>QKWP01000046.1:135739-293310 GCA_003550325.1 Gigaspora rosea | reverse complement strand
ATTTTTTTTTTTTTTTAAAAAAAAAAATCAAAAAAAAAAAAGCTTCGCCCACCCACCTACCCATTTACGACTTATTTCGTACAACCTTAACTTGCTTGACGGGAACACAAATATCTTCGCCATTCATTTCAGCAACAGCAGCTCGATTGTTGGATGTGAGTGATTTAAACACTCCTCACTGGGAAAAGATCAGTTGTAACTTCCTTTTTCTAGTTTGCGGATTCATATCGTGGTCTGGCGCAATGGCAATTGTAGCCCCGGCTTCAATCGTGTTATTCGCCGTTTTTTTTCTATGTACACTTTCTTGCCGATATATCCTTGCACAATATTTTTAAAGTGATTTGTTCACAGATTCCTGGAGCTCCAGCATTTGTGAAATATGGTTTTCCATGGCAACAGCCTGGGCAGTGGTAGGTTCAGTAGTGGTGGGTTCAATAGTGGTGGTTTCGGTGGTAGTAACTTCTTCTAATTCATCTGTTATAAAAAAAAGAGAAATAATCGTTTAGTATGCTAATTCTAAAAGCTAATATAAAGAAAAAAATATCTAAAATCTAATCTAACGTGCAGGGGCATAATTTCGAATTTTGGCCTTTGGCCAAAATTCGAAATAATGCCCCTGCAAGTTATTCACAAAAATATAGCCAATTCCAACCCTAACCCTAATCCTACTAGTTATAACCCTAACCCTACTAGTTATAACCCTAACCCTACTCGTTTTTAACTTTCTAACCCTATCTTAACAAGGAACATAAACGAACCGGTTGTGCTAGGAGTATCATAGACGCAATGCATTTTCCATCTGAAAGTACTTCATGTGGCGTACGGCTATGCGCTGTGTGGACTGTTGAATTATACGACGTGACGAATACGTCGATTATATTAATCCAGTCTTTTCTTTGCAGTTGATTGTTTTGATCCCAAAGTAACTTAGTGAAACCACGGCCCACAGTCTGATTAAGCTGCTCGATTTGTCCTTGTGACTGTGGATGCCGAGGCCGACCGTGCCTAATTTTAATGTTCTTGGCCCTACAAATTTGTGTGATTACATTTGCAACAAATTCCTTACCGTTATCACTTTGAAGGGTTGTAGGGGGCCCAAGGATCTTAAAAACATCCTTAAGAAGGTGTGTCGCGACCGTTCCTGCTTCCTTATTTTTCATCGGGACTGCGACAAGAAATTTAGAGAACACACAGACACACGTAAGCAGTAACGAAAAATCCTCATTCTCTCAGCAAAATTGCGAAAGTCGACTAAGTCGATTTGAACGTGCTGCCAAGGGCCCAAAGACACTACAGATATTACGTTAGTTTTTTCTTTTATAGAGGTATTCATAGCACAGGTGGTACATTCGTTTATGTATAGTTTCACCTCTTCTTGTGTGATTCTAATATGTTTTTCTAAAATCGCAGAAAAAGTTTTATGATATTCACGGTGATTTGCTTGGTCATGAAAGAGTTCTAAAATTAAAGCATGCATTTCTACATCGTATTTGGGAACTACACGGCATTTTTCAGACTTAACTACACCATTCTTTACCATGGGCTTAGCGTAAAGAACTCCATTTTCATTGACTTTGAAATTCTTGCAAAGGCGAACGAAGTTGGAATGTACGGTGGGGTGATAGGGCTCTTCAGAATGCTATCCGGGAAAGTTCCTGAACGAATATATTCAACTATCACCTGATACTCTTCTACTGTCTCGGGAATTTTGGGAATTGAGCCATGTTAAAAAAAAAAACAAAAGTTTTTTTCCTGAGTGGGCAGTGGGCGGTGGGCGTTGCTTTCTTGGAGGGGATGGTGGGCGTTGCTTTTCTTGGGTGGGTGGTGGGTGGTGGTGCTGTTTTTTCTTGGATGTACGTTGTTTTTCTTGGGTAGGTTTTTCTTGGGTGATGTTGTGATATTTTTCTTGTTGCTTTTGAAGAAAAAAAAACGATTCGATTGTTTTTTTTTTTGATGATCAAGTTACATGATCTGATTTAATCAACAGGTTGATTACGGGCCGGTTTTGGATAGGTGCATAGTTACGGGTCGATTACGGATCACGTGGATTTCACGATAATCTGATTTCACGATAATCCGCGACAATTATTATAGTAAGAATAATAAAAAGGTATAAATATAAAATTGATAAAAATCATATTTATTTAATGTACCTAAAATATAAAAAAGAATAAAGTTAATAAATACTATAACAAATTAATCTTTTCAACAATTTATATCAAAAAAATTATTACTTTTTTTCAAATTGTTAATCATATTAGCTGCAACAATGCAGTTCTGTTAGTTTCACTAATTCACTTCTTATTCAAGATCATTGTTGGACAGTTTTCTACTACTTTATTGAAAAAAATAAGAAACCTGATATGCTGTCAAGTACAAATATTGCATGTTTGAGCTTGAAAGCAAACCTGAAAGACTTTAATAGCATGTTTTTAGCTATAGTAGCTGGAAACTTCATAAAAAAAACTGATTATTTTTTAAAAGTAACTAAACAATTACCTCTTACCCATAAGTGTCTAAATATGGCCTAGATGAGTCAAATATAGCAGATATAAATGAATAAGTAGTAAAGTCAGTAAAACAAAAAAGTATTGTAAATTGGTATACAAAGCTCCTGTCTTTAGCACAGTCTAAAAAACTCTATTTAAAGCTCTAAAATGGCATTATATATGGCAATATTTCTTTTAATTTTATTGAAAATCTATATCTCTATAACTATCTTCAAGAATTGGCTTCTGGTTACCAACATTTTTCCATAAATATGTTGCAAGGATGTATTTTTGACAGAAGCATTTCCCAACCTTTTTAAAAAAAAATTAACTGTTATATCAATCTATACTAATGCTACAATCTGCCTAGATAACTAAATAGATGTGTCTGGCAACTTTATTTATAGATTTATTATACTTAAAAACAACCATAAACATGTCATTGATGTTGTTAATTTGTCTGCAGATATATACAGAGCATTCTTTCTTGCAACAAAAGCAAAGAGATTTTTGCAAAAAATGAATTTCAAATATCATCTGCAATTGCCTATATAACTAATAATCCATGTATTATAGTATTTATAAGAAATCAACTAAATATATATACATACCTTTTTAATTACTATTTAAAATTTTAAATATCAGTAAATTAGTAAAGTTTGGTCTTTAAAATATAGTTTAAATTTAAAATCAGAAAAGTATTATAAATTCTCAAAATAGTGAGCATGGGCAGTAGTTTAAATTTTGGCTCAAATTTGGGCTAAAATTAGAACTACTGCCCATGCATGCTATTTTAAGAATTTATAGTAATTTAGTATTAAGTAAAAGTCAAACTTTATGAATCCTAAATTACTTTATGAAAATTACAGAGATTAATAGATAATACTGTAATCTATATATAAATAAGTAGAAACAAAGTTTCTACCAATTCTCAATAGATTAGAATATTATTATAATCTATTAAATAGTGTATTCAATGTAACTTACATAAATTTATTTTTGTTTCCTATAGAAAGAGAATCTGAATATTATTCCTATTAGATATTGCTTACATTCATTTAACTTGATTGTAAAAAATATTGCTAGCTTTGCTGGCATAACTTCTACTTGCAGCAAAAACCAAAAGCTTGTAAATTTCTTTACTTTTTCACATATATAGTAATGAACCATAATAACTTGGCAAAAAAAAGAAGGGGTTTCTCATTTTTTAAGTATATTTTATGATACCAGGTAGTATTCTATCACTAAGGTCTGTTTGGGCATGTACATTTTCAAAAAAGGCTTTTAACATTGTTTTGAGTTGTGCAAATCTGATAAAATTAAATATCCAAAAATAAAAAAATATAAAATTATTATAAAAAATAGATATCATTTTGCTAGTAATGATGCATTAGTAAAAGTTATTAAACCTGTTGTTGATGCAATCAGAAGGCTTGAATCTCAGAAAGCTACTTTGGCCAACGTTTTCAAAGAATTAATTTATATTCATATCAAAATATCAAAACTTGAAACCCTATTTCTGGTTTTAAAGAATATGTACTTGCTATTATCAGCCAAAAAACAAAAGAATTTTCAGACATTATTTATTTTATAGCCTTATTTCCCTCCCTGCCTTATAAAAAATGGCTATATCAAAGCACATAAATTCAGACCACTTCTATATATATTTTTGGAATTAACTCATACTTGGAAATTTGAAAAAACTGATGCTGCCTTACTTTACAAAGAGTTAATTAGTTATAAGAATAATGATCACCTCTTTAAAATATCTTCCAATCTTCAAATATTGCCCAGATTTTTTGATTAGAATTTAATGGGCATGCTCCTCTTCTTTGCAAATTCGCAATGAAAATTTTTTCAATTGTTCCTTATGGAGCCACCTGCGAACATCTTTTCTCTTCTCTGGGCCATACTAAAACAAAACAGAAACCGTGTTCTCCTGATGTTCTTTCTCAACTTGGACAGATCAAGAACCAGCTCAAAAAAACTGTTCCACTGAAAAAAAAAGGATAAATTGATAAGTGCCATTGCATCTGAATTATTAGAAGAGAATATTGACTTACTCTTTGAAGATAATAGTAATAGCTCTTTGGATGGAGAGGTAAGTGAGCAAATTGAAATAGTTAGTATTAATGAAGAAATATCAACTATGGAAGAGTTTTTTGATTTTGAAGCATTTCAAGATCAAGAAAAGCTTTTACTTATCAAAGAGACTAATAATGATAATCAGCTCATGGAACAAATTAATAATGAACAAAAGAAAAGGAAGAATGGTCTATCGAAGATATTTTGCAAAATATGTAATGTTAGGAAAATCTGTAATGTTAAATATGTAATGATGTAATAAGTTCACTCAAAATTTTAATAAAAACTATACAGTATTTTGCTTAAAAAATTTTTTTCAGAAATCGGCATATTATTGGCTGATTGTCACATGATATAAAAGGGCATGCCTCAGTACAAGGCATGCCTAATTTTTTACCCGTGCCCCGAACCCTAGTTACTGCCATTGGAGTTGCCACAACCAGAGTTGTCCCTATTGGAGTTATTTCTAGAGTAGTCATTTCGATTTTTTTTAAACCTTTCATTTTGATATTATTACTTTGTTTTTTTTTCAATATTATTAGTTGTTGGGTTATTTTTACAATATTATTAGTTGCTGGGTTATTGTTAAAGTTGGAGTTTTAGTAATTAGAAGTATTTTCCTATTTGGCATTTAAATTATTAAATTAAAGTATTTGTATTATAAAATTTAATTAATAAAATACAAAATTTAGTTAATTAAATTTATAAAATTTAGTTAATAAAATTATAAAATTTAGTTAATAAAACAATGCATATACGATATATGCTATCATTTATATATGTATGGATATATGCTATTATATGTTACCTGTACGTAAATATGCACGAGACAATGCACGAGAAACCACATAAATTGCAAGTTAGCACGTGCACTGTTGTACGGAATCTGTGCCTTATTACGTGCTGCAAACGTGCTTTCCCATACATTTTCTCGTATAGATTTACGTGCAGGTTCGTGTGGTTCCATATCCAAAATTTCTCGTGTATTGCAGTATCATTCCGTGCTGCAATTTGTTATAGGGCTATTCTATCGCTGTGATCTAGTGATTTGCCTTTCACTAAGCCTTCTTAAAGCGCATAGTCAACTTTCTTATATATCCTCTTTACTCTTTATATCCCTTCCTTCGTATGCGGTTGGAGCTTTAAATTGGAACTATTGCCTATATTGTTTTATAGCTCTCCCAATTCAACCGTTACAGAAGTTTTCAGTATACAAAGACATTTTATCAGATAGACGGCATGCACTTTCTTCTGAAACAATTGAGATGTTAAATATGTTATATTTTAATCAAATTGATGATTAATATTAATAAAAAGTAAAAATGCATATTTAATATAATTTGCATAATTATAAGCATACTTTAAATAAAAAATCTGCATATTTGCAAATTTGTAATGCATAATTTGGCTAAAAATTATCGCATAATCCTAGGCCACACCAGTGCCACACCACGTGATGGTCACACGTTACTGCAAAAGTGTCTAGACTCCTGGTGGGGTCTATGAGATCCATTTTACTTATTTGCGCGGGTAACACAAACCAAAAAAAGGAAATCCGATTTTGTAAATAAATTAAGTGCGTGAGATAAAAATTTAGGTTTAGGGTTAACGTTATAGGCTATATGGTTAGAGTGATGCTTTATATATGTAAAATTTCATTCCCTTCATTTTTAATTAGTGCTCCAAGATCGATTTAAACATTAGTTTTTGCGTATTTTCGCTTTTTTCTTCTTTTACGCGTGTTCGAATTCTTCGTCGGGCTGATCCGGAATAGTCAAAATTTGCACTCTCCGATTGGCTATTTCCTCTCCAGGAGTTTGTATTACCCGCACAAATAAGTGGATGCCTATGAGATCATGTTTTGATCATCATTATGACAAAACCGGATTTATGCGACATATCGAATGGAAACAAATCCGCCCATATGTTTTTCGTGGAGCATCGTGACTTATGTAATGAAACGTGATTCGGTGCATTAAGTAAACTTGTGGCTATGCATTGTCTTTAATAAAACGGTGGATTCACCGGATATTTTATATTATAATTTATATATTAGGTGAATCCTGCCATTTTATTAAAGTATGCAATAACGTTTCGTTATACAAATAAGCCACGACAGTCAGCAGTCTCACAAAAAGAGTATTGCAGCTGAACTGTATAACAAACTTTAATGAATTGAGTAACAATCATCCCGACTATTTCCTAATTGGACAATTATGATATATCGTGCTTGATGTTGAAAATTGCTTGAAGTTGCCAATTTGGGTGCTTGAAGCTCAGAATCTCGCACGCGTTGGTTGTAATTTTAGGCAAGTATAACTTTTATACCCTAATTAGCAACTTCAAGCAATTTTCAACTTCAAGCACAAAAATCACGTAAGCACAAACATAAGCATTTACGTACGTACAGTACGTACAGTACGTACAGTATGTAAGTAATAAAGTGAAGAAATTAACAATAACCAATAGAAAACCTAAGTTAAGACATGGAAATTAAAATTTACCACTTTTTGCCTATTCTTCTTACAACTACCTAAATAGATATAATCTTTGTTAAACAAGCTGATATGTAAATGGTTATTATTCTTTTATTAAATTAAATAAATAACTTTTAATAGATTGGTCGTTATTTGATAAGTTTATATGTCGTCACCTTTGAAGATGTTAAGCAAGAGTGAGAATTCAAATCATATTGACATGGTCTACAATTTTGACTGGTCTTCAACTCCGCTTGGTCCTATGGACGCTTGGGATCCTGCTATCAAAAATGCTACAGTATTTTGCGCGTGTTTTTTTTTTTAAAATTCATAAAATTTTCTAAAAACATATGTTTAATGTTAGAACTTATGTCTCAAAACTGAGTTTCCTACGTGTATCTATTGCGATCCTCCAAATTGGTTATTATTATATAATCAAGGTATATCAATTTTATTGGTTATTTTACTTAATCTATTTAATTAACATAAGTATCTAACACTTATCTAACCTAATTTGCTCATAGCGTTTGTACCAATAATAAAGACAAATCATCCCGGTAAGTTATATATTTTCATACTATACTATATATGTGTTTATAACAAAAATTATTAATAATGTAGCATTTTTATGAATGTTAAATAGCATTAGGAAAATCGGTTAAAGATATTTGGCCTAAAGTATATGAGACTCGCATGAGTTTAGATTTTAATAGGTAAGTGATATAGTAATTTTAAGATATTTAATTCATAATATTAGATTTCCCTTAAATTATAAAATACATGTAGAGTAATAACAACCGGCAAAGGTCTTTACTACAACGATCGACCTACAATATTACAACGTGATGGATATGATGAAGAAGTATACTTTAGCTATACATATAGTCCGATTTTCAAATCTGATGCCACAATCAGTGCTTTATGGTGTCTAGCACAAGAAACTACACTACAAGTTTTAAATACTTGAAGACTAAAATTACTTAGAGAATTTGGTCATCTTACATCTAGTTAGTACTTATAATTTTAATTACTTGATTATAGTTGATAATCGTTACTAGCATTATATTTATGAAATTATATTTATTAATATATTTTGCACTTCAAAATATTTCTCAAAGACATTGAGTCCTTAGAAAGTGCCTGCCATATTATAACAAAAACATTAAGAAACAATGAAGATATCCCTTATACACTAATTTACTTTGTAAAACATAAATTAAATACTAGTTCTGAATTTTTAATCGCCCATCTAATGGCTACGACCTTTGATAGTGACGATAAAGAAAAAAGAAATATTCCTGATTATTTACCAGAAACCAATGAAACAATTGATTTAGCCATAGATGCTAATAAAAGTTATGATACATATATAGAACTAAAAAGAAGTACCGCAACTTATTCATTCTTAAAATGTGAAACTTGGCCAATATACCGTGTATTTAAAGAAGAAAGAAATTTAAAAGTTCTTTTAAATGACGAATCTCAGGCTGTACTTTTCCCTATAAAAATTTCTCTTGACAAAGATCATGGTTTGTCTGTTGTATTAATTTATGGTATTAGTCGATTTCGCGCACTTGATAATCGATATATGGAGTTTTTTAATGTATGTAATAATTTTATATCATTAATTTCGTTATCTCTTATTTATAATTAATTAAAAATATATTATAAATAAATACCTATATATTTTTATTATTTATTAGTTATTAACAAATCAAATCTACGTGCTTTTACAACATGGAAAATCTGTTGAAGGTGAAAAGAATCAAACTAAATATTGGCTGATATGAATTACCAAAAAATTACGTTTTTCCAAGGAATCAGTCACGAACTAAAAAGTATTATTATAAAATACTCTTTTTTTAAAATGTATTGTATAAATAGGCCTAATGCTTTTTTTATAACTGTATAATATTAGCACCATTAACTTTAATGCTTTCACCACTCAATGATGTAATTAATACATGTATTCAAGAACCGTCACTAATGTCGAATCTTCAATTATACGGCGTAATGCTCACCGAATACTTAAACTCATTAATGCTTTATTACAAGTATGTTATATACATAAATATATTATTGTATTACAATCGTTAATATATATTCATTTTTATTAATCTTATCCGTTATAATAGTTTTCAAATATAGAAACTAATCAACTAAGAGCACATTATCGTGAAACAAATATAGCTGAATTTACTCATGAATTGGCCTCAGATTTTAAAAGTATGGCCAAAACATTAGGCGTAAATTATTATATTGATATTCCAAATCCGGATGAGTTTGATCTCGCTTTGGGTGATAAAATATATTTGGATCGTGATTTATATGAAACTATCGTATTTAATCTTTGTAGGTATTTTTTTTTAACAAAAAGTGTTACATATAAAGTTTATAAATTCGCTAAAATATTTTATTGCTTATTGCTGTATTATAAGGTTCAAATGCATTCAAGCATACTTGGAATGGACAAATAACTGTTCGCTTATATCTTGATTATATGAACGAGAAAAAAAAGATGGTTGTCCTTGAAGTGTCTGATACAGGTTAATAATTTTTACTAATCTTGCAAAATAAAACCTCGAATTCTGTTTATACTGATTTATACTGTCATTATAACTACATCTGGATTGACTTTTTTATTTAGGGGTTGGTATTCCGGAATCCGCCCTTCCAAATATATTTCAGCGTTTTTATCGAGTAGAATCTCAAGGTGCACGTAGTCATGAAGGTACCGGAATAGGGCTTGCTCTAGTCAAAGAACTTATTACATTCCACGGTGGAGATATCACTGTTACTTCTATAGTAAATCAGGAACGACATTTAAATGTTGGTTTCAAATAGGATGTGAACACTTATTAATAGATCAAATATGTTCTATAAAAATTGAAAATCAGATAAATCATGATAGGGAATTATACACTAATCGACAACTTTATTTAGAAGAAAGTTCTCAATGGATGAAATATAATAAATCTGAAACTGAATATTTAATTAATAATAAGGAACTTGATAATATGAATATTAATGCTGATAAAATATCAGAAAATGATAGTAGTGACTTGAGGTAATGTATTTCGTTATTACACCAAAAAAAATCCATATTCTTGTGTAAAATTTATTTTTTTTTTATTGAATATTTTATAGAGATTATTTGGCAGACCTTTTAAATGAATTTGACGTATATCGTGCATGCGATGGCCAAGATGCTATACGAACCTTAAAAGCGCTTAAAAAATTACCTGATTTAATACTTAGTGGCAAGTAATTATTAATATATAGTTATTAGATGCGAAGCAGCCAATAACAGAATTATTTGCAAAATGGTTCGGTTTATCTGGTTGCGTACGTAGCATTCAATGACGGTTTTATCCGGTGGCTTACGACGACCGAACCAACAGAATAATTCGAGCTCTTTTGGTGATAGATGATGCAATTACCATCAAAATAACTCGACTTATTCTGGTGGTACGATCATAGTAAGCTGCCGGATAATGTAATTTATCACATGCACATTAATAATTATTTCAATTATCACAATATGGTTTGAACTTTAATATATAGATATCATGATGCCAAATATGGACGGATATGAGTTATTAAATGTGTTAAGATCTGATGTAAAAACTCAACTAATTCCCGTAATATTATTATCTGCAAAAGCTTCTGAAACCTCTAAAATTCAAGGTAATTTAAATACTATTAAATTATCAGTTACTATTATTTCTTTTTTTAATCATTTCAATATTTTCAGGTTTGGATAAAGGAGCAGATGATTATTTAGTAAAACCATTTTCAACTCGAGAACTAATTTGTCGTATTCGCGCTAATATTGAATGCTCAATTCTTCGTCGTAAAATATTATTTCATCGATATAGACAAGAAAATATAAAACAATTATTGCTTTCAATAATAAACATGATTTTTTCCGAATCAGATTTAGATAAAACATTACTTTATATTACGAAGGAAATTGATCGTAGGTTACCATGTGAAAAAATCTTTATTATTTCAAATGAGCCATTTAAGAATAATAAAACAGTTATTCCATATGAAAATGACTCGGAAGATTTAACACCAATAATTAATCCATTCACGGAAATTAATGATAACAATAATAGTAATTCACAACTTTTCACAAGGTCACAAAAATATTTTAATAAAAATTCAGGCGTTGAAATTTCTTTAAATGAATATTGTGATGAGGTTCATAAAAATGGTTCTATATTATCTGTAGAAATAAGGTTGGAGGATAATTTTTGGGGATGGATAAAAGTACATAGATCTCAAAATTCTGTTTGGTTCGATTCCGAAATAGAATTATTACAACAAATATCAAATCATATAAGTTTAGCTATTACTTATGCGAAATTGTTGGAAGAGATTGAAGAAAAAGAAATTCAAATTAAATCTGCTGAATTAGCTAATGATGCAAAGACTCAAATATTAGCAAATATTTCTCATGGTTTAGTTTTGTGATTTCATATACTTATAAACTTTTATTTTAATATTTTAATTTTTTTATTTAAATTCTTTTTTTTTTCTTATTTTTAGAACTACGAACACCTCTAAGTGCAATAATAGGTATGCCTCCTTCTTTAGAGTGTACTACCTTAACTAATGATCAAAGGGACATGCTTGATATAATATCAAGTGCTGCTGATGTCGTGTTATCTATAGTTAACGACATTTTAAGTGTAACAAAATTAGAAGCGAAAAAATGTATTTTAATAAATAGAATTTTTGATTTATTAAATTCACTTGAGAGCACAATTGTTATATTTGGAAAAAAAGCTGCGATTAAAAATATTGAATTAATTGTGAATTGTGAGATAGATATGTTGCCAAGATATGTTAAGAGTGATCCTGAAAGGTGATTTGGTCAATATATTTTATATACAGTAAAACGGTTTATATTTGTATAGTAATAATACTTACTTATCTCTTATTAAAATAGACTGAACCAAGTTTTAACCCATTTACTATCAAATTCGTAACTATTTCTTCTTTTTTGTTTTTATTTTTGATGACTATTCTTCATACTCATCACTCTATGATTTTATTTGACGATTTTATTTTTAATAACTTAGAGTTAAATTTACTAATGAAGGCGGAATAGTACTGACAATTTCAATGCAACCACGAGAAGTAATTGAAAAAAACCATGAAAAAAATTCGTCTTGCGATCAAGTGATTAAAAAAGAAAAGTTATTAATTGAATTAAGTGATACTGGTATTGGGTAAATTACTTGTGATTACTTGTGATGATATTTTAGTGATGATATTTTAGCATATATAATCATTTAATAATTATATCATAATTTTGTAATAGCATAAATCCAGAATATATAAAACATGCCTGGGAAAGTTTTTCGCAGGGTGACATGTCAATAACTAAAAGGCAAGATGGTGCAGGATTTGGTCTCAATCTGTAAAAATCTAGTAGAAATTAATGGAGGTGAAATTAAAGTAGAAAGTCAATTAGAAAAAGGAAGTAAATTTTCATTTACATGGAATGTTGAAATATTGCCAAAGGCATCTTTATCAGCGGAGATCCAATTTAATAAACAATCAAGTTATGTATTACCTCACACTATAAGAAAAAAGCGAATACAAATAATTCACTCTGCTGAAAATTTGAGAAACTCTATAATGAATTATCTTAAAAGTGTCGAAAAAGTTGATGCATTCGATACCTTTGAAAAAGGTATTAAGGCAGTAAAAACATATAAAGAATTATATGATCAATTTACTTATGATATAGTCTTTATCGGTCTTTATGAAAACTTCAAGGAAGAAACTATAAATTTTATTTTAGAATTAAAGAATTGTTGATTGATAATAATAATTTATCAATAATATTTATAGTATTTCCAAGTAATGACAGAATTGCATTAGTAAGAGAATTAATGAAAAAATTGTTAGGAACTTTTGTTGTTTATACTCCAATCACGTTAAATAAGCTAATTAATCAATTTATTTATATGGAAATAAACTAATATTTATAGCAAGAATGTATTAACACTTTGTATTGATTTAAGATATTTTAAATTTATTTGTTTTCTTTAGTTATAAAAGAGATATATAACAAAAATTTTAAAAATACTATTCAATATTATATAAGAGAAAAGAAGAGGGTCAGACAAAATGTAATATTTTCTAATAAGTAGGGAGGGGCAAAAAAATAATATAATTTTTTTAAAAATTTGTTTAATTTGATTTAGAGATCAAAATTGAATAGTTTTGGTACTATTTGATACATCTCAGTAAGAGGAATCAAATAGTACCAAATTTATTTTATTTGGATTACTGGATCAGAAGTTATTAGCAAAATACTATTGGTTTTATCTTTTTTTTATAAAATTACTATAAAACCAATAGTTTTTTTGCAAATATTTGTTAATCCAGTGATCCAAATAAAATAAATTTGGTATTATTCAATTCCTCTTACTGAGACAAATCAGTTAGTAACAAAATTATCTAAATTGGATTACTATGTTACAAGATATCCAAGATTTGTAAAATTTTATATATAAATATATAGATTTGTAAAAATTTTTTTATATAGTCTAGGAGGAGTTATAAGCTACTATATAGGGTATGATATTATTTATAGATGCTTCCTAAAAACTAAAATAAAGAGATCATTTAAACCAATTTTTTAAAATATTAATTTATAGAAAATTTATAGTTAATTTGAAAAAAATATTATAAAATCTTTTTAAAGAAACTAAAAACTAGAGTTTCAATTTGAAAAATATTTAAAAAAGAGCTAAATAAGATTTTTTAGTTTTGGCCTTTTAGTGTAAAGCTTAAAACTTTAGAGCAAAAGTTAGTATAGCTAAAGTTTTATATTAAATTGATTATAAAAAAAAGTAAATTTACTCATTGTATAAAGTAATGCACATTATATATTGCTCTCCCAATCAAATTTCAAGATCAGATGTAATGTTTATAATTAAAAAATTCAAAACAAAAGTTGATTAAAATAATATTACCTAATTTATAATATTTATGTTATATATATCTTTACTATTTTAGATAGAGTTTTCAGTTTTTTCTTATATATAATAAGTAAATTTAAATAAAGCAGTGACTTTATTATTTAAGGTAGATATATCTAATTTGGTGTAATGCCTAATTTAGCATACTAAAGATATTTTATAAACTGTTAATCAGAATTATGTAATTTGATACCATTCAATTCATCTTATTAAGATAAATAAATACTAACTAATAGTTTATAATAACTTTTAATCTAGTAATCCAAATAAAATGAATTTGGTACTATTTGATTTCTTTTACCAAGTTATTATTATTTAACCAAAATATATAATCTTTGAAAATTAGTATAAAATCATAAATAAATTTTGATAGACCAGCCTGTTTTGATGATTTTAATACCAAAATATACACCTTGAAGAGATAGTTCCAATGAGCCAAAATTATTAAAATTCAATCACAGAATCACAAGATCATTTTTTTGTATCTTTTTAAATAAAAATTAATAAGTTTAACTAATCAAATTTTATCAAAAATAATAAGAATATTTTTAATAATATTGTAATTATATAATTGGATTTTAACAATTTTGAACTTATTGAAATTGTCTTTTCAAGGTAGTTAGTTTGGCGATAAAATTATAAAAAACAGACCAGTTTGTCAAAAGTTATTTATGATTTTATGTTAATTTCAAATTTTGTTTTATACAGTACAGGACAGCGAGAAACATCCAATTTTTTCGCAATTGTTTAAAGTCTTATAACTTCATAACAAATAATTATTTTAAAAATCCCTCTTACAAATTTATTATTTATAACCTAAACTACAAATCTGTAAGACAGATTTTTAATATCTTGCTTTTTACAAGAGTTATAAGAGATCAAAGTTTGGTAATTTTAATAGTAAAACAGAAATTTGGTGCAAAGGAATTACCCAATCATATTGGCACTAGTCACGTGCAAACAATTTTATTGGTTAATACTCATTATTAAAAAATCAATTTTTGGCATCTTAATAAAAATTGGCCAATCAGAAGTTGTGTTACATAACCCAAATTTGGCGCTTAATAAAAATTAGCCAATCAGAGATTGTGTTACCTATCTCAAATTTGGCGCCCCTTCAAAAAAATTGGATGCTTTTTGCTGTCCCATACTGTACAAATTATTTTGGTTAAATAATAATATTCATGAACTATCAATTATAATCACATGATTTAGTATTTTCCAATTCGACTCATCATGATGAATCAAATAGTACCAAATCGTATAATTGAATCAATGGTTTACAAGATATTATTAGAGATCTTTTGTGAAGCATTGCACCAAAATTGGACTATGTTTTTGGATAAACTTTAAAAAGTAATATCTCATGATTGAATAATCAAATTTAGATGATTTTGGTGCTATTTGATTCATTTCTATAAGAAAAATTGAATAGTATCAAAATTATCTGATTCTAATTAATATATCACAAGATATTTATCATAGAACTTAGTTGTGCCAAATTAGATATATTTACCTTAGTATTATATAATTTTTATAATTTTATATAGGTTATAATAGTAATATTTTTGTATTTCTCTTTGAATTATTTATTTTTAAAATATATTTATTTTATTTTTTCATTTTAACTCTATTTATTATTATTTTTGATTAACTTTTTTTTTACTTTCTATAAAAGGATATTATCTCTTTTTTTTGTATTTTTACTTATTAAATATTATATAAGGTATTGAAATTTGATAATATTGCTAAACTTTTTCCCTTCAATCTGCAATCTGACTAATTTAGAATAATCTAAATAAAGGTAACTCACTTTGAGTTTATAAGAACCAAAACTTTTTTGAGTTCTAAAAACTTCGATATTATATAATAGAAGTTAGTTCTTTAAATAACTTATTCCTTCACTATAAAGTCATTTATAATACATTTATTTGTCATAATATCATAATAATAGAAAATCTCATATTTGTATTCAAAGAAAAGAAAGAGAAAAAGAGTATCAATTAGAATTCTATAACCTTATATATAAAACCCAGTGATAAAGATATTGATTACCTTATTTATCAAATAATTGAATTCTTGCGAATTGTATTATTAATCAATTTTGTAGTAAATATAAAAAAATAGTACAAATGGTCTTTTTATTTTTGGTTTGTTTGTTTTATATTTTATACAATATATATTATACTATATAGCAGATTATGCATCAAACAGGCTTATTTATTTTATTTTTTTTATTATTATTATTTTTATTTTTTATTATAATTGCCTAATTTAAAACTAGTTTTAATTCAAATAAATTTAGATTTGCCTAAATTGAATTTGAATGAATTCTAATTACTAATTCAAATTAAAAATCTAAATTATAATCAAATTTTTCAAAGCAATCAGAATTCAATCCCAGGTAGACTTTTCAAAATAGGATCAAAACACTATTTTAGATAAATTTGCATTTTTATAATAGGTATTAATATTTGTAATAATTTTTTTAAAATTAACCATATTGTATAATAAACCTGGACTTAGTTTTGAATTCAGTTTTATTTTATAAACCAGATAACCAGTTGTGTACCAAATCTGGGTTAACCCAAGTTGATTTTTTCAAATATAGTACAATTAGTTTTATAAATATAACTAGTTTCAAACTCTAGTTTGACAGTAATGATAAATAAAATAAATTAGCCAATCAAAAATGATTCATGAATATGATCCAAGATATAATCAACATATTATTCAAGATATAATCAACACATTATCTAAGATAGATCAATAGCCAATCAAAATAAACTTCTACTATGCTTTAGCCTAGTTATTATTTTGCTCGGTATTTTATACTTATATATTATTACTAATTTTTGGTTTGTAATCTAGAAATTAAATTTTAAACAATAATTTTTTATTTGGAGGTTGTTAAAATATTGCAGGTTATTATATCACAGGTTAATATAATTGGCCAATTAGATTACAGAATCTTGTATAACAAAATGAACAAAAAATTTTAAAAAATTACAAAAAAAAAATCAAAATTTTTTAAATAACTTGAAATTTTAGTATATAAACTAGATTTGGCTTTTAATTAAAAGTTTTTAGCAATTAAATTTGCATATATATATGCACTTCTAATCTAATATTAATACTAGTCCAGACCCTAACCATAACTAATAATTATTTTAATTTTTTTCAAATATTAATCTGCAATATCACAACTTACTAAATTTATCAAAATTCTTTTATTTATATATTTACATTTAGAGATTTGCTATTTATCATCTACAGTGATTGTCACCGGCATCACACGATACAGTCCGACCAATAGAAATTAAAATTTTTAATTTATCATTTTTTATAAATTGCATACATCATATTCGAATTAATGTAATTAATAAGTAGCTGCACAACGTAGTCACGCTAAACCAGGAATGGATTATAAACTGTATAAACACAAAATAACGTCTAGTGACATTGCTTGAATAATGGCCAGGATTTAAGTAAAAATATGGGTCTGTTTGAACATGGGAAGATTAGCAGAATTATATAATTCCTGTGATCATTATAGCATTTCTGTAATCATTGTGCATTTCATTAATGTGAATTGATAATTACAGATGATATAATAATATATTCGATAATTACAGATGATGTAATAATATATTCGATTGTGATATAATTTTGTTATGTTTGGGCTATGTTTTTGGATACGACTAATCAAAAAATTTTAAGCAGGATCGAAATATAGAGAAAAAAAGAAAAGATCTAGATTGAAGTATAGAGAAAAAATAACAATAATGAAATGCATTAAATAAACACATTCTGTGTGTAACTGGAATTATGAGTTATATTTTTTCTCTCGCTATTTGGGTGTGTTCGCTTTTCTTCTATTCTCTTTTTTTTCTTTTCTAAATACTTCAATTCTAAGTCACATTTTTGATTGGTCATATCTGAAAAATGTAGAAAAACTAATAGAAATATATAAAATGATTATGATTTTCATTTTGCATTACCCGCTGACCCATTTTTTCAATTTTCCAATTTTTTTTTTTAAGTCCCAATTGTTCCAATTATTCTATTTTTGTTATTTAATTTTTCTCCATAAATTATTCCGTTGGCACCCGATGGAGATATTAGCTTTCAGAAATTATCCAACAAAATCGATAGAAAATCTGACTGTTAACCCCCAATTTTCTGATTCCATGTTACACAAAGCTTGAAATTAACTTTATGTGGCCTTAGATGCAACATAAAGCTATTAATTTATAATAGATTACAAAAAAAACAACCAAAAAAAAAAATCTAACCGACCAACCGGGAATTTTGAAACTCATGTAATGCAAAACGAAAATTAACTTTGTGTGGCCTAATTTTATGGTGCTTATAAATTAACTTGGAAATAACCCATACTAGTAGTATACTTTATTTTTATATTTTTTTTTATTAATATATTATGATTGTAAATTTTTAAGTATTTGACATGTAAATGCTAACAATATTATATTAATAAATATTTTTTTTTTCTATGCAAGTAACATCTAATTGTTTTGTTAATTTACTTTAATATTTTTATATATTAAGACAATTTTTGTCTTGAATCAGTACAAGATTGAACATTTAGCATGCCCAATTATGATTATATTATTTCAATCAAATTATCAAGTGGTTAAAAGTGACAAAAATCTTTTTAACTGAATTTAACTATAATGTTCATATTTGCGAAGTTAATTAAATGATATTATTTTGCTATTTGCTATATTAATATACTATTATGGGCCAGTGCGAAAAGATTGATACCTCAATATTTTAATTAATAATTACTACTAATAAAAGTTTTTAAAATTATTAATAATATAATTAAAAATTTTTTACAATTAAATAACTATGGTATAAACTATCATTTTTTATTGATTATATTATTCTATATCTCCTTTATATAAAAATAGATGAAAGCTAACTTTTTAGATTAAAAAAATTTACAAAAAATTTTTTCTTAAAAAAATAGATTTTAATTAATATCTTAATGAATTTGAAAGTTTAAAGCTTGCTACTACGCAAGTAACTAGCTATAGATTTAATAAAACTATATTTAAAATTTCATAAAAAATAATCACTAGATAAAAAGTTATTAAACATTAAAGTTGATGATTTGTATTAAAAATCATTAATTTACTATATGTACTATATATATTTAATAGTAAAACTAAGTTTAAAAATAACTATTAGTAAATTTTTTTATATTTTAAAATAATCTTCTTTATTATCTAATAAAATAAAGTTAAATTAAAACACTTAAATTTTATATATAAAAAAATTTTTATTACTATATCGCGATCAAATTTATCATTTCTAAATATACCAAAATTTACTTAAAAAGTTATTGCTAAAAATTTCTTTATTGTTTATATAAAATAATTAAATAAATTATATAAAACCCTTTTCTATCTACCAAAATAATTTTTTAAATTAAAAAAAATTATATTTTATTACTAAAAAAAATTACTATTAATTTTTATTTGAGTTATCAATCTTTTTGCACCGGCCTATATTTTCTAATCCATAATTTTTGTATGACTAAAATTATCAAACGTATTAATTATTGCTCTCTTATATCATATAAGCAAATATTATAATTTGAAAAGCTTATTGTAAAAGTATCGAAATTCTTTATACTAACAAAAAGTATTATATTGATCATTGGTCTGTCCGATCTATCTCTATTCAGTCCTATTCGGTCCTGGACTGCAGTCCAGACCAGTTTTTTAAAAGACTGGGCAGTCTTTTAACCAGGACGAACTGGACGGACTGATTAACAGCTCTAATTGTAATCAGACCATGAGAAAATTAAAATAAGATGATCAGTACTATTTAAATCTGTAATTATCGCACATTTGATCATTTGCATGATAATATCGTAATAAATTCGTCATAATTTGTAATCAGTCTATTACTATGAATTAATAATCAATTTATATTTTTTTTAAAAAAATTGACTTCATTCAATCAATTAATCAATCAATTATATGCTGGCTAGCTCATAGATATTGGATATACAATCAAATTTTATAAGCAATCAGGTTTTAAATTATCTAGATATTAGAATTTTCCTTGTATCTATCTACATTTGTATAGTAAATAATCAGTACAGGATAGATATCGGATATACAATCAAATTTTATAAGGTTTTAAATTATCTAGATCTTAGAATTTTCCTCAATTGACATTCGTATCTATCTACGTTTGTACAGTAAAATAACCAATACAGGTTTATACTCCTTGACATGATCATGTAATGCATATTTAGTTAGTGTAATTCCGAAAGACAATAATAAAAAAAGACATTTTTTTATAATAATCGGCATGCACTTCAATCGAGACAAAAACCTGTTAATGCTCTGGCAAGTTCATAGATATCGGATATACAATCAAATTGTATAAGCAATCAGGTTTTAAATTATCTAGATACCTCATATCTATCCATTCGTAAATAGCCAATACAGGATAGATATCGGATATCCAATCAAATTTTCTAAGGTTTTAAATTATCTAGATCGATCTTAGAATTTCTACATTCGTACAGTAAAATAACCAATACAGGTTTATTACTCCTTGCAATTTTGAAAGACAATAATAAAAAAAAAGACATTTTTTTATAATGATCGTTATGCACTTCAATCGAGACAAAAACCTGTTAAAGCGATGTTTGGTTAAACAATTCTCATACAATGAATAAATATAGTACTATGTGATGCATTGCGTGATGTATAAGTGCAGAAATTCATGTTTTTACTGCGTTTAATGCATTGTCCAATTAGTTATGAGATTTTGCAGACGTACATCTTTTAAAATGCCATAAAACCATACACTATGTGATTTGCATCACTTCATTCCTGGTATATATAGCAAAGATATTCAAATTAATATAATTAATATATAGCAAACTAAACACACCCCTATAGACTTTCCCTATAATAAACGGTTTGTTTTACATCACTTCAACCTATAGCCCTAATTCTAAATCGCTAATCACAAATAGGGGACATCAATAGAAATGGGACAAATTTATATAATAAATTTGACCCATTTCTATTGACTTCACCCCAAATACTAACTAATGTTTACTCTAACTAAACCTAAGGGGAGTAACAAAAATCAGGTGATTTTTTAGGGGGGGAAGGGGGTAAAAAAAAGTGAAATTATATATAAGGAACCTGACTATTTATATATTAAAGGAGAGGGAGGGGGGTAGACCTCTAATAAAAAATAATCAGGTGATTAATGACACTGCCCTAACCCTAACGGCTACTCTAACTAACTCTAACCCAACGTTTACTCTAACTAATCCTAACCCTAATGTCTTCTCTAACTAATCCTAATCGCTAACCACAAATACTAACTAAACCTAACTCTTACGTCTACTCTAAAATAAACTTTAATAAATACATTAAAATCTACCATAGCTAGTATTTAAAATTCAATGTTCTCATGGTTCTCAATGAACATTTGAGTTTTTTTAAGAACATTGATATTTAGAAAAGGGTCTCTTATTTGAGAACATTTTATCCTTTTGAAATGTTCTTAATGAGAACAATTATAAAATTTTTATGTTCTAGATTTACTATTCAGAACAGTAAATTATATAAAATGTTCATCAGTTTGATAATGTGGTTTGATTGTGACAAATTCTGTATAAATAAATATATTACTTATATATGTATATATATATATACTATGTATAGCACATATGTTTAAATTATACAATATTAATGACAAATAAATATTTAAGGAAATAGCCTTTAAAGATTTTTAAAATAAAATATTCATTAACTATACAGTGTGTTTTTTATATAGAGCGTATCATTATTGTGTAAATTTAATATATAGATGTTTGGGCCAAATAATATGTTGATACTAAGCAAGTAAAAAAGATACAAAGTAATTGTTAGTATAAAGTTTAAATAGTTAAATAACAAAGTAATTGAATTCTAATTTATTGTATTAACCAATAGTAACATTAATAAAATATTATAGAAAAGCTTGTTTTATTATGTGCAAATATGAAAAGCACTTGAAGTTTTAATAAAATTATTAGAAATTGAATTGTATAATACATTGTTTTACATTAAAAAAATATGAAGAACTATATATAAAGTTTAAAAAATTATTAAAAGATAAGCATAAACTTAATATGTAAATTGTAAGTATAGAATATGAACATTCTTTAAAAATTAATGTTCAATATATTTAATATATAATGAACACTAAAAAGTTTTTAAGAACAATAAAGGTTTAAATTATGATCTTTTGAGAACATAACTTTAGATTTGAATTTTAAACACTGACCATAGCACTTCTAAATTCAAGCACGTGAAGTATCATACGTTTTGGAAATGCTTTGCTTGTAAACAGATCCCACCAGAAGGTCCGCCAGAAAAAACAAAAGTCCATGAGTGACAAAATATAAGAAACAGAAGACAAGAAACGCAACAAGTAAACCAAAACTTACAAAGAATTACAAAAGAAGAAATACCAAAATGGACGGCACCAACTAAGAGACACCAAAACTACAATATCAGCAATGAAGGGCACTGAAATACACCCACCAGCGACAAAAAAAATCACCAAAATTGATGCCACCATCGGCGACAATAGGATACTAAAAAAGAAAGAACTAATTAAATTAGCAAGCAGTACTATCAAAAGAAAAAAACTATGACACGTTGAGAAGGGGAAAATATTACCCTACTTATAACTATAACAACGATACACTAAATACACTATCTAAATCAACTCAACAAGTGCTCAAGACTTCTAAACCTTGAGTTGGTAGGCAGAAAGAGACGAGATTGATTTGGTCTGGGTTTCAGGGTTCAGAGGTCTTGAAATTAGGTTAAGCTAAGTATTTTTTGTTTGATGTTAATTTGCTCAAAGTCTTTATCTTGTTTAGGTTATGGATTCGAAAGTCTAATCTGAGTCAGGGTTTCGTTTACGATGTCACGAGTAATTTCAGTGATCTGCACTTAAATCAACTTCGGCAGCGGCTGGCAGCAGTCGGACTCTGGAAATTAAGTATCACGGGTAAGAGATATCGGGTTGCCGATTGGTCTTCCAATGTTGATCAATACTAGGTGACCACGGGGTTACTGATTGTTCGATAAATAAGGTAGCTAAGTCTTGCCTTATTTGTAATAACAATAGAGCAGGTGACTAACCAAGGTTTTTAGTATAAATAGAGGCAAGTATTATGGCTTAGGTTCTTTTACTTTCGTTTTCAGGTAAATCGAAGAAGACTGAACACTCTACTATCAGGGTAAATAGACGAAAACTATACTATGTTAATACTTCTACTCGAATTTCAAAGGTTAACTCTTAATGAAAAGGACACGAAAGATTTTATAGGAATGAAAAGTGGACTTTGACGATTTATGGACGAAACTTTAGGAGATAAGTACAAACTACTGGAGTTACTACTTCTACTGTTTGATTTCGAAGTATTAAACTCAACTGAGTTCTTAACTTTAACTCGAACTGTGTTTTTTTTATTAAAGGTGACAGAACCATTGCTTATATACTTTTACTTCCTTATTTTAATACAGGTTCCTACCACTGCATTTCTGCCTGAAATGCCAAAAAGTGTCAAAATGCATGATCTGTCAGAAATGCATGATCTGGCCAAAATGTCATATCGTGCCAAAAAGTCAGAAAACACTAAAGTGCTTTTCGTGCAGAAATGTGCGAGTTAATTACAGATAAGGGAATGATAAACTAATTATATTTTGGGGCTGTGTATATTATACACTAACTACTTTAAGCACTATTTTAATTTATATGCAGGGCGAACGGATAACATATATAACAATAATAGATAAAAAGAAAATAAAATAATAATAAAAAAAATTCCAAGCCAGCACCGGGCAACCCTTTACAACGTATCTGCGAAAACAATGACCAACAAAAGCAAAACCACACGAACCTTAAAAAGCGAAAGAAATAACCGGCAATATCAGCAAAATTACGATACCATTAAATAACACAACACCAATAACGACACTAGCGACGAATTAGCAGTGTGAAAACATAGCAAAAGCGACAACACCAACAAAGCAGCACTAAAAAACTAAAAAAACTAATTAGTAATAGAAAAAACAAACCGTACTGAGTTGTACAAAAAACATATATTTATGCACTAATTGACTGATTGTGTATTAGGCAATGATCGCCAGTAGCGATACGTAGTAATTTTGTTACATTTATTTATTATTACTATTATAGATTTTACTAAAACGCACCTATAGTGTTTTAAAACTATTATAATAGCCGATCAAAATTTAAGATCAGATGTAACAAAAAATTTTGTTTTTTTGATTATTTTTTTAAAAAAAATTTATATCACAAAATTTTGCTTATAAAACCACCTTTGGGGCCCTAATAAAAAAAATTCTTGCTAAATTTTGTATATACTAATGCCCCCAATAAAATACAGGCTTTACCCTAACCCTAAAGTAATTAAAATTTATTTTTTGTTTTGTAAAAATTTATTTTTTTGTTTTTGTTACACAGATTTGCAAATGTAATTTACCTATGGTGGTAAAACACTATAAGTGCGTTTTATAATAATTGACTATTATTATTAGAAATAATAAGTAGTAATATTTAGTATAATTGACTTGGTCTATCTTTAGACTTAATAACTTAATTAGCCAATTAGCCAAATTCATAGTTTTAAAAATAAAAAGAAGGTATATATAATAAAATATTCATAGCAGTGCAAAAATAATTGGCTTTAAAAAATGTTTACAAATTCCTTAGCTAGAAAAACTTTTTATTTATTGGGTTTGACACTGGTCTGACTAGAGTTTGTAAAATTTCTGACAAGCAATCAACCAAATTTTTAGCTACAAACTTTTTTTGTATTAATAAATATTTTCTATAATTATTAGTGATTATCTATTTGTAAAAATAAAATTGTAATTGATAATTATTATATTTCTATAAGTTGTACATACATAGTACTAGGGCCCCTAATAATTTATGTGAGCTTATATTTGGGCATTATAGTAATTTTTTTTGGTTATCACTTTTATATTAATATATATAAGCTATATTTTAAATATTAGATCATACTTTTAAAAGTTTTTACCTTTTTTTTGAAAAAAAAAAAAAAAAAAAAAAACAAAATTACAGAATTAAATTTTCTAAAAAAAAATTACATTACCAAAAAAAAATTCATTTTGCAAAAATCAAATTCTTAGATTACATTTTTTATTAGCATATTCAATATAAGATCTAAAAAAATTATCCCATTAGCATTCTTTTAAATATACTCTTTTTGTCTATTAACTGTTTTCAAATATAACCTTTTTATCCAATACCTACTTTTCAAATATACCCTTTTTTAAAAAAAGGGCCTGTATTAGCAATTTTTCAAATATGACCTCATATAGATTGTTCAGGGTCCTTACATATTCCAGGGATGGTAGATGACCTTAAAATGGCCTTTATATAAACCCCAATTTTATTATAAATTTTAGTCTGAAATAATTATCAATACAATAAACCTCTAATATCTTACGTTCATATACTTTTACTAAATTAAACCAATAAACTTCTAGCTGAATTACTATTAATAATATACCTTTTTATATAATGATCACAAAATACTGTATTTATGCAGATTTCTATAACCTCCATTGATTTTTACCTTATTTACTATTTATTTACCTTTTTTTTTATTGTATATATTTAAAAGCTCTTCAACTAGTGAAATTTTTTTAAGCATTTATGGCTAATAGCTAATGTGCATTGTACTATCTTGCTCTTGCTCTTTCTAAAGCTTGAGCATGCACTAGCACAAAAATAGAATGCATTCTACAAATGGTTAATATTTGCAACACCCTTTATGAAGAATATCAATTTTCAAAAATAATTATTAAACCAACAAAATTATAATCCACTAGCGCTAACAATTATTTCTAAGCACTAATAAATTATGAGGATTCATTTGATCACTTCTTTTTTCAGATCTTTGTAAATGTACCAGGAATGGTAAAATTAGAGGTTATTTGCTTTTTTTTCAAATAACCTAGGTTAAAATTTATTTTGTTAAACTTCAAATGTCATCTGTTACAGTTGATTAATCGTAATTTAGAAAAAAAAAGAGTAGGAGTAATAAAGTTGAAAAGTTTATAAATTTTCACTGTACTTTTTTATTTTGAAAAAAATTACAAAAAAAAAGGGAAGGGAGGTTTAAGAAAATGATCTGTATTAATTTATATTAGAAAAGAAAATGGAAAAAAAACAAAAAATATCAAATACTTTCAAAGAGTAATAAAAAGTTTAATAATGACTATAAAAAAGAATTTTTATTATTAAGTCAATTTTCACATATAAAAATTTCAGGATTAATTGGTTTAACAAAATGTCAATAAAAAAATAGTCAATAATCAAATCATTAATTAATAGTTAGATAGATGAATATCGAATGGTTAATTGGTATGATTAAAGATAATCAAAATAAAAAAAGAAATTAATTTTTTGAACTTTTTTTTTTTTTTAAAAAAAAAGGGACCTACTCTGAAGAATATTTAAAAACTTTGAAAAGAGAATGATGCTCTAAGTGATCATAGATTTATTAAAATTTTATTTAAAAAGGTAATAATTGTTATTAGTTAATTAATAAAAAAATTTGAAAACACTCGCTTGACTTAATAGTAATACGAGTAACAATAGCATTAATTTACCTTAATAGATCAAAAATTCAGGCAGACTAGAAAAGATAACATTCAGTCTTATATTCAATATGATATAAAGCAATTATATAATACAGATGAACTTAATTGATGATGTTAAACAGAAAAAAGGTAATGATTTTGGCAAAAAGATATGTAGATATAATGAAAAAAAGGATTATAAGACATAAAAGAAAGTCAAGGTAAATGGCTACAACTATATACCAACACCTTATATCATATATAAAAATTTACAAAAACACAATGAAAAATGATAACTGACAGATTCGAACATAAAGATATTAATCTATCATAAATTCGAATTAATAAAAAATCTTGATTTAATGAAATAGAGAACCCAAATATTATTATAAAAGAAATTTGTAAGAAAAATATAAATATCTTAACGAGATATTAGACTAAAGAATAATTTATGAATTAACAAAGTTTAAAATTTGTTTTTTTTTTAGAAAATAAAAAATTTTAGAATAATAAGAAAAAAAAAGAAACAGGAAATTCAAGCAGAATTGAGGTAGTTATATGCACAAATATGATCTCCTTATATTATACTAACAGCTAAATTAAATTGAATAAACTTTAAATAAATCGAAATTAATTTTCCTTTATGTTAAAAAAACAGATAATATAAAATTGAGGTGAGATATTAAGTATGAAATATACTAATGTATAAATAATAACTTAAATCAGACCAAAAATTACAATTGTAATTGTACTTTAGATTGAAATTTTTCAAAACATATTTTTTTTTTTTAAGTTAAATTTTGATTATTAATTATTTTATACCATAATAGAATTTAACCAATTTCACTATTTATATCATTGCGCACCTCGCAAGGTTCATTACTCAAGATTGGAACTCTTCAATACTATAAACAAAAATAATTAAAATTTAATACTCTAATTAACCTAATTTACAGTACGAAAAATCAATTGGAACTCATAATTGTAATCAATTGAAATAATATACTCCGATCTATTAACCTTATTATCTTTAACCTTATAATATAATTTTGAAAGTAATTTTCGAGTCATTTAAATCAAATAAAAGTAATTGTCACAATGATCAGAATCAATTGATCATAATTTCGAATCGACAAAACAAAAGCAAGTAGCCTAAAATTAACCTCAAAAAAGAAATGAAATGAAATGAAAAATGAAGAAACATGTATAAAAATAAAAAAAAACCCAACTTCAAAGCTTGCTTATACAACCAGACCAGTATAAAACAACAAGCTATATGGCTTTTATTAGTCATACAACTTAATATTATCAAAAGCTTGCTTATACAACCCAGACCAGTATAAAACAACAAGCTATTAGTCAAACAACTTAATATTATCAAAGACTAACTAACATTCAGCACTTAATACTTTCATAGTTAAGGGAACTTAAATAAAATATTAAAAAAAACGTGTGAAGCTTAGATATTTACTATGCAAAAATTTTTTAGCAAATATTAAATCATGAATATTTAATGAATAATAATAATTTAGTGATTGTATTTAGCTTTATTTCGTAAACTACGTGCTGACTAATTGTGTTTAGTATGAATACATGGAAAAATGAAAGAAAAAAAATTAAAAATTAAACAAAAAAAAAAAAAGATGAAATAAAAATAAAATTCACTAAATAAAAAAAAGGTATTAACAATCAAATTTACACAAAAATGAATTAGCCAATATAATATAATGCCACAATAAATTTATTTACTTAACACCATAAAGATTGACATAGACTTTTCAATAATATAATAAGCATATAATTATCTTTGAAATACAGGTTTTATCATGAGATTTGAAATATCCTATAGAATTCTCCATGAGCTGTATTCAACCATCATACATAGGAACCGCATAAAATTTCGTAGATACGTGATGATATGCGCTAAAATTCTATTGGCCGAAATAAAAATCGCGACGCGTCATTGCGTTTTTCGATTAAAAAGTTAACTTTCGATATTAGGGTAAGGATGAGCGTTCGGACGATGTTAGTAAGAGTCAGAGTTGGGACCCGAAACAAACCTACACGAAACCAGTTTCGGGTAGGTCTAAATCCGAAACCCTTTCAGATTTTTTTAAAAAAGTCCGAAACCCCGAAACCTGAAATCCCGAAACTATAATCCGAAACTCTGAAACCTAAAACTATAAAATTATAATTCAAAATTTTAAAATTTAAATATATAACCTATATTTTATTTTTTATAATATGGTGAAGCAAATGTGTAAATGCATAAAAGAACTTCGCATATTGCACTTCACTGAGCATGTTAGTACTTATATATCCGGACAACATCTGCTATTATGAATTACTGTTTATCCTGTGATCTGTTAATGTGACTAATACACCAGTATCATAAGATATCTGACGATTAAAAAAAATAAATAAATGCGATTATCCATATGAATAAATTACGAAGAATTTGTTAATCATTAACGCCCTCTTAAATTGTGAAATGTGAACTTTCCAAATTTGCTTCTGGGTTTGATTATCACATTTATTGAGCATAGCTAAAAAAAGTCAATCAAATGTTTCACGAATTTGAAAGCGGGCTTGTATAATGTTCTTAAGTACAAATGCAAGAACAAAAACAATTGCTCTGTAATATATAAAACAACATGATACTGTATTAATAAAAAATAGTGAATATATTAGCAAATACTAAGAAAAAATAGCATTCTACTAAAGATTTAGATGATTGAATTCTAGATTTTTCCATTTTTCATAAACTTTTGGTCAGAATTTTAGTTTTTGAGATTTCGGGCATAGTTTTAAAGTTTCGGGTAGGTTTCGGGTAGGGTTTCGGGTAGGGTTTTGTGTTTCGGGTTTCGGATGGTTTCGAGTTTCGGAAAAGGTTTCGGGTACCTATAATCCGAAACCCGAAACTTTCGGATTTGGCCAAAAAGGTTTCGGGTCCCAACTCTAGTAAGAGTCTCATATATAGCAAAATTTTGCAAGAAATTTTTTTGTTAAGACGCAGAAGGTGGTTGTATAAGCCAAATTTTGCGGTATAGACGATTTTTGCTGGTTTGTTTCGTTTTCACGTTACACCTGATCCTTGCCATGATTGGTTCGAAATCACGTGTCTGCGGAATTTTTATGCGGTTCCTATGTATAATGCAGCAACCGGAGTGACAAAAGAAAAAAAAATCTCCCTGTGCAAGGGTAGGCGCATGACTATTTGTACAACACAAAATATACAGACACGTAACAATTTCTTCAAAATTAATTGGTATCATTATCAACATAATATGTAGTGTTTGAAGTTACCAATTGAGTGCTTGAAGTTGCACTTGACTGAAATTAACCACTGAATCTTGCACGCGTTAGCTGTTATTTTAGGCAAGTGTAACTTTTGTGCACTAATTTAATTTTCAACTTCAAGTACGACGGACATGCTAATACAGACAAAATTACGTAAGCACAAATGTACGACGTACGTACGTAAGTAATAAAGTTGAAATTTGAAGAAATTAATAATAGATATTAATGAATACAATCTTTGTTAAATCAAGCTAATACGTAAATGGTTATTATTCTTTCATTAAATTAAATCAATAACTTTTAAGTCTTTAATAATTTTGTCGTTCTTTGATAAGTTTATATGTCATCACCTTTGAAAATGTTAAGCAAGAGTGAGAATTCAAATCATATTGACATGGTCTACAATTTTGATTGGTCTTCAACTCCGCTTGGTTCTATGGATGCTTGGGATCCTGCTCTCAAAAATGCCACGGTAATTTGCCCCTGTGTTTTATAAATCTGTAAAAACTTTACTAAATATCATATGTTTAATGTTAGAATTTATGCCTCAATACTGAGCTTCCTATAAGTATCCTTATCGATCCTTCAAAATGGATAATGTTATATAATAAAGGTAAACCAATTTTATGAGTGATTTATTTAATTAGAACAAGTATCTAACCATAATTGTCCATAGCGTTTGTATCAATAATAAAGTCAATCCATCCCGGTTAGTTATATATTTTCATACAATACTATACATATCAGATATGTTTATAACAAAAATTGTTAATAACGTAGCATTTTTATGAATGTTAAATAGCATTAGGAAAACAATTTAAAGAAGTTTGGCCTGAAAGATACGATACTTATATAAGCTTAGATTTTAATAAGTAAGTGATACAGTAATTTTAAGGATATTTAATTTATACTAAATTTCACATGAATTATACATGTAGAGTAGCAACAACCGGCAAAGGTCTTTACTACAAAGATCGGCCTAGAATATTACAACGTGATGGATATGATGAAGAAATATTCTTAAGCTATTCATACAGTCCGATTTTCAAATCTGATGGCACAATTTGTGCTTTATGGTGTCTAGCACAAGAAACTACTCAAAATGCTTTAAATACTCGAAGACTAAAATTACTTGGAGAATTTGATCATTTTAGTTCTAGTAAATGCTCATACTTTTAATTGCTTGTTAATTATAGTTGATTTTCGTTACGATCATTATATTATGGAATTGTATTTATTGATATATTTTGTATTTTATAATATTTTTAAAAGACATTGGGTCCTTAGAAAGTTCCTGCCATATTATAACAAAAGTATTAAAAAACAATGAAGATATTCCTTATACACTCATATATTTTGTAAAACATAAATTAAATAATAGTTCGGAATCTTTAACCGCCCATTTAATGGCTACGACCTTTGATAGTGACGATAAAGAAAAAAGAAATATTCCTGATTATTTACCAGAATCCCATGAAATAATTGATTTAGACAAAGATGCTAATAAAAGTTATGATACATATATAGAACTAAAAAGAAGTGCCGCAACTTATTCGTTTTTAAAATGTGATTCTTGGCCAATATACCTTGTATTCAAAGAAGGCAGAAATGTAAAAGTTCTTTTAGATGACGAATCACAGGCTGTACTTTTCCCGATAAAAATTTCTCTTGACAAAGATCATGTTTTGTCTGTTGTATTAATTTATGGTATTAACCGACTTCGCGCACTTGATGATCGATATATAGAATTTTTTAATGTATGTAATAATTCATATTATTATTTTATTATCTCTTAATTTTACTTTATTAAAAATATTTTATAATTCTTATATATTTTAATATTTATTAGTTAGTCACAAATCAAATCTATGTCCTTTTACAACATGGAAAATCTGTCGAAGATGAAAAGAATCAAACTAAATTATTGGCTGATATGAATTACCAAAAAATTATGTTTTTCCAAGGAATCAGTCACGAAATAAAAAGTATTATTATAAAAAATACTCTTTTTTTTTATAATCATTGTTTAAATCAACTTAACTTTTTTTTTTTTTTTTTACAATATTAGCACCATTAACTTTAATGCTTTCACCACTCAATGATGTAATTAATACATGTATTCAAGAACCGTTACTAATGTCGCATCTTCAAATTATACGACGTAATGCCCATCGATTACTTAAACACATTAATGCTTTATTACAAGTACGTTATATATTACCGTATCACAATCGTTAATATATGGGCTTGTGCTGAAAAAAGGGACAAAATTGACAAAACAAATTCTTCAGAAAATCAATTTTTGTGTTGTAAATTTTATAATAAATTATAAGAAAATGGGATATCTAAAGAGCTATACTGCAAAATATTATTAATACAATTACTTTTGTATTTTAAGTAAAAATTAATCTTGATCTTATCTTAAATTGATTTATATAAAAAAAAGAAATCTTATCTTAAATTGATTTATATAAAAAAAACAAAAATCTTATCTTAAATTGATTTATATAAAAAAAAAAATTAATTTTAAATAAATTGCTAATTTCGTCACTTTTTTCAGCAACTAGCCCATATACTGTATTCATTTTTATTAAATCTGTAATAATACCATCACTGTTATAATAGTTTTCAAATATAGAAACTAATCAACTAAAAGCACATTATCGTGAAACAGATATAGTTGAATTTACTCATGAATTGGCCTTAGACTTTAAAAGTATGGCCAAAACATTAGGTTTGAATTATAATATTGATATTCCAAATCCAGATGAGTTTAATCTTGCTTTAGGTGACAAAATTTATTTGGATCATGATTTATATGAAACTATCGTATTGAATCTTTGTAAGTATTGTGTTACATATAAAGTTTGATACGTTCACTAAAACATTTTATTGCTTATTACTGCGTTATAAGGTTCAAATGCATTTAAGCATACTTGGAATGGGCAAATAACCGTTCGTTTATATCCTGATTATATGAACGAGAAAAAAAAGATGGTAGTCCTTGAAGTGTCAGATACAGGTTAATAATATTTACTAATCTAGCAAAATAAACCCTCGAATCTGTTCATACTGATATATAATGTCATTATAACTACATCCTGATTTACTCTTTTATTTAGGCGTTGGTATTTCGGAATCCGCCTTCCAAATATATTTCAGCGTTTTTATCGAGTAGAATCTCAAGGTGCACGTAGTCATAAGGTACTGGAATAGGGCTTGCTCTAGTCAAAGAACTTATTACACTCCACGGTGGGGATATCACTGTTACTTCTGTAGTAAATCAAGGGACGACATTTAAATGTTGGTTTCCAATAGGATGTGAACATTTATTAATAGATCAAATACGTTCTAATAAAATGGAAAATCAAATAAATCATGATCGGGAATTATACATTAATCGACAACTTTATTTAGAAGAAAGTTCTCAATGGATGAAATATAATAAATCTGAAACTCAATATTCAATTAATAATAATGAACTTGATAATATGAATATTGTTGCTGATGAAACAACAGAAAACGATAGAAAATATAAAGTATTGATTGTTGATGATAATAATGACATGAGGTAATATATTTCGTTATTACATCAAAAAGGTTCAATATTTTTGAGCAAAGTTTTTGGGGGGTTTTTTTTATTATTGAATATATTTTGTAGAGATTATTTGGCAGGCCTTTTAAATGAATTTGACGTATACCGTGCTTATGATGGCAAAGATGCTATACGAACCTTAAAGACGCTTAAAAAATTACCTGACTTAATACTTAGTGGCAAGTAACTAATAATGTAATTTATCATATGCAGATTAATAATTATTTCAATTATATGATTTGAACTTAATATATAGATATCATGATGCCAAATATGGACGGATATGAGTTATTAAATGTGTTAAGATCTGATGTAAAAACTCAACTAATTCCTGTAATATTATTATCTGCAAAAGCTTCTGAAACTTCTAAAATTCAAGGTAATTTAAATATTATTAAATTATCAGTTATTATTATTTCTTTTTTTTTAATCTTTTACAATATATTTATTTTCAGGTTTGAATAAAGGAGCAGATGATTATTTAGTAAAACCATTTTCAACTCGAGAACTAATTTGCCGTATTCGCGCTAATATTGAATGCTCAATTCTTCGTCGTAAAATATTATTTCATCGATATAAACAAGAAGATATAAAGCAATTATTGCTTTCAATAATAAACATGATTCTTTCCGAATCAGATCTCGATAAAACATTACTTTATATTACAAAAGAAATTTATCGTAGGTTACCATGTGATAAAATCGTTATTATTTCAAATGAGCCATCTAAGAATAATAAAATAGTTATTCCATATGAAAATGTCTCGGAAGATTTAACACCAATAATTAATCCATTCACAGAAATTAATGGAAACAATAATAATTCACAACCTTTCACAAGGTCACAAAAATATTTTAATGAAAATTTAGACGTTTATATTTCTTTAAATGAATATTGTGATGAGGTTCATAAAAATGCTTCTATATTATCTGTAGAAATAAGGTTGGATTATAATTTTTGGGGATGGATAAAAGTACATAGATCTCAAAATTCTTTTTGGTTTGATTCCGAAATAGAATTATTACAACAAATATCAAATCATATAAGTTTAGCTATTACTTATGCGAAATTGTTGGAAGAGATTGGAGAAAAAGAAATTCAAATTAAAGCTGCTGAATTTGCTAATAATGCAAAAACTCAAATATTAGCAAACACTTCTCATGGTTTAGTTTTGTGATTTATACACTTATAATCTTTTCTTAATATTTTTGATTTATTCATTTAAATTATTTTTTTTTTATTTTAGAGTTACGGACACCTCTATGTGCTATAGAAGGTTTGATGCCTTCTTTAGAGGATACTGCCTTAACTAATGAGCAAAAGGACATGCTTAATATTATATCAAATGCTGCTGATATCGTGTTATCTATAGTTAACGATGTTCTAAATGTAGCAAAACTAGAGGCAAAAAAAATTATTCTAGTAAATAGAACTTTTGATTTATTAAATTCACTTGAGAGTACAATTATTATATTTGGAAAAAAAGCTACGACAAAAAATATTGAATTAATTGTGAATTGTAAGATAGATATGTTGCCGAGAGTGATCCTGAGAGGTGATTTAATCAATATATTTTATGTACAATAAAATTTGTTAAATTAGCATAGTGATAATACTTACTTATCTTTCTTTTATTAAAACAGGCTGAACCAAGTTTTAACCCATTTGCTATTAAATTCGTAACTATGTTTTTTGTTGTTGTTTTGATGACTATTCATCATACTTATCACTGTATGATTTTATTTGACGATTATATTTTTAACAACTTAGAGTTAAATTTACTAATGAAGGCGAAATAGTACTGACAATTTCAATGCAACCACAAGAAGTCATTGAAGAAAATAATGATGAGGATTCGTCTTATGATCAAGTGGTTAAAAAAGAATTGTTATTAATTGAATTAAATGATACTGGTATTGGGTAAGCTACTTGTGATTATATTTTAGCTTAATAATCATTTAAATCATATATATAATAATTTTGTAATAGCTTAAATCCAAGATATATAAAGCATGCTTGGGAAAGTTTTTCACAAGGTGACATGTCAATTACCAAAAAGCAAGAAGGTGCAGGACTTGGTCTCTCAATCTGTAAAAATCTAGTAGAAATTAATGGAGGCGAGATTAAAGTTGAAAGTCAATTAGGAAAAGGAAGTAAATTTTCATTTACATGGAATGTTGAAATATTGCCAATGGAATCTTTATCAACGGAGGCCCAATTTAATAAACAAACAAGTTATATATTACCTTACGCTATAAGAAAAAAGCGAATATTAATAATTCACTCAGCTGAAAATTTGAGAAACTCTATATTGAATTATCTTAAAAGTGTCGAAAAAGTTGATTCATTCGATACCTTTGAAAAAGGTATTAACGCAGTAAAAGCATATAAAGAATTATATGATCAATTTATTTATGATATAGTATTTATTGGTCTTTATGAAAACAACAAAGAAGAAACTATAAATTTTATTTTAGAATTAAAAGAATTGTTGATTAATGGCAATAATTTGGCAATAATATTTATAGTATTTCCAAGTAATGAAAGAATTGCATTAGCAAGAGAATTAATGGAAAAATTTTTAGGAACTTTTGTTGTTTATACTCCAATTACGTTAAATAAGCTAAGTAATCAATTTATTTATATGGGAGTAAACTAGTATTTGTTGATAGAAAATGTCTTACAATCTGTATTTGCATTAATTTAAGATATTTTAAATTTGTTTATTTTCTTTAGTTATAAATGAGATATGTAATAAAAATTTTAAAAAGACAATTCAATCTAGTAATATACAGTTAAATTATTGTGCTGTTTCGACTTTTAATTTTTATTTAAATATTGCTATGCCAAAATTTTGCAAAATATGTTTATAACCAAGATATTTACTGCTAGATCTAATGAACAAAGCAGATTATAGAATCCTGCATGGCTTTTTGAAAACTAAGCATAAAACAGTAAGTAACTTCACCTTAGATATCAAATTTTTATATCTTTCTGAGTTATGTAATTTCATATTGATTAAAGTTTCTGGATTTAGTTTGGTTTGATTTGAGTTTGATCAAACTTTAACTCAATAGTAAACTTTTTTTAATTTAAGGGAAAATGTTTTCTGTGCAACTGCATGGTTATGCATCCCCAAATAATGCAACATGAAATGTATTTTAATTGGTCAACTACTTTAAAGTATTTTTTGAGAACATACCGTAATTTGTGAAAGATACCCCCCTTTGATTGGTACCCTCCTTGATTTGTACCGGGTATATTTAGGTAAGAGACCCGCTAATATACGATCTTTACAAAAGACCCCCTATCATACAAATACCCGGGGGTACAAATCAAATTTTTAATACGTGAAATTTAATCATACCCAGGTATCTTGCACAGAATTACGGTAACGTTTCATTAATTATATGGGCAAAGGATCATGTCGCGTCTCTAATAAAGATCGATCTATCCCTAAATCATGTAAATAAATTCTTTTGCGTGTACAAAGCGAAGTTTTCTTTCATTTCATTTAATTACCACGGTAGATCTACACAAATTAACCAATCACAGAGAATTGTACGTGCGTGCATATTCAATTGTTTTAGAGAAATCTAATTGGAAAACTTTGTGACTGCGTCATATAGATAACTGATAAAGCATTTGGCGTATTTACGTAAGCAGTGCATATTGTTATAGATTTTTACAGAATCAGCTTGGTTCTAGAGAGAAACATAATAAGACTATACATGGGCAAAGCAACAATATAACGTGCTGCATCTTCACTAAATACAATTTAAAAAAAAAAAAGAACTTTGTAAAGAAGCAATGCAAATATTACAAACCAGCTAAAGCAAATAAGTTGTTTATTGCTATTCAAGAAGATACTACATTAACGGGGCACTTTGTAAAAAAACTTTCTTGAATAGTTATAAGAAGACAACGCAATCTTACAAATGAGTTAAAGAAGGAATTGAAGCAAATAAGCTGGTTATTATTCAAAAAAAAGACGTTTCATCTTTGACAGGTACACTTTATCAAAAAACTTCCCTAAACCTTTATAAGAAAGCAACACAAAATACAGACGGCTAAAGAAGGAAAATCGAAGCGAATAAGTTGGTTATAAAGAAGACATTTTTTGATAGATACACTTTGTATTAAAAAAAAAAACTAGGTTGAATGGAGGTAAATAACAACAGTTATATGGGGGGAGGTAGTAGAAAAGGGACAAATTTATCTAATAAATTTTGTCCCTTTTCTACTGACTCCCCCATACAACTACTATGCTTATTACTTATCTAATACTCATTTTTTTTTATATTTTTGTTCATTAGTTGGCACATGATGAGAGTGTGTCTAATTTTAATAACATTGACCTTGAGTTCGATGAACCAGCACATGATGATTTTGAGCCTGCTAGGTCGACATACGATTCTTTAGTTTCTACTAGTGAAAATAGAGACTTAGACTTGGGCTCTTTAGAGGAAGAACTGCAGAACTGCATGAAGGAATGAAGTTTCGAAGTTGGGACGAAGCCTATGATAGAATAGAAGTATATGCACAACAGAAAGGGTTTGGACTAAGGAAAGGTCATAACACAAAAACTTCTGAAGGGGTTATACGAAAACGAACGATGCTTTGTGAGCATAGCGGAGAATATAAACCAAAAAACACACTAGTTAAAGAAACAAACACCAAGTATATAAAATGCCCATGGCATATAAATTTGTTGCAACCAATCAAGAACAATCTTAATGGAATCATTTATATTACAACATTGAACAATGAACACAATCATAACCTGTCTCCTTATAGGATGAAGGTTTTTAATGATAATGAGATTACCCAAGATATGTGTGAACGGGTGGAGTTCTATTTAAATGCGGTTAAACTTAAACCACTGCAAATTCAAAGAGCACTGCAAAAAGAATTTCCTGATCGTAAAATTTGCCTTTTTGAAATTCACAAGGTAACGGCAAGATTTTATTGTGAAAAACGAAAAGATATATCAAATGATGCAGCATTCTTGTATAAGGATTTAATGAAGAAAAAGAACAAAGATCCTCATTGGTACGTTGTGATTGATTGGTACAAAGAAACTCATAGTCTTCGAAGCCTATTTTGGATGTCCCCCGATCAAATCATTCTTTGGATGGAATTTAGTAATATTGTTTTAAATGATAATACCGCAAAAACAAATCGTTATGATATGGTGCTATCCCTCTTTTTATGTATTGACAATCATGGGTCTTTTCGGTTAGTTGGTTGTGCGCTTATGGGTGATGAGTCAGCAGATTCCTACAGGTGGATCTTACGCCAAACAAAAAAAGTCACAGATGGTTGTAAACCTGGTGTTATCATAACTAATGCTGACCCGGCCTTGGACCTTGCAATTTCTGAAGAGTATAAAGAATCGTATGCTATGCATTGTATTTTCATATCTCACAAAATCTTCCTCGGAATCTTGAGACTCGGTTGGGTCAAGCGTATCATGATTTTGTTAAAGACTTTTATATGGCTCATAATTTGCTAATTCTGGAAGTTTTTGAAAATAAATGGACGCAATTGAGTGAAAAGTATAATGAGCCTAGGGTGGCTAAGTATTTGTGGACATTGTATTCATACAAAAAAGCGTGGGCACATGCATACACGGTAAAGATTTTTACTGCCGGTATCCAGACAATATCACGAGTCAAGAGTTATAATGCACAAATTAAAAGACCGTTTTAAACTCCAATATTAGTCTTGTCGAGCTTGCCAAAGTTTTGGATACAAGCATAAATGAAGAGAGTAAAAAAGCCAAGTTTGTTAATTAGAAAAACCAGATTCCATTAATGTCTTCTGCCATTACACTATCACAAGCATTATTTCCTAAAGTTGTTGATGCCTTATGTCGTTTTCTTACATCTGCAATGCTAAAAGTCTAGCGTAATGAAATTAAAAGTTGCCTAAACTATCAAGCATCTGCTATTACGGAAGATGAGTTAATTGGATTTCAAGAGGTATACTATATTGTTTTTAGTGATAGCATTTCAAGTGGTACTATATTTATAGTACTTTTTTTATTAAGCCCGAATCCAATAATACCCAATTTGTCGAAGATGATGAAGACATAATGCAGATTTCTGTAAATTATATGTTAGAAAATGTAGAAATTAATGAGATAGTAGAATCCTGGACAATTCAAACAATAATAGATTCAAGATTCCGCCCACCATTTTATTGTTCTCCTTTCTGACAAAACCTATGTATGTTCCTGTCTGGGACTTGTAAATCATGGCATAGTGTGTCGTCACTTTTTTCAAGTGATGTTATGTAGTTCTGTAGCTGCATTCCATATTACACATGTTCACAAAAGATGGTACAAAGATATCCATAGTGATTTACAAGAAGAGCCTTATGCCGTAGCTACACGGTTTAGTAAGAACCATCTCCAATATTCATCAAAGCTAGTGAGATGTACAAACAGATTATTTACACCTCTAGCAAATCTTTGAAATGAAAAAAAGAAAGATGTTAATGAACGAAAATTGTATGGAGAATTGTGAGAGGTTGCACAAGATATAACACAAAAGGCTGTTCAATTTCATAGACAAGATATTCTTGAGAATCTACAGGATTTATTAACTGAAATGCAAGAGGATGGGTTAACAAGCAGTTCAACTGAGAATGACGATGAAGATGATAGTAATAATAACCTACATGACAATGAAAATGATAAAAAAATGTTTCATTGGCTGATATATCCCTTCGAAACCCTATAAGACATAAGCGAAAGGACAACCAAAAAGTTCTAAACGAATCAAGCGAGCAGAAGAATTGAAGCCAGCTAAGCATCAAAATCAATGCGGGAATTGTGGCGAGTACGGGCATTATAGGCCTAAGTGTTCAAAAAAAAAAATAAGTAGATGAGAATGTAGTTTTAACGAATTATTTATGTAAAGATCTTTTTTTAATAAATAAAAAGTCATTATATTTGTATAAAACAAGTTACGATACTGTAATATGCTAGAAATATAATTATAATGAAGTTAGAACATACTAAATGGCAGTTTATTCCATATAATAATTGAATCTGGGTACCTTATATGGGACGTTAAAGCGAAGGCAACTTATATTTAATAATTTTTTCAATTAACTTTAGGGTTAAGGTCGTCCTATATTAGGGTTATATTGGGTTTTAGGTAGATACCCAAAATACTTGGGATCAAAGAAGAGAATATATAAGCAAATTGCCTTTCTGACATTTTGATTAACCCATCGAGGTAGGTTTAGATTGCTGTTTATTGTATTTTTCAGGTTTTTTGCTTTTTATTTTTTGGTTTGCTTCGCTGGTGATCATAATTTGATTGGCAGTTGATCATATAATTTGGCTCCGCTTTAGACGTCCTCTTATATGGATATATATGATAAAAGTCTGTAGTGAGAGCACAATACATAGTTTAAAAAATGCAAAAAAAAATATTAAAGAATGCTTTAAATAACATTTTGTAGCATTGGCTATATGGTATATTTAATATAGATTATTCAGAGTATAGAATTAATCATAATTTTTCAATTTATCTTATTTGATTTATTTTGATCAGTGTATTTAAAGATTCTTTATTAATCAACGTATTTTAGATCAGCTATTATTAACCATTTCTTATTTTAATTTCATTAATTTAGTCAAGATTATTAATTAAGATATGCTTTGCTATTCATCATATCATTTACAATATTTCGATTTTATCTAGTCCTCGTTAATTTGGTCGAGATAGATTATTCAACTCAGAATTATTTTACCTCTTCAATTTCTTATTTTTGGGACGTCTAAATAGTGATTGGACCCAGGTGGGTGGCCACCCGGGTCACCCCCCTACTCTAGAAAACATCATATGATGATACGGACATTCATGTCCGCATAATTTATTGATCTGATCAATAAATTATGCGGACATGAATGTCCGTATCATTGTTTTTTTAACCCACTTGGGTTCTACCCAGGTGACCAAAGGGTCCACCCGTCAGTTGACCCGGGTGGCATTTTTTTTTTATGGATCCAATTACTATGTCTAAAGCGGAGACAACTCATATTTAATAATTTTTCAATTAACTTTAGGGTTAAGGTCATCCTATATTGGGGTTATATTAGGTTTTAGATAGATATATATAAGCAAAATTGCCTTTCTGACATTTTTGATTACCCTATCGAGATAGGTTTGGACTGCTGTTTTTGGTTTGCTTCGCCAGCGATCATAATTTGGTTGGCGTTGATCACATGATTTGCCTCTGCTTTAGACGTCTCTTAATTTAGCAAATATTAATAGACTATTCTATCACAGCATTTGCTATATCTTTTTCATCTTTTTAGTCAGCAAATTTAAAGATTTTGATATATATAACTTTTGATCTTGCATTAATTTGGTCGGTGAGTTTAAAAATCATTATTAATTGATGCATTCAAGATAACTAAAGCACTAACCATATATCTTTCAATTAATATAGTACTATTCATTAAGTAGCTATTTAAAATAATAGCACTTATTATCCCTTAAACTGTTTCTAGACAAATTTGTCTGAAAATTTCATAATCAATCAGTAGTGTACATTGTATTGTATTTGAAATTAAAGTTAAATTGAAAGTTTGAGTAGGCTAAGTATCTTATTTACATTAATTTGGTACCAATCTCTTTTTCATTTCACATTATTCAAAGATTATAGTATTTACCATATAATTTAGTTGGCTTGTTTTACAATTAGGGAATATTGTAGTGAAGATCCGGAAACTGAACTGGTATAAAAGATAAGTACCAGTTGTTTTTATTTTGGTTGTTGGTTATTTTTTCATACTAAATGCTCTTTTTTGTAGGTTCATGGTGAATTTATAACATCAGTGGAGATTTTAAATCTAAGGCAATAGACATATTAGTGAAGATCCTTTATAAGAATTCAACTTTGAGCAGCTAGTTCTGCTATTAAACGGTCGGGTTTTGAGTTTTTAAATGGTTTTGGGTTGACTCACCAGGGACTTTGAGTTGCAGATGAGTATCTCTTTTCTTTTGTCATTTCCAATCGTGCACATACAATCAGACCCTCCTAAATGCACCCACCCTAAATGCACGCCCAATGAAAAGCCCCCTAATTGCATGTCTTCACTTGGGCCCAACTAATATAAATACTTTACCTCCTTAAATGCAATATTTCTCAGAATGAACATTTGACTAAATTTTATATATGGTCCCAATACAATTCATTTAGAGAGGTCTAGATAACTAGTAAGAATCTTAAATATTCAAGTCTTAATAAACCTATTTGAAATCAAATAATAATTGAAAATTTTTATGAGAATACTACTTTTATCTCTGGATTTATGTAATAATATAGTGGCGATTTTAAATCTAAGGCAAAAGACGTTTTAGCAAAGATCCTCTACAAGAATTCGATTTTGAGCGTCTAGTATGTTGTTAAACAGTTGGCTCTTGAGTTTTTAATCAGTTTAAGAATGATTTACTGGGACTTTGAGTTGCAGTTAAGTATCTCTTCTTTTCATCGTTTTCAATCATGCAGGTACTAACTTTCTTTTTTCCAAGTAACTATAAGAATCACAAACATTTAAGTTTTAATGAACTTATTTGCAATCAAATAATATTCAAAAATCTTTATGAGAACACCACTATTAACTCTATAGATTTAGGTAATTTTAAATCTAAGGCAATAGACATATTAGTAAAGATTCTTTATAATAATTCAACTTGTATGACTAGTAATGTTAAACAGCTTGGTCTTGAGTTCTTGAATTGGTTTTAGAATGATTCACCAGGTTTTGAGTTGCAGATAGTATTTCTTCTTTTTTATCGTTTTTAATTGTGCATATATTAATTATTTTTTTTCTAGATAGCTAGTAGGAATTTTAAATATTTAAGTCTTAATGAACTTATTTGCAATCAAATAAGATTCAAAAATCTTTATAAGAGCACTGCTATTATCTTTATGGATTTTAAATCTAAGGCAATATACGTATTAGTAAAGATCCTTTATAAGAATTCAACTTCGAATGGCTAGGTATGTTGTTAAGCAGTTTGGTCTTTAGTTCTTGAATAGGTTTTAGAATAATTTACTAGGGGTTTTGAGTTACAAATACTGGTAAGTACTTTTTCACTTTTATCGTTTTCAATCATGCATATACTAATTCTTTTTTTCAAGATAATTAGAAGGAATCTTAAATAAGGTGCGTGTCAAAATCTGACAAACAGAATCTGACAGATCGTAATCTCAACAAAATCCGATAGTCAAATTTCTGATAGAAATCCCAAATATGGAAAGCGAAATAAACTCTTAGAGCTAAGTCACTTTGGATAAGGGTTAGGCTAATGTTAGCTATGGTTTATGATACTTTTTATCAAAATTTTTAATCAATAGGATTTTTGCTGTCGGGATATTATGATCTGCCGAAATTCTGTCTGTTGGAATTTTGACCTAAACCTCTTAAATATTTAAGTCCTAATGAACTTATTTGCAATCAAATAATATTTGAAAATCTTTATGGGAACACCACTATTACCTCTATGGATATATGTAATATCAGCAGCGATCTTAAATCTAAGGTAATAAATGTACTAGTAAAGATTCTTTATAAGAATTCAACTTGAATGGCTAGTAATGTTAAACAGCTTGGTTTTAAGTTCTTGAATTTGTTTTAGAACAATTCATTAGGCTTTAAGTTGCAGATAAGTATCTCTTCTTTTTATCGTTTTCAATCGTGCACGTACTAATTCTTTTTTTTTTGTTTTTTTAGATAACTAGTAGGAAGTTTAAATATTTAAGTTTTAATGACAATCAAGTAATATTCAAAAATCTTTATGAGAACACCGCTATTATCTCTATGGATTTTAAATCTAAGGCAATAGACGTATTAATAAAGAACTTTTATAAGAATTTAACTTCAAATGGCTAGTGATATTGTTAAGCAGTTTGGTCTTTAGTTCTTGAATTGGTTTTAGAATGATTCACCAGGGGTTTTGAGTTATAAATACCGGTAAGTACTTTTTCTCTTTATCGTTTTCAATTGTGCACATACTAATTTTTTTTTTTAGATATCTAGAAGGAATCTTAAATAGGGTGCATGTCAAAATCTGCAAACAGAATCCTGACAGGTTGTAATCTCAACAAAAAAATCCCGATAGCAAAAATGTTCCAATAGAAAATCCCAAATATGGGATATGTTTAAAGCGAAATAAGCTCTTAGGGTTAGATTAAAGTTAGGCTAAGGTTAGCTATGTTTATGATACTTATTATCAAAATTTTTGATTAACAGGATTTGTTGCTGTTGGGATTATGATCTGCCGTGATTCTGTCTGTTGGAATTTTGACCTAAACCCTTAAATATTTAAGTCCTAATGAACTTATTTGCAATTAAATAATATTCGAAAATCTTTATAAGAATGCCACTATGGATTTTATATAATATCAGCGGCAATTTCAAATCTAAGGCAATAAATGTACTAGTGAAGATTCTTTATAAGAATTCAACTTGGATGGCTAGTGATTTTAAACAGTTTAGTCTTGAGTTCTTTGATTGGTTTTAGAACGATTCACCTGGTTTTGAGTTGCAGATAAGTATCTCTTCTTTTTTATCGGTTTCAATTGTGCACATACTAATTATTTTTTTCTAGGTAACTAGTAGGAATTTTAAATATTTAAGTCTTAATAAACTTATTTACAATCAAATAATATTTGAAAATCTTTATAAGAATATCACTATTACCCCTATGGATTTTAAGCCTAAGGCAATAGATATATTAGTAAAGACATTCAACTTTGAATAGCTAGTGATATTGTTAAACAGCTTGGTCTTGAGTTCTTGAATTGGTTTAAAATGATTCACTAGGGTTTTGAGTTACAGATAAATGCTTTTTTTTCTTTTATCATTTTCAATCGAGCATATACTAATTCTTTTATTTTTTTTTAGAAAAATAGTAAGAATCCTAATCAAGATCTGACAAACAGAATCCCGACAGGTCATAAACTGACAAAAAAAATCTTGACAGCAAAATTCTGACAATTAAAAATCCAAATAGTCAAAATTTTCAAATAGAAAATCCTGAATATGGGATATGTTTAAAGCAAAATAGACGGGCTAGGCTAAGGTTAGCTATGGTTTATAATACTTTGTATTGAAATTTTTAATTAACGGGATTTTTAGATGTCCTCTAAACCCTTTAAATATTTAAGTCTTAATGGACTTGTTTGTAATCAAATAATATTCAAAAATCTTTATAATTTATGTAATATCAACAATAATTTTAAATCTAAAGCAATGGATGTACTAGTAAAGATTCTTTATAATAATTCAACTTGGATGGCTAGTGATGTTTAACAGCTTGGTCTTGAGTTCTTGAATTTGTTTTAGAATGATTTAATGGGGGTTTTGAGTTGCAGATAAGTATCTCTTCTTTTTTATTGTTTTCAATCGTGCATGTACAAATTTTTTTTTTTTTTTTTTAGATAATTAGTAGAAACTTAAATATTTAAGTTTTAATGAACTTATTTGCAATCAAGTAATATTCAAAAATCTTTATAAGAAACCACTATTATTTCTATAGATTTTAAACCTAAGGCAATAGAAGAATTCAACTTTGAATGGCTAGTGATGTTGTTTTTTTTTTTGGTATTAAGAAGAGGTCTTGCTTATATCTTTATTAGCAATTTAGAAAAGCTACTACATGGAGTATACTTCTTTGTATAATTACAAAATTTAAATTACATGCAAGAATTGAAGCTCAGACTAATTTATCTGTGACCTAAACCTACTAGAGTGGTCAAGACTCACCTAGTTTGATAAAGTTAAAATAAAATTTATAGGAGTACTATATTTAACCCATTGGACAGCCCAAGAACTAATCTTCTTAAGAGCTGTACCAATAGGTGGACATGAATTTGGATTAATATAGAGTTGATCAGGTTGGCCACAAGGACAACTATATGTAAATGTTCTGCGTAAAGATAGTTGCTTTTTGATTTGTGATATATTAGAAGTAGTAGAAGAAGGATAAGTAATATTATTAGTTTTTCACCATGAAGCAAATTGGGAACAGTAAGGCTTCCACAATTGCTCATAGGATAATTCAGAGACTTGAAGAAGAATTTTTATAATGATTTGTAAAGCTAATTTAGGAGGTAAGTGAAAGGGTCTAAGATCTTGAATAAGATGAGAAGGAATTAAGCCTTTAAGTGTAGTTTGAATATAATAAGGAGAAAGTAGAGCTGGTGATAAGTAAAAGGCTGGGTGATTATAAATAGTTTGAATAAGTTGAGATATAGTATTTGAAGGAAGGTCTAAATCTGTAGAATTAATAGTATTAGTAATAGCAGTAAAAATAATCTGGTTAATATTGTTTGTACCAGAACAAAAAAGCCAGTGATTAGGGGAGTCAGAAGTGTTGCATATAAAGCAGTTGGTATTTGGAAATAGGTTAGGATAAATTGAGTGAAAGTGAGAGTATGAAGGTAGTTTATTTAAAAATAATTTAATTTTGAAAGCTTTAAGGTTGCTAAGTTTGAAGCTGGTAATATTATTTGAAGCTTTTTGATTATTATTGAAATATAACCAAGTAGAGTTCCAATCAAAATAGTAAGTGAAGTGTGACCATTCATTTGTATGTTGCTGAGAGAACCATAAAGCTATGATGTGAGCTTTGCAAATATTTTTAATAAATCTTCGTATAGGTTGTAAAACTTGAGTATTTTCCCAATATAGAGTATAGAAAGGGATATAGGAGATGGTATAGTTAAAGTTAAGAAAAGAAGCAGAAATATGTTGATTGGCGAGTTGATCAGCACGATTATTAAAAGGGTTATCAGAATGGGCCTGAACTTTGTGTAGTATGAGTTGAATATTAAAAGATTTAATAACATTAAAGAGTGTATGCCATATAGACCATGCAGTAAATTTAATTTTTTAGGAGAGTTTGGATTAAGGCGTGTAAGTTTGATGTATTTGGATATAACTGATTGTGAATCAGTAAAAATTTGAATAGTAGAGTTTCGTGGTACAGTAGCAATAGCAGATAGAATTGAAATTAATTCAGTGTGATATGAAGAGGGCCAGTATTTAAGTTGGGCTGAAAACTCATTTACAATTTGATTGTTATGGAGTTGTACCCAACCAATACCCATAGAACATTGGTCAGTACAGATATTTTTAACAGAGCCATCTGTATAAAAGATAAAAGATGTATAATTATAATTGTTTTCAGCAAATGATTGTAATAATTGGGAAGTTTGGTTAAGTAGAAAAAGATCAGAAACTAAGTGGTCAGAGATATTTAAAGTTGGAGGTGTAGGGATAGTAAGAGGATGTTTAATAGCAGTAGAAAGAATAAGATCTATATAATTTGCATTAAGGTTAAGCTGCTTGTTTGGTAGAATTCTACCATAAAAAAGTGTAGATATTGTAGCAAATATTTCAATTGTACATGCAGAGGAAATACGGTTAGTATTAAAATTGCAGCCTGGGCAAGGCGTATGAGAAATAGGAGAAAGTGGATATAATTGGGATTGTGAAGTATTAATATTGGTAGTCCAGTAAGTAATTGATATAGTATTTGAATGCTTAATTGGTGATCCACCAGTCAACCAGAGAGTTATCATAGTAAAAAGTGATTCAGATTACTATATAAATTTACTATAGTGCAAATGTGGCGTGCACATATTTAAAACCTTTTTTATACTAAGTTAATCATCTTTCTGGCTTAAGAGAATTTTGTAAAGCTCATTAAAACGCATCTAATAGTAGTTAGAGCATCAAAATCAGCTTGGTGGATACCAAGATATCTTTAAAAAAACCTTTCTTTTACTATGTAAATTTTCTTGCAAACAATACTATTATTTGCAAGAAAATTTACATAGTAAAAGAAAGGTTTTTTAAAAGATATCTTGGCATCTACCAAGCCGATTTTGATGCTCTAACCACCATTAGATGCGTTTTAATGAGCTTTACAAAGTCTCTTAAGCCAGAAAGATGATTAACTTAGTATAAAAAAAAGTTTTAAATACGTGCACGCCACATTCGCACTATAATAAATTTATATAGTAATCTGAGTCACTTTTTACTATGATGACTTTCTGGTTGACTGGTGGATCACCAATTAAAATATCTATGAGCTTTACTAATAATTATATTCTGGTTAAGATAAGTAAGAAACCATAATCGGGGTTTTAAAGGAATACGACAAGTATAATAGGCAAAAGTATTAATACCTTGGGGTTGGTAATTGCTTAAGATTGAATGGTAAATATTGTTTTCAATAATAGTTTCTTCTAGAAAAGTAAACCAAAGTGGTTGTTTACTAGTAGGTAAATGGTGCACTCTGGGTGAAAGATGTTTGTATGAAAGAAGAGTTTAATTATCTGCAGAGCAAAGTTGTTCTAAATAAAGAATTTGTTTATGACGAAGTTGTTGTTTAAATGTTCTGTATTTAGAGTGGTGCTGCAAAATTTGTTCAAGTGGAAGGCTTCCACTATTAATAACATTGGGCCAAGTAATATTTGGATTTGCTATAATATTGATTTCTAGTCTTTTGAGCAGAAGAATAATCTTAAAAGTAGTAGTTAATTTATTAGGTCCATCAATATTAGGAGAGTGGTGTTGTAGTATATTAATTGTTGACCATAAGTTGTTTTGGAGTTGCTGTAATCTAATACGAGTAGAGATACCTAATAAATTAGGATCATTGATTCGTATTAAGAAGTTAGAAATATGGTGTTGAAGTTGTATATCCCATATATTGTATATATTGTATAAATGTGGATTAAGTATAGTGCTATTGGGAGTGGATTTTGATAAATGTGATTTGTGTTTGGCAACAGTTAAATATTGTGATAGAATTTTAGTACAAGTAGAGAATGGAAGAACTATATTATGTAATCGATATTCTAAAGTAGGAATTATAACAGTGTTGATAATATAGGTAATTTGTTTGTCTGTAATTTGTTTAGTATTAGCAGTTTGTATGAGATATGATGCTTCAGCTCGGATAAGTTTAATTTGTTTTGTATTTTTGTTATCAAGAGTAAACCAGCATCCAAGAAATTTGAAGGGTTGGTTAAAGGATAAAAGAGGTAGTGAATGATTAAAGTATGATATGGAGGTTGTACTTTTTTGATTAGAACAGAAAATAGATTTAGTAGGATTAATTTGTATATCTGCCATTTGGTAAAAAGAAGTAGCAGCAGAGATAATTGATTGAAGTTCTGTTAAAGATGAAGCAATCCATAGAGTATCATCCATATAAGCTAAAACAGATGTAGAGCATTTAAGATGATGTGTTTGTGATAAAGTAAGATTGGTTTTCCAGGAAGTTTGTAAAGTATAACCAGTAAACTGAGTAGCAATATGGCTAATAAGTGGATCATAGTAAATTCTCCAAAAAAGGGGTGTTATAGTTTCTCCTTGATCAATACCATTTTTAACTGAGTAAAAATTAGTAAGACCCAGATTTGTAATTACTCGATTGTGTCGGTTAAATAGAAGATTAGAAAGGATATTAATAAGTGGTGATGGCATACAAATACGGGATAGTGATTTAGTAAATAGATCAAATTGAACAGAGTCATAGGCTTTGCTCATATCTTGGGATATAAGCCAAAGTGGCTTGTGGTTGCAATTAGAATCTTCTATGATATTATTAAAAATATGTATGGGTATAGCGGTACTATTACCAGGTAATGCAATATAGTTGTAAGGTGAAAGAATATTATATTGTGTAAATATTTTATTAAGCCTATTAGTAAGAAGTTTGGTATAAAGTTTTCTAATATGCTCTACTAAACTAATAGGTCGGGTATTAGTTAAGTTGCCATCAAAAATTGGTTTTTTGGAGATAGGAAAAATACGACCCTCTTTCCATTGTTTGGGAACAGTTTGGGCTATTAGACATCGATTAAAAAGAGATGTAATAGCAAGTAAACAATTATTTCCAGAATGTTTGATCATTTCATAACTAATTCCAGATGGGCCACATGCTTTGTTATTAGGAAGTTGAGATAAAGTATCAAGAACTTCTTCAATAGTAAAAGAGTGAAGAGCTTCAGAATACCAATTTGAATCAATATTCTGTTTTGGAAGATATTCATTTGCCCAGTGCGAATTGAATAAGTGTTCATTAATTTGTCTAGGTGCAGTCCATTGGTCAAAATGGTTCTGAATATGTGTTTTGATAATTGAGGGCTCAGTAATAATAGTATTATTGCTTTTAATATTGTCAATTCTAACAGGATCTTTATGTCGGTTAAGAATACTATTAATCATAGATGTAGGCTGAGTAACCAGCTTAGAACATCTGGTATTAATAGATTCAAGTATTTGTTGACGTGTATATTTAATGTTTTCTAGATTACGTGCATGATATAGACTCTTCCATGCTTCTTTGGCATTAGTAATCCAATCAGGTATGAGATTTGATAGTGAAGGGATTGGTGGAAGTTGAAGTTGATGTGTTGAATTTAGGTAAGTAATAGTAGAATTGTGATGAAGAGGAATAGATGTACCAGAATTAAAAGAGTGTTTTATTTGCTTAATAATACTATTAAGTTTTTTAAGATTATAGTGTAAAAGGGTAGCTTTGGATGAGAAGGAGTAATGAAAGTTACGCACAGCAAATTTTTTGTTAGGAATATGTATGAATGCTGCATTAATAATGCTAGTTTGTAGTTTATGCCAAGTAGTTTCAAGTGATTCAGAGGTAGAAATGGTAGAAGGTGTGTTATGAGATATGAGATTAAGTGAAACTTGGTCAGCAAAAACCTGCCAGGTCTCATTTGTCATTAGTTTATAGTTAAAGATTCTTCTACGTGTTTTGCATTTATGTCTAGTATGTCCAGTAAATGCATAGGGAAAGGACCAGCGAGATATAAGAATCTTGTGATCACTAGAGGTTAAAAAGTCTGAATCATCAATTTCAAAGGATAGTAAATAAGGAAGGAGAGGATTATGGGTCCAAATAAAATCTATTTCACTTTGTTATCTAGAGCTATACCAAGTAGGTTGGGATGAGTTAGTATGAGATGCCAAGTTGGACATGTTATTATAAAAAAGGAATTGAAGTAATTTAAATTTGGAGTTACTAGTTAGAATAGAGTTAGCAGAGGCATTAAAGTCTCCTAAAACAATTGGTTGTATATTTGAAGAGATTGCTTGTTGAATCCATTGAATAATAGTATAGTATCTTGAATTTGAAGTCTCTCTTGTAAGTTATTAGAGGGTAGATAAATAGAAATTATGTGAAATTTAAAATCATGTTTAAAAAATAAATCAATAGCTATTGCATAGCCAGGATATGTAATAATATTATAAATATGAGGGGTAAGGTGGTTGTGACTGTACCTGCTTTAGAGCTATCAGTACAGGACCAAAAGTAGGTATAAAATTGGGTTTTTGTGGGTTTGAATGTAGAAGGTGCACTAGAAAGCTTAGTTTCAGTAATACTAATAATATTTAAATTGTGAGATATACAATAATTTTCCCAAACTTGTTTTTTAGTAATGTTATTAAAACCTTGAACATTATGTGTGCAAATTGAAAGATCAAGTGGAATTAATGAATTGTTATTGTTAGAAGAAGGATAATTTGATTTGAGTGGAACATTATTAAAAAGATGAAAATCCTCAAAAGGTACAAAGAAGTGATTGGGTAGAAGATGTTCATATAGTAAATAAATATGTGCTTCTGGAAAATAATTGTCAATTCTGCTATATTTAATAGAGATTCTGATATACTGTTGTGAATAAAACATTGGATATTCATCTTGTAAGTAGGTTAAAAAGGAGCCAACAGTTTGTGGTGAAGGTAAAGATTGTAACCTGTGATAATATAAGAATTTGTTGTAGCATATTGATGGGTCATAAACCTCTGATGAATTTGAATCAGAATCAATATTTGTTTCTTCTATAGTATTAGTATATATAGTTGAAATATTGAGATTGTTGTCAGATTCATCTGATAGCAATTCATATTCATCGTATATCTCTTGTTCTGTAGTATAGATAGAGCTATGTTATTGTGTAGATAATGATAAATGAGTATGATATTGTAGTGGTACTTCAGTGTGACATGATGATATGATATCTGAAGTACTAGAATTAATTTCTGTAGAGGCGCTCGCCGTTTTAAGCTTGGTTTTCACAGTTGCACAGGATACCATAGCCTGTTCTGTGCATTGGGTCTGGCCGTCGTAAACATGGTCCTCCGCGTAAATGGACTTAACTACCTGTCCACTTACATTATTCTCTTCTGAAAATGGCCCACTAGAAGTGGAGGACATCATTATCTCAGAAGCAGTGGCTGCATTCATGTGGTCTACAGAAATACTTATTTAAAAGGATTATATGAAGATGTTGTAATATGGGATTCTTGTTGTATATTAGAGTTTGAGTTTGAGTTATTTTCTGTTATTTGTATCTGATATAATAACATCATCATCTAGTTCACCAGATGGGTTTGAAGATTGTTGGGTTGGTGGGGATTGGTTTGTGAGTTGGTAGAATCATTAGTTGTTTCATTATTTGGTTGTTCTGGGGATTTGTTTTTAGAATTAATTTTGGTACTTGAAGTAGGATTATGAAAGATAGATTTGGTACTTGGTTTTTTGAATTGGACATTAAATTTGGCAAATAGGATTTTTTGAGCTTCTGGATAAAATGTTTTGTTATATGCATCTTGAATATATGCAATAGATAGCTTATCTTCCTTGAGAATATAAAAGTAGGTTATTACTCTAGCTAAAAAGTCAGTATCAGTTGGCTTAGCAGTGATTTTTCAATTGCATTTATGAGGACTAAGGTTATCAATTTGGTCATTAATAGCTGCAGCCTTATTGTATGCATTAAAGAAATTGTAAAAATAGAAACTAAGTCGTGCTTGATTAGTTTCTTCTTTGTTGAGATTATTGAGTTCAAGAAATTATTGTTCAGTTTTGGTAGCTAGTTGTCGAAATAGAGAAATTGGTGTTCATTTTTGAAATGTAATAGCATGTTGCGCTTCTTTATCATAAATTGAAAAGTCAAGAGTGGGGTGATTGTATTTGGGTTTAGAGGGTAGATTTTGAGGAGCTGGAAAATGTTTAAAGGATTCTGTAAAGAAAGATGTATATAAGTTTTGAACATTATGCTCAACATCTGAAGGCAATGTAAAGCAATTTTCTGAATTACAAGTATGGATATGATAAAGTGCTGCTTGAAAACATAGTTGAATTCGTTCACGTAAAGAGTTAATAGCAGTAATTCTAAATTCTTGTGGAAGAAGTGTTTTGCATGTATCATTAAGTTTGAGTGCAATTTGGTGTTTAATATAGTTGTATGTTTTCTTTTGGTCGATTTTTGTAAATTGTCATTTATAGGTTTCAAAAAATTTGTCAAACCATGTATTAAGATCTGTTAAATATGGTTTAAGTGAAGGGATTTTAAAAGATTGTAAAAATTGTTTTTTGGGAATATTGAGAGTAATATTGATATTAAATTTGGTATCATTTTGAATTTTAAAGAGGGGCTGGTTAATGCTATCTTCACTTATATAGTAGTGAAGCCTAAGATAAATAGGACGTATATTTAAGTCTTGACAGAATTTGTTAGCATTGATTGTTTGGTATTTGTCATGTAAATTAAGATGTAGATGAGCAAGATTTAATGCTTCTTGGTTTTTGTTATGTATAGAATAGGGAGGTATAGAATTGTAAGAGGAAAGTATTTTTGGATAGTTGAATTGAGTAAATAAAGAAGTAGTAAACTCTTTAAGTAAATCACAAAAGTTGAATAAATAAACTCAAATAGTATTGTAATTGATTTGTCAATAGAGGGATTGGCTTCATATATAAGATCAGTAAGAAATTTAGGTCTTTTATCAGCCATAGCTTTGATTAAGTATTTGTAGTTAAATTTAAATTCAGGTGTTGTGTTGGTAGCAGGTCTTGTAATTTTTCCTGGATAAATATCAATAAGATGTAGTTTAACAAAATCTAAAATTTGATAGGCTAAAGTATTACTAAATTTCATATTTTGTTCCATTTCTGGTGTTACTAGGTATTCTTTGAACTAGTCTAAATTAGTATCTCTTGATTGTTTTGGCTTTTGTGTTTCTTTTTTGGCCTGGTTAGAATTTTTAATTTTTTGGAGAAAAGAACGGTATATAGCTTTTTTATCCACTGGGGACATTTGTTGAAGTTTAAGAATAACATTCAGTGATTTTTGTTCAAGTGTAAGTGGAGTTTTAGAAGTGAGTGGTTTGAGTTTAATACCAAGGATTTGTGGAGCACAGGTTCGGTGAAGTAAGACGTTTCTAAAGAGACAAGCTACAGTATAGTCTGGAGCATGCCTACTTTGTTCTGTCGCTACACATGGAATATTTTTGATTTTACAAATATGACATGTATGGTAGTGTTGAGAGTAAGCAATAATTGTAGTAGGAGTTTTGTCTGTTTGAAAACCTGAGAATAACAATTTTGGATTGGCAGAGTGTAGTTCCAGTTGTTTATATGCCTTGGTATTTGGAGAGGATGGAAGTTCATTACTAATTTTTTTAAATTTTTTAGCAGAGATTGTAGTTGTAGTTTGAGTTGATGATTGGCCAATTTTAGTTGGATGATTAATTTTGTAATATTGAGAAGTGAAGCTAGTATGATATTTTTTGCAATAGCATGTACCAATAGTAGGTTGTTCTGGAACTTGAAAGTAGTGTTGTTTTTTAGTGCCTTGAATATCACATGCTTCTGGATTAAAGCTAGGTGGAAGAACTTTTAGTGAGGTTGGATTGTTTTCATTTATTCCAATACCATAACGGTCTCTATATTTGGAATAGTAGTAGTCCATATTATAACTATCAGGTTCCTCAGAAGAAGTTAAAGTTGGCATTGTATTGGTATAATATGGGGTAATAAAAGGTGTAGTTTGTATTTAATATTAAGTTAATATAAAAAAGATTAAAGAGGGCTTCACAAAAAGGTATAATTTGTTTTGTGTAATGCAATACCAACAAGATTAGTATAGGTTACACAGGTCACGTGTTACGCTAGTCACGTGTTACAAGTCACGTGTCACACAAGTCACGTGTTACACAAGTTTCACAATAAAGATCTATTTAAGTAATGTTACAGAAAATATAAATATTTGTTTTGTGTAAGATTAAATAATAATTTGTGCAGTTAATAAAGAACCACTAATTTTGAGCTATTAAAAAATATGGGTTGCACGATTTAGGGGCGTTTATGTTACACAAAAAACGCCTATAGGATTTTTGTAAAAAAAAGGAAAAAAAGGAAAAAAAGGAAAAAAGTGTATTAGAAAAATTAATATATTTTGAATATATTTTTGTTAATTTTAGAGCAACAAGCCTAGAACACAGCTTGTTATGACCAGAAGAAAGTGCTTTTTAACTTTTTCTAAGTTTGCAAAATAGGTTAAGAGGACTGTTTTGTATATATTTTGAAAAGAATACAATTTTAGGCCAAAAGGCCTTTACTTAATGAGTTTGAAGACTTTTGCAATAATATTTAAATATAATATGTATTTTTGGAAGCAGAACAAGTTTATTTAGGGGCAGTAGCCCAGTTAACTTAATAAAATTTAAGATTATAAGATGTTTTTTAAATAATTAATTTAAGAAAATTTGCAAACAAGTGATCGATAGGGAAGCAGTTGAATTATAATTTTCTTGTGCTATAGTTTTACATATAAAAATAAACGTGTATTAATATGATATAATTTTATATATATACTTATAAATTNCAATAATATTTAAATATAATATGTATTTTTGGAAGCAGAACAAGTTTATTTAGGGGCAGTAGCCCAGTTAACTTAATAAATTTAAGATTATAAGATGGTTTTTAAATAATTAATTTAAGAAAATTTGCAAACAAGTGATCGACAGAGAGAGTGCTTTTTTTAATCCGGCTAGTGATGTTGTTAAACAGCTTGGTCTTGAGTTCTTGAATTGGTTTTAGAATGATTTGCCGGGGTTTTGAGTTACAGATAAGCACCCTTTTTTTTTTATCATTTTCAATTGTGCATATACTAATTCTTTTTTTTCATGATAACTAGTTGGAATCTTAAATAGGTTGCGAGTCAAATTTTGACAAACAGAATCCTTACAGGCCATAATCCTGAAAATAAAAATCACGACAGCAAAATCTAAATTTCAGATAGAAAATCCGCGAATAGACTCTTATAATTTAATTAACTTTAGAGTTAAGTCACTTTGGATTAAGGTTAGGCTAAGGTTAGCTATAGTTTATGATACTTTTTATCAAAATTTTTAATTGTCAGATTTTTAGCTATGAATTTTTGGCTGCTGGGATTTTTTGCTGCCAGGATTTTTTTTGTCTGGATTTTGTCTGTTAGGATTTGACCCAAACCCTTAAATATTTAATCAAATAATAATCAAAAATCTTTATGAGTACACCACTATTACCTATATGGATTCATGAAATATTAGTGGCGATTTTAAATCTGCAATAGATGTACGATTCTTTATAAGAATTCAACTTTGAACGGCTAGTGATGTTAAACAGCTTGATCTTGTGTTCTTGAATTGGTCTTTAGGATAGGTCGTTAGGAGGCTTTGAGTTGCAGATAAGTACTTCTTCTCTTTTGTCGTTTGCAATCGTGCACATACTAATTATTTTTGCTAGATAACTTAAATATTTAAGTCTTAATGAACTTATTTTCAATCAAATAATATTCGAAAATCTTTATGAGAACACCTCTATTACCTCTATTGATTTATGTAATATCAATAGTAATTTTAAATCCAAGGCAATGGACGTACTAGCAATTTGGATGGCAAGTGATATTAAACAGCTTGGTCTTGAGTTCTCGAATTTGTTTTTAGAATATTTCATTGGGGGTTTTGAGTTACGGATAAGTATCTCTTCTTTTTTATTATTTTCAAGCGTGCACGTACTAATTCTTTTTTTTTTTTAGATAACTAGTAGGAATCTTAAATATTTAAGTTTTAATGAACTTATTTGCAATCAAGTAATATTCAAAAATCTTTATCAGAAAACCACTATTATTTCTATGGATTTTAAACCTAAGACAATAGACGTATTGTAAAGATCCTTTATAAAAATTCAACTTTTAATGGCTAGTGATGTTGTTAAACAGCTTGGTCTTGAGGTCTTGAATTGGTTTTAGAATGATTAGCAGGGATTTTGAGTTACAGATAAATACCCTTTCTCTTTTATCGTTTTCAATCATGCATATACTAATTCTTTTTTTTTTTATAATAGCTAATAGGAATCTTAAATAGGTTGCAGATCAAAATTTGACAAACAAAATCCCTACAGGCCATAATCTCAAAAAAAAATCCCGACAGCAAAAATCCCTACAATTAAAAATCCTGATAGTCAAACCTCTCTGTCAAACCCCATATATTCTGCCACATATTCTAAATGATTCAACCAAATATGGGATATGTTTAAAGCGAATAGACTCTTATAATTTAGAGTAAGGTCACTTTGGATTAAGGTTAGGCTAAGGTTAGCTATAGTTTGATACTTCTTATCAAAATTTTTAATTGTCAGATTTTTAGCTATGAATTTTTGGCTGCTGGGATTTTTTTGCTGCCAGTATTTTTTTTGTCTGGATTTTGTCTGTTGGGATTTTAACCAAAACCCCTTAAGTATTTAATCAAATAATAATTGAAAATCTTTATGAGAACACCACTATTACCTCTATGGATTTATGAAATATTAGTAGCGATTTTAAATTTAAGGCAATAGACGTACTAGTAAAAATTCTTAACTTTGAATGGCTAGTGATATTAAACAGCTTGGTCTTGTGTTCTTGAATTGGTCTTTAGGATAATTCGCTAGGAGGCTTTGAGTTGCAAATAAGTGCTTCTTCTCTTTTGTCATTTTCAATTATGCACATACTAATTATTTTTTTCTAGATAACTTTTAAGTCTTAATGAACTTATTTGCAATCAAATAATAATCAAAAATCTTTATGAGAACACCACTATTACCTCTATGGATTTATGAAATATTAGTGGCAATTTTAATCTAAGGCAATGGACATACTAGTAAAGATTCTTTATAAGAATTCAAACCTGGATAGCTAGTGATGTTAAACAGCTTGGTCTTGAGTTCTTGAATTGGTTTTTAGAATGTTTCATTGGGGGTTTTGAGTTACAAATAAGTATTCCTTCTTTTTTATCATTTCAATCGTGCATGTACTAATTCTTTTTTTTTTAGATAACTAGTAGTAATTTTAAAACATTTAAGTTTTAATGAACTTATTTGCAATTAGACGTATTGTAAAGATCCTTTATAAGAATTTAACTTTTAATGGCAGTGATGTTGTTAAACAGCTTGGTCTTGAGGTCTTGAATTGGTTTTAGAATGATTAGCCGGGATTTTGAGTTACAGATAAGTACCCTTTCTCTTTTATCGTTTTCAATCGTGCATATACTAATTTCTTTTCATAATAGCTAATAGGAATCTTAAATAGGTTGCGGGTCAAAATTTAACAAACAGAAACTCTACAGGCCATAATCCTGAAAAAAAAATCCCGATAGCAAAAATCCCTACAATTAAAAATCCCGATAGTCAAAAATTTTCAGATAGAAAATCCCAAATATAGGATATGTTTAAAGCGAATTGACTCTTATAATTTAGAGTTAGGTCACTTTGGATTAAGGTTAGGCTAAGGTTAGCTATAGTTTGATACTTTTTATCAAAAATTTTAATTGTCGGATTTTTAGCTATGAATTTTTGGCTGCTGGGATTTTTTGCTGCCAGGATTTTTTTTGTTTGGATTTTATCTGTTGGGATTTGACCCAAACCCCTTAAATATTTAATTAAATAATAATCGAAAATCTTTATGAGAACACCACTATTACCTTTATGGATTTATGAAATATTAGTGGCGATTTTAAATCTAAGGCAATGGACGTATTAGTAAAGATTCTTTATAAGAATTCAACTTTTGAACGGCTAGTATTGTTAAATAACTTGGTCTTATGTTCTTGAATTGGTCTTTAGAATAAGTTGTTAGGAGGCTTTGAGTTGCAGATAAGTACTTCTTCTCTTTTGTCATTTGCAATCGTGCACATATTAATTATTTTTGCTAGATAACTTAAATATTTAAGTCTTAATGAACTTATTTGCAATTAAATAATATTCAAAAATCTTTATAAGAAAACTATTACTTCTATAGATTTATGTAATATCAATAGCAATTTTTTTTTTTTATTTATTAATGTCAAGTACAGAAATAGGATAGTAAGTTACAATTATATCAGGATGATATATAAAGAAATACTATATTTAAAATTTCTAACTAATCATCTAATAATCTATGCAATAGGGCAAGCCTATCACTTGCAGTCAGGGCTAACCATTAAACTGCTACAGAAAGAAGATGTGACATTTCACCTCATACTTTTCTATTTTAAACTAAAAGGTTAAATTTTTAGTTTAAGAAGGCTAGAGGAAACCAAAAATAGCAAAAAGATTTAGATATTAGTGAAAAATAGATAAGATATTGTAATTTTGTGAGTACCATTTAAGTATATATAGGTCTAAGTCATAGTTTGATTGAGGTAGTGGTTGGGTAGTATTAATAGTACTTTGAGGAAAGTATATTTTTTTGTTTCTAGTTTTGTAATTAATTTTTCGTGCAGATTCCCAATTGTGTTGGATTATATTTCTTGGTGTCCAGATCTCTTTTATGAACCAATCTAATAGATTGTTGGATAGTTTGATGAAAAAATTTGTTGTGTGTTTGGTAAGAAGTTGTTTTAGAGACTGAAGAATATTTTGAGGTATTGTGCCAAGAATAAATAGTAGAATACAGAAAGAGAGTTGAAAAGGAGGTTTAATAAGATTTTTGATTAATATATTAACAGTAATGTTTTCAATTTGAAGTTCTTGTTTGGTTTGAGTAATTATTTTGTAAAAAGAGTTTATAAGTGGAGTTTTAACTGAAGGGTAGTTAAATAAATGTAATATGTCTTCTGTTTGTTTACAGCCTGCACAGTTTGTTGTAAGGTATAAGTAAGGGTATCAAAGGTTTAGATTTTGCATAGTTGGTAGATTGTTGAGTAGGATTTTGAGATAGGTTGTATATAAATAAAAGTTATAGTTGTAAGAGTTAATTATGTTGAAAAATAACTGAATATTAAATAAAGGTAGATTTTGAAGAGATTTAAGTTGAAGAAGGTTATTAGTATTTTGAATAAGAAGAATATTTTTAATAAATTTGCAAAGTTTGAATGTGATAGTAAGTTCTTTCCAAGAAAAGAAGGATGGAGGAAGAAGGTAGTTTGAATTTATTTCAATAAGTTTTTTATTAGTGCCACTTTTAGCAAGATGGTCAGCATTTGTGTATAATGCATTATTTGAGTGAGCTTTAATTTTGTGTAAAGTTAATCAATAGCAATTTTAAATCTAAGACAAAAGCATATTAGCAAAGATCTCTTATAAAAATTTAACTTTGAGCGGTTAGTGGTGTCATTAAACGGTTTTGTTTTTGAATTGGTTTTGTAATAACTCTCTAGGCTTTGAGTTGCAGATAAGTATTTTCTTTCTCTTTCGCTATTTTACATGCTAACTCTTTTTTTCAGTTAGCTAGTAAGAATCTTAAATATTTGAGTCTTAATGAACTTATTTGCAACGAATAATATTCAAGAATATGAGAACATGACTATTACCTTTATGGATTTATGTAATACAGCAGCAATTTTAGAGTTAAGGCAAAAACGACGTTTTAATAAAGATCCTTATAAAAATTCGTCTTTAAGCAGCTAGTGGTATTGTTAATTAATTAAGTCTGAGTTTTTGAATTGGTTTCGTAATGACTCATTAGGGCCTTGAGTTGCAGATAAGTATCATTGTGCACATACTAACTCTTCTTTTTTTTTTAAATAACTACAGTAAAACCTCTGTGAGTACATGTTCTTGGAATGAAACTTTAACAACGTGCACTTAGGGTACAATATAAAAAGTGCAATTATAGAGGTCATGCATATATTTGGGCCCGAATGTGAGCATGCATTTAGAAAGGGTATACACTTATAGAGGGTGCACTTATGAAAATGCTACCATTACATTTATAGATTTATAGTGTTAGTGATAATTTTAAATTTAAGACAATAAAGACCCAAGAATTCTACTTTGAACGATTAATGGTTTATTATTTATCATACATTGGTTGCAATCATATCAATAAAAATTAGTCTTATGACGGGTTATAATAATGATAAAACTTAAAATTTTATGTTATTGCAATTCTGCGATTTGATTGGTTGATTGGTTAGTGGGTCAGCAGGTTGACTAACCTGTCATGTGATCGATTTTGATTGGTCGATTTTGGGGTGCATGGCCGTGCAGGTGCATGGAATTCTTAAATCTGAATTCAAACCAATCTATAAATATCAAATCCAATTTTAAATATATTTATAAGTTCAGTTTGATTGGTTTTGTGCTATGGAATGTTTTGAATTTGAAAGATTATGCTTATTTTCTTATATCATTTAGTAATTAGTTAATTAAATTTATTTTTAATATATAATAAATATTAAGTTTTTTTTTGGTTGTTAAGATGAGATCATATCTTGTAACTTTATTAATACAGTTGTTCTACCTACATATAATTACAAATTCTATATAATTATATAAATTTATACAGTTGTTTCACATTAATAGTATATTGACTATCACATTTATGAAAATTTATTAAGCTAATTTATTAAGAAAAATACTTCTTTGAAATCACTTTTTTTTTTTATCATACAGACAAAACCTGAACTAGACTTTAGTCAAGTCTAAGTCTGTGATTTTTATATTTAGACTTTTGAGTTGGTTTGAGTCTGGTCTGAAGTCTGTAGACTAGTCTAAGTCTAAATATATTTATATGTATTTTCAGTACTGAATAAGTTTACTTAGTGCATGAAGTTAGAATTAATTAGTAAAATTTTGTGAATTATAAGATTTTATAAAATTTTATTAATCAAAATAAACAACAATTATTCTTTCTGATGATCCTTTGTACCAAATTTTCCACAAAAACCCAACCTATAAAAACTTTGAAGTTAATATTTCTGTATATAACAAAAACTTTATCTAGAAGTGATTTGGATAAAGGTTTCAGATCGGATTTGAGAAAAACTGAAATTGAGCTGAAAAGATCTTTTTTTTTAGGTTTGAAGCCTCTGTGTAAAGCTTCATTATTTTAGAAGACATAGTAGAGCAACAACCCTGAAGTTTTTGTCAGAAGATACAGAAGCTTAGGCAGAATTAGACTTTTGGTCAGATATATTACTCTTTAAAGCATAAAACCTACACTTCTTATAAGTTTGGTACCTTGAATATTTCCTCTTGGGCTTTTCGAAATTTCACCAAAAAGTAGAAAATTTAGCTTATCCCCTCTAAAAGATTAGAGTATTTACTCTTTTCAAATTGGGAATGTGCCTACCTATTCAGAATCAAGTCACAAGTGAAATCAGGTCCTTTGAGATAAACAATGAATGATATATAAGATAATTAGAATAATCACAATAAATTTCTTTCTAGAAAGTTCTATTAGGTGTAGTCTTTTTTTCTTTTATTCTCTTAATATATATATATAATACTTAGGTAATGTGATTTTTTTGCGCAATATTATATAATTTTAAATGTAGTATTTGTTAGTTTCGTTCTTTTTTCTTTGTTTTTTTTCTTTTTCTTTCCTATATCAGGATTGGCTTCTTTTTTATGTTATTTCTTTTTTATATCAGTTTTTTGTTTTTGGTTTCTTATTTTCTTGGTAGTTCATTGTTATTTTTTTTCACATTTTTTATTTTGTCCTTAATGAAGAAGGAAAAATTTTAAGAAAAGAAGTCGATTCTGACAAAGCTAGCAAGTGCTTGTTGGTGATAATTTGAAGTGTTCTATATGTTAGAAGACCAAAATTTGAGACTTTTTTTGACTGCAGCAGATTGCATTTAGGTGCTTTAGTAACTGGATGAGTCTTTATTGTGATAGAGAGAAAATGTAAACAATAGTCTAAAATCCTAGGATCAAGTACTTGTATTCTGAATAATAAAGGCAGGATTGCTCTATAAAAAAAAAAATAAAAAAAAATAAAATTTTATTAATAAAATTCTATAAGATCTTATAATTCACAAATTTTTATTAAGTAATTCTAATATTATCTACTAAATAAATTTGTTCAGCATTTAAAAAAATATCAAATTAGCAGAAGTATTTTTATTTTACTTGAAATTTAGAGAATAGATGAATAATTTTAGATTTTGATCAAAAAGTTAAATTTAAGCATCTTTCTTCAAATTTCAAGTGAAATAAAACCAATTTTGCTGATTTAATATATTGTTAGGTATTGAATAAGTTTACTTTAAGCATTGAGTTAGAATTAATTAGTAAAATCTTGTAAATTATAAGATTTTACAGAACTTTATTAATAAAATTCTATAAAATCTTAGGATTCAGAAAATTTTATTAATTAATTCTAACTTCATGCACTAACTGCTAAGTAAACTTATTCAGTACATAAAAATATATTAAATTGGCAAAAATGTTTTTATTTTACTTGAAATTTGAAGAAAAGATGCTTAAATTTGACTTTAGGACCAAAAATCTAAAATTGTATATCTATTCTCTAAAATTAAGCAAAATAAAAATAATTTAGCCAATTTGATTTATTTTTGGATAACAGTTTACTAGTGCATTAAGTTAGAATTAATTAATAAAATCTTGTAAATTATAAGATTTTATAGAATTATATTAATAAAATTTTATAAAATCTTATGATTTGTAAGATTTTGCTAACTAATTCTAAATTAATGTAATAATTAAATTTGCACAGTATCTAAAAATATATTAAATCAGTAAAATTGTTTTATTTTACTTGAAATTTGGAGAAAAGATATTTAAAATTTATTTTTTTAATCAAAAATTAAAACTATGCATTTATTTTTTAAATTTTAAGTAAAATTAAAAAAATTTGCTAATTTGATATATTTTAGGTACTGAACAAGTTTATTTAGTGCAATAATTGGTAAAATTTTGTAAATCATAAAATTTTATAGAATTTTGTTAAGAAAATTCTATAAAATCTTATAATTCACAAGTTTTCACTAATTAATTCTAGTCCAATGCACTAAATAAACTTATTTAGCATCTAAAAATACATTAAATTAGCAAATTTTTTTTATTTATACTTGAAATTTGAAGAAAGATGCTTAAATTTAACTTTTTGATCAAAAATTTAAAATTATGTTTCTATTTTTTAAATTTCAAGTAAGGTAAAAATCATTTTGCCAATTTGATGTATTTTTAAATGCTTAACAAGTTTAATTAGTGCATAAAGTTAGAATTAATTAATAAAAATTTGTGAATTATTAAATTTGGTAGAATTTTATTAATAAATTCTATAAAATCTTAAGATTCACAAATTTTTACTATTTATTTCTAATTCATGCACTAAGTAAACTTGTTTAGCACTGAAAAATATATATAAATATAATTGAATTCAAACTAGTTTTAGACCTGCACTAGGCCTAAAAGCACTATTTGTAATCATTAAGAATTAAATATAAATTTTTTATTGGAAATTGTTAAATGTTACAGGTTGCTATATTATATATTAATATGATTGGCCAATCATATCACAGGATCTTGTATAACAAAAGCAATAAAAAATTAGAAAAATTACAAAAAAATTTAAAATTTTTAAATATTTTGAAATTTCATTATGTAAACTAGTCTTGGTTTTCTAATTAAAAGCTTTTAGCACCTAATTTTGTATATATATATTTGTGCTCTCTAGCTCTAATATTAATTTGTCTAAAGGACACTCACAGGTAGAGCAACAGTACACCTGATGTTCATATGTTAACAAATTCTGAATTCTGATTGGCTAGATCAGGTGTAATATAAAAAACAATTAAACCAAAAAACTGATACTTATTGGCTAGATGTAATATTTTATATTTGTTCTTCATACTATAAATAGTTCACATTTTCCTAGCACTAGTTCAATTTCTAACCTTAACTAATAATAACTAGAAGCTGCACAATATTATTGTAAATAACCAGAAATAGAAGTCCTTGATAGTAGTTTTATTTGAATATTTGATATAATAAAGAAATATATCAAATATAGTTTAAAATTTTTTTTACTCTTTGATAGTCTTGCTAATATTTTATTAAGTTAGTATTGAGTACTATTTAAAGCCTGTTAATACATGATACCTAAATCTAAAATTTGATATCACATAGTTATTTCTGGAGCACCTATGTGCAATCTGTTGCACTTGCTTTATAGATAAAGCAGATATAAACTTTGTTAGCCTATATCAAAGAGTGATAGAGGATTTCTCTTCAAATCTCTTCCACCTAGCATCAATGGTGGGAATAAACTCAACCATACAAGAAAAAACAAAAAAGTAAAGAAAATAAAAGAAGGTAAAAAAAAGAAAGACAAATAACTACAAGATCTAAACAAGAAAACCAATACTAACAAGAGTAAATTTATTCATTGCCCCATGCGATGCGCCTTATATGTCGCTCTCCCAATCAAATTTCAAGATCAGGTGTAACGTTACACGATCAAAAATTCAAAACAAACGTTCGTTTTGTCAAAAATTGTCTATAACTTGAAATTGAGTATATGAAACTACTCTTAGGATTCTAACAAAAAAAATTCCTTGCTAAATTTTTACTATCAAAACCCCCCTCACCCATGCACACAATCTATACCTCACCTTAACCCTATCCAATGAAAAAACAGGTTATTTTAATTGTTTTGATTTTACATTACACCTGATTTTATAATCTGCAGCAGGTGCAACAACATCGCACATGCGATATATAAATTATTTCTACTAACAAAATACTAAAAATAAAAGATGGGAAAAATAAAGAGAAATTCTATATTAATGATATAAATTAACAAAAAAAGAAAAGACAATAACTACAAATGGCAAAAGAAAAAAAAGCACTAAGCACTACTAAATACCAATGCTAAAAAATAAAAATTATATAATACTGCATGGACCCATATCTATCAAAGTATTATATGTACATTATAGAAAAAAAAGAAAATTTACACCTAAAAAAAGTTCTACAAAAAATAAATTTTTCTAATATTTTCCTTTAGATTATACTTATATATTATTTCTTGTTTATTTTGCAGATATCAAAACTTACTTGTAACCTGGCTTTAATTCAGTAGGTGCATTCCCAAATTAGAAGGAGCAAATATTGCTAATTTTTTGGAGGAGTAAGCTGGATTTCTCACTTTTTGACAAAAATTTCAAAAAAACCAAGAAGAAAAAACAAAGGTACCAAAAGTTGTAGAGAGTATAGGTTTTATGCTTTTAAGAATAATATAATTGACCAAAAGTAAGTTTCTGTTCTCGCTTCCAATCTTTTGGCAAAAATTTCAGGGTTGTAGCTCTACTACATCTTTTATAGTAACAAAGGCTTCTATTCAGAGAGTCAAACTCAAAAGAAGAGAGTGTTCTTTTTTAGCTCTATTTTAGTTTTCTCACATCTGATCTGAAACCCTTGGTTCAAGTTGCTTCTAGATAAAGTTTTTGTTATGTACAAATATACTAACTCCAAAGTTTTCATATGTTAGGGTTTTTAGAAATTTTGGTATAAGGAATCATTAGACAGAGTTCAAAATTATTTGAATATATAATTTAAATTAGTTATTTAAGAGAAAGAAAATTTAATTATTCTTTGTTGTTTTTAGTAATAATTATTTTATATAACAGCCAACAAAGCCTTATCAATTTTTTAATATTAATATAGATTAATTTTTGATTTATTCTTTTATAATCAAATTATTGTCTAAAACAGATAACTAAAAATAGAAAGAATAATACTATTGTAATGATGTCAACAAAAGAATCATTATATTAAAATAAATAAAAAAAGACTCAAAGCAGAAGCCATTCACAATGTATATACACATGGGTCCATGTTTACCAAATCTAATTAAACACTAGTTGCTAATTTCTAATAAAAATAAAATGCAATAAATTAAAGCAAGATAATAATATACAGTTGATACTGTCTAAATGCATACTGTCTAAATGCATATACTGTTCAATTGCATACTATTTTTATTTTCTTAGTTACTAATTATAAATATATAATTCTATATTTGCATAATGCATAAAGAATTTTTTTTATTAATAAAATACAACTTAATTGCATAAAAATATTTTAAAAAATTAACTTTAAATATAAATAACACTTGATCTAGTGATTTGTTTTACATAATTTAACTATCAAAATGGTCAGCTTACTGAAACAATTCTAATGAGCCCAAAATGTTTAAAATCCAATTACAGACAGGATCATAAGATTGTTAATAATTTATATTACTTTATATCAAAACATAGCATACTACAAAAAAACTTAAACAAATGCAAGTAATATTATTTAATATAGCTTTTTTAATTTACATTAAGGGTGTTCTCAAGCACTATAATCAATCTACCAAAATGGATCTGAGAGTAAATTTTTATTAGTAAAAATAATTTAATGGATCTATTTTATTGGTTATTCTATTGAATGAACATGTGATGAAAGTTTGATATATTATAAAGAAAAATTTTATTAATAAAGTTTGTTTAACCATTTAAGGGTATTTTATCATTCCAATCAACAAAAGATAGAGGTTCAAATGACCTTTTTTTATTATAGAGTTGCGCTTATTAGTTGAAACTTTTCATTTACTGATTAGAAAATAATTTTTCAAGTACTTTTCTCTTTTTAAACTATTTTTATTGAATTATTAACTTATTTCTTATACTAAAAATCTTTACTGCAAATTAAAAAGATATATTTTTATATTCGGTTGGCCTATAGTAAATTCTAAAAAGAAAGGGTGTGGCGACATAGAGAAGCTTTCTGCTTGTCACCCCCAAGCGGCAGGTCTAGAGTTCAAATCCCACTGGAGACGAATTGAAAAATAGGCCTGTGTTATGGTAACATTTGTTCATCGATCGGTCAGGTAGATTACCTGTAACCTTGGTTAAAGCCAAGGGACCGGAACAATTGAAACCCGATTGGCAAGTGCCGAGTAGAAAGGTAGCTGGACTTTTGACGGTACCGGGAAAAAGGATCTTAGCGGTGACTGACTGGGAAACTGGATGGGCAAGAGCCCCTATGGCAAAAGGGGCCCACCAACCTGGTCACCAAAGTTGTACCAGAGGAAAGGTCATGTGTTATAGAAGCATGAACCAAAGAAATGGAGACCTTAGGCATCTAAAGCCTGGCAGACCGATCCTTCTGGGCCAACTGGATTGGTAGTCTGGGATTACTGGAGAAAAGGATCCAAAGAGTGACTGACTGGGTACTGGGGTCTAGTGAACTTCACAAGGGCAGACAGAACTAATCGGCCAATAAGAGGGGAAAACATGGAGGCGTGTATGTGTCAAGACCCAACGAAGCTCTGGGCATACCCATATGGGAGTCTTCAGACACTAAGAAGATTTGGGACCACGAATACGGGTATATGCTGGTATAAGTGCATGCAGTGGTGATCGGGTTCTCTCTAGCCTCATAATGCTATCCAACTATATTCAGCACTGGAAGCATTTGCGAAAGCCCAGGTCCTTGCCACCATAGCGGGAAGTACAGTTGTTCACACATTTCCAAATTCAGAACACTAAATCCTGGGTCCTCAAGTCGCAGGAAACTGGCTGGTTGCGGCAGCATGCAGGCTTGAAATACTTACTCAATGTGGTAGAGGCAGCTGCATGGCTTAAAATACGAACCCCTGAGAAGTACGCTAGTAAGGGATTTTCTGGTAACCAGATTTGGGGTACACCAACTTGGAAGCATAAAGCGCCTACCTGGCAACATACTCCAAATTGGAAGTGATGAATTAGGAAATGTAGGCAAAGTGGCAGACATGTGGGTGCTGATTGTTAGTTGAAAAGGGACGTACAAATCCAGGTCAACTATATAAATGGGTATATGGGAGGCTCTGGTGGGTTTTAGCCGTGGATAAAAGGTTTCACAGCCTAAAGTCCTAGTCTCAATACTTGTATATAATATCTATGTATAAAAGGCACCGCCATATGTCAATTTGCTTAAGTATTAATAAAGTTTGGGCAGAGCTACACCCTTAATATTAAAAAAAAAAAAAAAAGTAAATTCTAAAAAGAAGAAACAGAAATTGAAAATGTTGTATATTGCTTTATTCTTTCACTAATCTGTCATTTTCAGCTTTTTTATTTTGACTTGTAAAATAATAATTACTAAAGATATTTGCTTAAACATCAATTGTATTAATGTTTTAATTAATATAATGTTTAAGCACTAACACAATTTAAATTAATAACATTGAGAAAGATATGTGAACATATTATTATCCATGCCATTAGTCTTCAACATTGTTCTTAAAAATAGGTTTATTAATGGCATAATGGTTAAGCACTATCTAATTGGTATAATTTAAGAATTTTCAAATTGTTGCATATTACAACAAACAAGCTACTACTTGAATATAGTTTAGTGGTTAATTGAAACATATACGAATACGCAGTGCATCTCCAACTATTACTTGAAATTGCGTATTATCAATATGCACACTGCCTAATGCAATAGGCTTTAACAGTCATAATACTAATTTAGTTAGATAATTAATTATACCAAAATTGAAAAAGTCATAAAGCTATTACAATAGCAATAGTATTTATTTATTTATAGTAAACTTCACAAGATTAAGCAGAAGTACTTTCTCTTGTATGTACATACATCTAACCCAGAAAGGTTTTAATTTCATATTCTATATATTTTGTTTAGCAAATAAGTATTATTATTATTTGATATATATCAATTTTACTTATTTATTTTCTCTGCCTTTTATATTAAATTTATTTATACCATTTAAGCTATTCCTTTTTTTTAATACTTTTTGTAAACTAAATTATACTTTTTATTTTATTAATTACTAATCATGTTATATCGATATCTAACTTCTTGGATTGTTAAACAATTCTAAACTTAATTCAAGAACTATTCTTAGCAGTAAAGTTTTTAGCATTAAGAATTTATTAGTGCTAATAATGATATTTTTCTTATATCAATTGGACCAATAGACCAATAGACATATTGTCTAATTAAATTTTTATTTAAATAGACATGTCTATTCACAACCAAATCGAATAGACATTAGACAATTAGACCATTAGGCAATTAGACAATCCATTTTTGATTAGACTATGTCAAGAACACCAATTCTAATTTTTCTGGTACTTTGCAAGAAGTAGCGAATATAAGTGGATATGAGTCTATTCACAACCCTGTAAATTTATCTAACTTTATAGAGCTATATAGATTCTATAAAAAAAATACTTGCTGATGATTTTTAAATTCTTGTAATATTTGATATTTATTCTAAATGGATAAAAAAGGATTTATTTTTATTTTTAAAAGGAACTATTTGTTTGAAGCTTTAGTAGAAATCCATTAGTGAGAACTATATAAATTATGAACATTATATAGTATTCTGATACATATTAAGTATTTAATTTAAGAGATTATAACTATAGCTATAAATCAACAGAAAATATCATTTTAATTGTAGTAATTGTTACATATAAATTTAAGTAAAAGTTTACTTATTTAGTTAATTTTTTAATTTTTTTCAGCCAAACCAAGAACAAAAGACCAAGAAATTTTTAAAATTTGTTCATCTTTCCATCCTTCCTTTTCTTTAAGTTTCTCAAACAATTTGTCAACTGGATCTTCAATTTTCTGGTTTTCTTTTTGACACTTGGACATATAACTCCTATAAAGACTCCATGTCTAGTAAAAAAAAAAAAAAATTCAAAAAGTTAAACATATGAATATAGATTTTTAAAAAAACTAGCGATATTATTTAAACTTGCCTTCATAAAGTTCTTCAAATGTTCAACACTCCATTCCTTGGTTAAATAACATTCTCCATCATTCATTTTTCCTTCCTTCTCATCATATTCATTTCTTTCCCAAATAATATTTTTAAACAATTCATCAGGAATCACAATATCTCTATACATATTATACATCAATGCTATTCTAGGGTCAAAATAGTCTCCAAATGTCTCTAATGTAAATTTTTTAAATTCCTTTGTGGCAGCTGGATATCCATTAACAATATGGGACGACGAATATCCAAAAATAGCCAATGTTCCATTTTGCTTCAAAACTCTCCATGCCTCTTTAAAAAATTTTTCACAGTCAATCCAGTGAAGTGCAGTAGCCACTGTTATTAAGTCAATTGCCGAATCTTTGAATTGAGAAAGGTCTTCAGCTGCACTAATCGAATATTGAATATTTGAAGAGTTGAAAGCAGAAGCGGAAGAAATCATATCTTGTGAGATGTCATTAGCATAAACTTGTTGAAAGGTTTTTGACAGTTCTCTAGCGACACATCCAGTACCTGTTGCAACGTCTAATGCAGTAGAAAAAGATGAAGAATGTGAGGTATGGTATGCATAAATTTTTGTGTAGAGGCGGGATGAATACCTAATTTTAAGGTTTAAAAAAAAAAAAAAGTATATTAATTTGATAATTTAGTTTCCTTGCTTTGGTTTTTGATCTGTTTAAAAATTAACTAACGTTGGACGATAGGCATCGTATGTGTTACTGTCGAAGTCTAAAGTAATAGTGTTTTCTCTATCAAGATTATTTGTGGTAGACATTGCAAAAAAATAACTCTTTATATAATTCGCTATATGTTTTTATATACAGTATGATTGTACATTATATAACACTCGATGAATTATGGGATATTTAATCTTATTTGCTTTGTTCGTATTTGTTGATTGGTTTTAACTTTGCTTGTGATCCGCCGCCTTTTTTTTGCTAAAGCGGATAAGATCATCGTAAAAATATTCTACTATGCAACAATAGTACGTACGTACAGTACGTACGTATATCAGTTTGATAGGTCTACAGTGGATTCATCTAAAGCCAACGTATTTTTTACATAGGCGCCAATTTCGTATAACATATTCGACCAATGATCATATAGGAAACCTTAATATAATTTTAAATAGGAATATTATTATAGTGCCATAGCTCCGTAGTGCTACCTAATATGTAAATAGAAAATTGGTGTAACATGTAAATCAAGGCAAATTTTTTTTTTTTATACAAAAAATAAGACTTCAGATTAAGTTTAGATTGAAATTAAGGTTAAAGTTAGGCAAGGCATAATTTATATTAAAAATTTGCAAGTTTATTAGAATACAAAGGATGGTTTTTTAGTCAAAATTTTAAGATATAATTAATTTTTTTTTAAAAAAAAACTTAATTCCCGTCTGGATCGGAAAAATACTCTAATTATTTCCACAACCTCTCCAATGTTTCACGTAATCCAAGTTTCACCTCATGTTAATCTCATTAATGACTTTAAAGGTCAATCTCTAAGGTAGGTTTCCGAAAACTTTTCAATCAATTTCTTTTTTTATCCATATCCATAGAACAAAAGATTAAATCCGGAATTTCGTTAAAAATACCATTGTAAAAATTGGGCATTTATAATGCTTTATGAGCAATTCGATTTCAACCTTGTGTTTAACAGGGATTTTTGTCAACATATTCATACACACATCTTATCCAAAATACCAATTCCCGCTGGGGTATTATTCTTGTCCTAAGATAGAATGTTTAATTACAGATTTTGTTTTTTAGCATTTTATCGAGTTCCTTTTTTGTATATTCCTTAGTCGGTGTTTTCTAATTAAAACAAATGGTAAGTTTGTAGAAGGAACATCGAATAAACTATTTGATTGTTTCCTGACGAGTATTAAATATCTTTTATTATTATTATTATTATTATTATTATTATTATTATTATTATTATTATTATTATTATTATTATTATTATTATTTATTATTATTATTATTACTAAGAAAGCGCGAAATCCAGAATTACAGTTAAGTATTAAAAAGGCATAACAGATAACGATAAAATGAATTATACAAAAACTTTGGGATTTTGGATTTATTATTCTGCATTTAACATATAGCACTTTGATATATAATTTATTTTTACTTATGTATCACATATATTTTCGTAAGATTAATTCTATCTCAAACTTTTTAAATGTGATCACCAACAACCTAGTGAGCCAAAATTGTGTAAGTTACTACATTAAAGAATCACATTCAAAATTAATTTTTAGTTAACGATTAAATCTTCTTGATTAAAAATCGGCATGGGGTCAAAATACTGGATTCAATAATTTTGAAACCGGTTTACATAGCTTCCGATCTATTGTTTTACTGAAAAAACTAATCTAAGCTAATTATGCAACGTTACTTGTGGCGAAGAAAAATAATGAAAACAATGCTATATTTGGGTTTTATACTTATTACTTAAGCGACTTGATTAATAATCAAATTGACTTTTAATTGAATCTAATAGATTATCTCGTTAACCACTGTATCTGCTTGAATGTGACGTTTAGAGTTCTATCTATGAATCTATGTCGTTTAGACTTTCTATCTATGACATTCACTGGGTTTCTGTTTTTTGGCTCCGGTCCATCAGGATCGTATTCATATTAAATTTAACCCTATTATGCTGATAATTCAAACTGTTAAGAATCGGTTTTTTTCAATATCTTTACAGCTTTAATATTTTTGTATTTTGCAAGCCTCAATGTTATTTTTGGATCACATCTAATGCTATATAATTCAAATTCTATGTATTATATTTCCTACAACATACTTCTATTCTATTTTTAGCAATTACTTGTTTCTTATCATTACTTGTTTAATAGCTTCTGTTCTAATTGCAAGTCCCCATCTCCCAGAATTATATTAAGGTCAATACTGTTTGAATTTATAAATTAATTTAAAAAATTTTTATCAAATTTGGTTAAATCTTTGTTGAATTATTTCTATTCAGAGTTTCGAAAAAATTTATTATAAAAAATTTGCTTGATTTCTATTGACTCATGCCCATATATTTAATAATAAATTCAAATATATGCGAAAATTTATATTTTGAACGAATGATGATATCTTGCGATCTGGTGATCGGGATTGGATGAATTTTATACCATTCAATTCGTCTCGATGAGACGAATCGAATGGTATAAAATCCACCCAATTCCGATTACCAGATCGCAAGATATTCCACACAATTGCTTTTGGCATATTAGATCGGGTTTTTAGAAATTTTGATATGAAGGATTATTAGAAAGAGTTCAAAATTATTTGAATATATAGTTTAAATTAGTTATCTAAGAGAAAGAAAATTTAATTATTCTTTGTTGTTTTTTAGCAATAATTATTTTATATAACAGCCAACAAAGCCTTATCAATTTTTTAACATTAGTATAGTTTGATTTTTGATTTATTCTTTTATAATCAAATTATTGTCTATAACAGATAACTAAAAATAGAAAGAATAGTACTATTGTAATGATGTAAACAAAGGAAACAATATATTAAAATAAAATAAAAAAAAGACCCAAAGCAGAAGTCATTCACAATGTGTATACACATAGATCCATGTTTACCAAATCTAGTTAAACACTAGTTGCTAATTTCTAATAAAAATAAAATGCAATAAATTAAAGCAAGATAACAATATACAGTTGATACTGTCTAAATGCATATACTGTTCAATTGCATACTATTTTTATTTTCTAACTTAGTTACTAATTATAAATATATAATTTATATTTGCATAATGCATAAAGAATTTTATTTTTTTATTAATAAAATACAACTTAATTGCATAAAAATATTTTAAAACAATTTACTTTAAATATAGATAACTTTTGATTTAGTAATTTGTTTTATATAATTTAACTATCAAAATGGTTAGCTTACTGAGACAATTCTAATGAGCCCAAAATGGTTAAAATCCAATTACAGACAGGATCATAAGATTGTTAATAATTTATATTACTTTCTATCATTATATATATTTGTTAATAATTTATATTACTTTCTATCATTATATATATTTATTAAATATAAAGTACACAAATTATTAATAATCTTGTGATCCTGTAATTGGATTTTAATAATTTTGGGCTTATTAAAATTATCTTATTAAGCTAGTCATTTTGATAGCTAAAATATTCAAAATGGACCACTGGATCAAAAACTATTTGTGTTTAAAGACAAATTATTAAAAAAATTTTATTAATTTTAATTGGTTAATTAATACATCACATGATTTATTATAACTATTTAATTGCATATACTGTCTATATGCATAATAAAGTCTCTAACAGATGGTATACAATTAGACAGTATTGACTATACGTATTTTTCTATAATTACATAAATAAAATAATTGGTAAAAATATAGAAGAATTTTTAGAATCAGCATAGCACCAAATAGAATAGGAATATACTGCAGAAATTTGGTGCAATTTTTGGGTTCTCTTAGAACTCTGAAATAGGTCAGGTATTAGTTTGCTTATTTTTGCAGTTTTTTATACAAATCTTTTTTATTTATGATAATTTTTTTGCTTATTTTTGAAGTTTTTCTGCAGATTTTCTATTTTTGGTAATTTTATAATTAATCTAACCTATTAATGTATATTTTGGGGTCCTGTTTCATCTGGCAATTGCATGCACTCTGACTATATACCAATTTTCGCACTATGCAATTTCTGTTAATATTTGTTTATTCTCTTTTTTACTAACAATATATGCAATCTAGTTCTTGCCCTCTATATTCTGGTTCTGGCACTAATGCAAATACAGTTTTTGCACCAAGTCTGCTTTCAGGCATGAGTTGCAACTTCTGGTTTTACCCTAGATTAGTAAAAAAATAATGATTTAATAGTATTAGTCTAACAAAAATATATTTATTAAGTGTGAAAAAATATAAACCCACCTTTTTGCCTTAATAAAAAAATTACACTCAAGTTGAGTTTCAATTTTCAAAATAAGAGTAGAATTGTTAGCTCTGAGAAGTTTCTTGTAAAATATTTGTTGTAATAAATCATTATTGAATTTATCTTGTACTTAAAGAAAATTTATTATTTATTGTTAAAGTCTTGCCTTTAGTTATAACTAGGGGTCTTAGCACTGTCTTAGCTGGGTCAAGTCTGACCCAACCCAACATGGGTCTAACCTAACCCAGATCAGGTTGGGTCAGATCAAACATGAGTCAGGACAGACCCAGGTCAGAGAAAATCTGAGTCAGATTAGACCCAGATCAAATTATTTACAATAATTGCAAGTAGTTGCTATGTAGTAAAGTTCAAATATTACTATAAATAGATAAAATCAACTTGTTAGAAAAATTAAAATACATATATCCTGAAATTTTTTATCCAAATTAAAGAACTTTTTATTAATTGGCTTTTAATTTTTACATTCATCAAACATATTTTTTAAAATCTTTTTTGTTGAACATAAAAATTAAAGTTAATCTCTTCACTTTGGATAAAAAAATTTCAGAATATATGCATATTGATCTTCCCAACAAGTTTACTTAAGCAGATTTTATCAATTTACATAGTAAAATTTGGACTTTACTATGTAGCAATTATTATCAACCCAGGTTCAACAGATTTGACATGGGCAAGTCAAATCCAGGTCAGGTTTTTATTCAAGTGGGTCTGACCCAGGTTAGGCCCAAATCTGACACAACCCGACCCATTAAGACTCTTAGTTGTGACTTTGTAATTCTGATTTGAACTCAGTTTAATTGATATCCCAGTTAGAGAATGAAAGATTGAATTAGTCATCTTTATATTAAAATATAAATCAATTTACCTAATTTATTGAACAATTAATCTAACCCATTGTTAGATTAGATCATTCATATAATCCAATTTTGACCCTGACCATGTGACAATTATTAGCAATAATAATGCTTGCATTGAACCTTTTAACAGGATTAGAACACAAACAAAGAATTATACTTAAGAAACACAGAAATACTTATTTTTGCCTTAAACTATGCTGCAGCAAAGACCCCAAAGAACCTTAAGACCCTGACCAAATTTACTATTAAAATAACTATAAAATATACAGAATAATTATATAAAAACTAATAAAACCCATAAAGTAAACTATATAAAAAACTGATAAGTAACTGATAAGTATCTTATACTGAAGTTGTGAACATTTAATTTATTTGTTTTGAAGTTAATATTGCAATTTTAGGTGCGTGAACTTCACTAACTGAAATTAGTTCTTGAAATTAGAACATTTGTATACATTATTTATACATTAGTTAGTAATTTTAGACAATTAATCAAGCGCAACATTACTAAGAACATTATTACTTTGTTTAGCATACTACAAAAAAACTTAAACAAATGCAAGTGATATTATTTAATATAGTTTTTTTTTTAATTTACATTAAGGGTGTTCTCAAGCACTATAATCAATCTACCAAAACGGATCTGAGGGTAAATTTTTTATTAGTAAAAAATAATTTAACGAATTATTGTATTGGTTATTCCAATGAATAAACATATGATGAAAGTTTGATATATTATAAAGAAAAATTTTATTAATGAAGTTCGTTTAACCATTTAAGGGTATTATCATTCCAATCAACAAAAGATAGAGGTTCAAATGATCTTTTTTATTATAGAGTTGCACTTATAGGTTGAAACTTTTCATTTGCTGATTAGAAAAAATAATTTTCAAGTACTTTTCTCTTTTTACACTATTTTTATTTAATCTTATTAATGAATTATTACCTTATTTCTTATACTATAAAATCTTTACTGCAAATTAAAAAGACATATTTTTATATTCTGTTGGCCTATAGTAAATTCTAAAAAGAAGAAACAGAAAATGGAAATGTTGTATATTGCTTTATTCTTTCACTAATCTGTCATTTTCATCTTTTTTATTTTTTGACTTGTAAAAACAATAATTACTAAATAGTAATAATGATAAAGATATTTGCTTAAACATCAATTAAAATTAATGTTTTAATTAATCATAATGTTTAAGCACTAACTCAATTATAAATAAATAACATTGAGGAAGATACGTGAACATATTATTATCCATGCTATTAGTCTTCAATATTTTTCTTAAAAATAGTTTTATTAATAGCACCATCACTATCTAATTGGTATAATTTAAGAATTTTCGAATTGTCGCATATTATTACAACTAGTGAATTGACTCGATTATATTATGCTCGATCATTGATCGATTTAGATCAATAATCGAGCACAAATTAATAGGCTCGATCGTACTCGATCAAGCATGTATCCTTGATTTTTGATCGATTAAAATTTTTTTTCGGGTCAATCATCGATCAATAATTTTTTTGCCAAGTCAATTCACTAATTACAACAAAAAGCTACTGCTTGAATATAGTTTAGCAGTTATTTGAAACACATACGAATACGCAGTGCATCTCCAACTATTACTTGAAATTGTGTATTATCAATATGCACACCGCCTCATGCAATAGGCTTTAACAGTCATAATACTAATTTAGTTAGATAATTAGTTATACCAAAATTGAAAAAGTCATAAAGCTATTACAATAGCGATAGTAATTATTTATTTATAGTTAACGTCACAAGATTAAGCAGAAGTACTTTCCCTTGTACGTACATACATCTAACCCAGAAAGGCTTTAAATTCATATTCTATATATTTTATTTAGCAAATAGGTATTATTATTATTTGAGATATATATCAATTTTACTTATTTATTTTCTCTGCCTTTTATATTAAATTTAATTATACCATTTAAGCTATTCCTTTTTTTTTTATATTTCTTGTAAACTACATTATACTTTTTATTTTAATTAATTACTAATCACGTTATATCGATATCTAACTTCTTTGATTGTTAAACAATTCTAAACTTAATGCAAGAACTATTCTTAGCAGTAAGGTTTTTAGCATTAAGAATTTATTAGTGCTGATTATGATATTTTTCTTATATCGATTGGACCAATAGACCAATAGACATATTGTCTAATTAAATTTTTATTTAAATAGATATGTCTATTCACAACCAAATCGAATAGACTAGACAATTAGACCATTAGGCAATTAGACAATCCCATTTTTGATTAGACTATGTCTATTCACAACCCTGTAAATCTATCTAACTTTATAGAGCTATATAGATTCTATAAAAAAATATACTTGCTGATGATTTTTAAATTCTTGTAATTTTGATATTTATCCTATAATGAATAAAAAAGAATTAATTGTTATTTTTAAAAGGAACTATTGTATGAAGCTTTAATAGAAATCCATTAGTGAGAACTATAAACATTATATAGTATTCCGATACATATTAAGTATTTAATTTAAAGAGATTATAACTATAGCTATAAAACAACAGAAAATATCATTTTAATTGTAGTAATTGTTACATATAAATTTAAGTAAAAGTTTACTTATTTGGTTAATTTTTTAATTTTTTTCAGCCAAGCCAAGAACAAAAGACCAAGAAATTTTTAAAATTTTTTAATTTTTTTCAGCCAAGCCAAGAACAAAAGACCAAGAAATTTTTAAAATTTGTTCATCTTTCCATCCTTCCTTTTCTTTAAGTTTCTCAAACAATTTGTCAACTGGATCTTCAATTTTCTGGTTTTCTTTTTGACACTTGGACATATAACTCCTATAAAAACTCCATGACTAATAAAAACAAACCAAATATTTAAACATATATATATATTTTTTTAAAAAAAATTATCGATATTATTTAAACTTGCCTTCATAAAGTTCTTTAATTGTTCAACACTCCATTCCTTATTTAAATAACATTCTCCATCATTCATGTTTCCTTCCTTCTCATTATATTCATTTCTTTCCCAAATAATATTTTTAAACAATTCATCAGGAATCACAATATCTCTATACATATTATCTATCAATACCATTCTAGGGTCAAAATAGTCTCCAAATGTTTCTAATGTAAATTTTTTAAATTCCTTTGTGGCAGCCGGATATCCATTAACAATATGAAACGACGAATATCCAAAAATAGCCAATGTTCCATTTTGCTTCAACACTCTCCATGCCTCTTTAAAAAATTTTTCACAGTCAATCCAGTGAAGTGCAGTAGCCACTGTTACTAAGTCAATTGTCGAATCTTTGAATTGAGAAAGGTCTTCAGCTGCACTAATCGAATATTGAATATTTGAAGAGTTGAAAGCAGAAGCGGAAGAAATCATATCTTGTGAGATGTCATTAGCATAAACTTGTTGAAAGGTTTTTGACAGTTCTCTGGCGACACATCCAGTACCTGTTGCAACGTCTAATGCAGTAGAAAATGATGAAGAATGTGAGGTATGGTATTCATAAATTTTTGTGTAGAGGCGGGATGAATACCTAATTTTAAGGTTTAAAAAAAAAAAAATTTGAATATTAATCTGATAATTTAGTTTCCTTGCTTTGATTTTTGATTTATTTGAAAATTAACTAACGTTGGACGGTAGGCATCGTATGCGGTACTGTCGTAGTCTAAAGTAGTAGTGTTTTCTCTATCAACATTAAGATTATTTATGGTAGACATTGCAAAAAAAAAAAAAAAAAAGAAAGAAATAATAGCTCGTTATATAATTCGCTGTGTTTTTATATACAGTATGATGTACATTAGTTTTTCTCTATATAGCACTCGATGAATTATGGGATATTTAATCCTATTTACTTTGTTGATTGGTTTTAGCTTTGCTTGTGATCCGCCGCCTTTTTTTGGCTAAAGCGGATAAGATCATCGTAAAAATATTTTATATTCTACTGTACGTACGTATGTACATCAGTTTGATAGGTCTACAGTGGATTTCATCTAAAGCCAACGCATTTTTTACATAGGCGCCAATTTTTGGCTGTATAACATATTCGACCAATAATCATATTGGAAACCTTAATATAATTTTAAATAGGAATTTTAAATAGGAATATTATTATAGTGCCATAGCGCCGTAGTGCTACCTAATATGTAAATAGAAAATTGGTGTAACACGTAAATTAAAAGCATTTTTTTTTTTTTTTTTTTTTACAAAAAATAAAACTTTAGATTAAGATTAGATTGAAATTAAGGTTACAGTTAGGCAAGGCATAATTATATTAAAACTTTGCAAGGAATTTTTTTTATTAGAATACAAAGGATGGTTTTTTAGTCAAAATTTTAAGATATAATTAATTTTTATAAAAAAAACTTAATTCCCGTCTGGATCGGAAAAATACTCTAATTATTTCCACAACCTCTCCAATGTTTCACGTAATCCAAGTTTCACGACCATGTTAATCTCATTAATGACTTTAAAGGTAAATCTCTAAGGTAGGTTTCCGAAAACTTTTCAATCAATTTCTTTTTTTATCCATATCCATAGAACAAAAGATTAAATCCGGAATTTGGTTCGAAATACAATTGTAAAAATTGGGCATTTATAATGCTTTGTGAGCACTTCCTCTTGTTGTTCTTCTTCTTCTGAAAGCTTGATTTCAACCTTGCGTCTAACAGGGATTTTTGTCAACATGTTCATACACACATCTTATCCAAAATACCAATTCCCGCTGGGGTATTATACTTGTCCTAAGATAGGTGTTTAATTATAGATTCTGTTTTTAGCATTTTATCGAGTTCCTTTTTTGTATATTCCTTAGTCGGTGTTTTCTAATTAAAACAAATGGTAAGTTTGTAGAAGGAACATCGAATAAACTATTTGATGGTTCCTGACGAGTATTAAATATCTTTATTATTATTATGATTATTATTATTATTATGATTATTATTATTAATATTAATAATAATAATAATAATAATATTATTATTATTATTATTTATTATATTATTATTATTATTACGTGTATTATTAAGAAAGCGCGAAATCCAAAGTATTAAAAAGGCATGACAGATAACGATAAAATGAATTTTACAAAACTTTGGGATTTTGATTTATTATTTCTGCATATAGCACTTTGATATATAATTTATTTTTACTTATGTATCCCATATATTTTCGTAAGATTAATTCTATCTCAAACTTTTTAAATGTGATCACCAACAACCTAGTGAGCCAAAATTGTGTAAGTTATTACATTAAAGAATCACATTCAAAATTAATTTTTTAAGTTAACGATTAAATCTTCTTGATTAAAAATCGGCATGGGGTCAAAATACTGGATTCAATATTTTGAAACCGGTTTGCATAGCTTCCGATCTATTGTTTTACTGAAAAAACTAATCTAAGCCAATTATACAACGTTACTTGTGGCGAAGAAAAAAAATGAAAACAATGTTATATTTGGATTTTATACTTATTACTTAAGCTGCTTGATTAATAATCAAATTGACTTTTAATTGAATCTAATAGATTTATCTGGTTAACCACTGCATCTGCTTGAATGTGACGTTTAGACTTCTATCTATGTCGTTTAGACTTTCTATCTATGACATTCACTGTTTCTGTTTTTTGGTTCCGGTCCATCAGGATCGTATTCATATTAATGCTGATAATTCAAACTGTTAAGAATCGTTTTTTTCAATATCTTTACAGCTTTAATATTTTTGTATTTTGCAGGCCTCAATGTTATTTTTGGATCACATCTAATGCTTTATAATTCAAATTCTATGTATTATTTTTCCTACAACATACTTCTATTCTATTTTTAGCAATTACTTGTTTCTTATCATTACTTGTTTAATAGCTTCTGTTCTAATTGCAAGTCCCCATCTCCCAGAATTATATTAAGGTCAGTACTGTTTGAATTTATAAATTAATTTAAAAAATTTTTATCAAATTTGATTAAATCTTTGTTGAATTATTTCTGTTCAAAGTTTCGAAAAAAATTTTATAAAAAATTTGCTTAATTTCTATTGACTCATCCCCATATATTTAATAATAAATTCAAATATATGCGAAAATTATATTTTGTATGAATGATGAATGATGATATCTTGCGATCTAGTGATCGGGATTGGATGAATTTTATACCATTCAATTCGTCTCAATGTAACGAATCGAATGGTATAAAATTCATCCAATTCTGATTACTAGATCGCAAGATATTCCACACAATTGCTTTTGGTATAAGAGATTTGGTTAAATGATTGCTTTTGATATGAGAGAATTGGTTAAACAATTGCTTAGGATAATAAAAATTTGATTAAAAATAAGTATTAAAAAATGACTTAAATTCAAAGATGTTATAATGCTATGAATGCATTTTTATATGTTTTTAGTCACTATAGTAAAAGATATTTACTAATATAATTTATTTCTTTATAGATATTTTTAAAGCATTAATGTATTTTTTCCTAATAAAATTAACATTCCTCATTAGTATTCCTTATGAAATTAGTAGTCATCATGAAATTAGCATTCATCACGAAATTAGCATTCATCACAAAATTAGCATTCATCACAAAATACAAAATTAGCATTTCTCACAAAATTACATTCTTCACGAGATTAGCATTTATTTTTGAATGATAATTTTATTGCATACATTTAAAACCCGAATTATGCATTCTGGATTAGGATATCTTTATAAGAACGTGGTAATTATAAGGTGTTAAAATTATGGATGACGACAAAATTACTAAATTATAACATTGAGGCTTAGTGGTAATTAATTTTAGTAGTATAGCTTTTAAACACAAATTGTATGTTTTAACGCGACATTTTCAAATTGCAGAATTTCAAATTAATTTGCTGCCAATTGAAAATTAAATTTGCAAAACGATATTATTTTTTGCTAAATAAATTCGTTATACTATGTAATTTACAATTTACAATTATGTATTGGTATTATCTAAATGTAAATTTGTGTTGAGTTATTTGAACATGCGTACTATGCTAATTATGAGTATAAAAATAATTTTATGCATTGAGTGCAATTGAGAATTTGCAGTATAAAGTATGCTGTATATGAATAAATTAATTAACCAATAATTATCTTTACTAATTAATTCGAGATATAAATATCTTTATTAAATTTATTCGAAAATATAATAATTCTGTGAATAAAAATATAATATCACGATAGAAAAAAAAAACAAATAAGATCATGAAAGTACAAAAATAATAACATAAAAAAAAAGTTAAAAATATATAGTTAAAAAAGTCAAGACCACGAAATCAGGAACATGAAGTCAAGATCTAAGTGGATCGCGAAATGATTTAAATGTCATGAANAAAAAAAAAAAAAAAAGAAAGAAATAATAGCTCGTTATATAATTCGCTGTGTTTTTATATACAGTATGATGTACATTAGTTTTTCTCTATATAGCACTCGATGAATTATGGGATATTTAATCCTATTTACTTTGTTGATTGGTTTTAGCTTTGCTTGTGATCCGCCGCCTTTTTTTGGCTAAAGCGGATAAGATCATCGTAAAAATATTTTATATTCTACTGTACGTACGTATGTACATCAGTTTGATAGGTCTACAGTGGATTTCATCTAAAGCCAACGCATTTTTTACATAGGCGCCAATTTTTGGCTGTATAACATATTCGACCAATAATCATATTGGAAACCTTAATATAATTTTAAATAGGAATTTTAAATAGGAATATTATTATAGTGCCATAGCGCCGTAGTGCTACCTAATATGTAAATAGAAAATTGGTGTAACACGTAAATTAAAAGCATTTTTTTTTTTTTTTTTTTTTTACAAAAAATAAAACTTTAGATTAAGATTAGATTGAAATTAAGGTTACAGTTAGGCAAGGCATAATTATATTAAAACTTTGCAAGGAATTTTTTTTATTAGAATACAAAGGATGGTTTTTTAGTCAAAATTTTAAGATATAATTAATTTTTATAAAAAAAACTTAATTCCCGTCTGGATCGGAAAAATACTCTAATTATTTCCACAACCTCTCCAATGTTTCACGTAATCCAAGTTTCACGACCATGTTAATCTCATTAATGACTTTAAAGGTAAATCTCTAAGGTAGGTTTCCGAAAACTTTTCAATCAATTTCTTTTTTTATCCATATCCATAGAACAAAAGATTAAATCCGGAATTTGGTTCGAAATACAATTGTAAAAATTGGGCATTTATAATGCTTTGTGAGCACTTCCTCTTGTTGTTCTTCTTCTTCTGAAAGCTTGATTTCAACCTTGCGTCTAACAGGGATTTTTGTCAACATGTTCATACACACATCTTATCCAAAATACCAATTCCCGCTGGGGTATTATACTTGTCCTAAGATAGGTGTTTAATTATAGATTCTGTTTTTAGCATTTTATCGAGTTCCTTTTTTGTATATTCCTTAGTCGGTGTTTTCTAATTAAAACAAATGGTAAGTTTGTAGAAGGAACATCGAATAAACTATTTGATTGTTTCCTGACGAGTATTAAATATCTTTTATTATTATTATTATTATTATTATTATTATTATTATTATTATTATTATTATTATTATTATTATTATTATTATTTATTATTATTATTATTACTAAGAAAGCGCGAAATCCAGAATTACAGTTAAGTATTAAAAAGGCATAACAGATAACGATAAAATGAATTATACAAAAACTTTGGGATTTTGGATTTATTATTCTGCATTTAACATATAGCACTTTGATATATAATTTATTTTTACTTATGTATCACATATATTTTCGTAAGATTAATTCTATCTCAAACTTTTTAAATGTGATCACCAACAACCTAGTGAGCCAAAATTGTGTAAGTTACTACATTAAAGAATCACATTCAAAATTAATTTTTAGTTAACGATTAAATCTTCTTGATTAAAAATCGGCATGGGGTCAAAATACTGGATTCAATAATTTTGAAACCGGTTTACATAGCTTCCGATCTATTGTTTTACTGAAAAAACTAATCTAAGCTAATTATGCAACGTTACTTGTGGCGAAGAAAAATAATGAAAACAATGCTATATTTGGGTTTTATACTTATTACTTAAGCGACTTGATTAATAATCAAATTGACTTTTAATTGAATCTAATAGATTATCTCGTTAACCACTGTATCTGCTTGAATGTGACGTTTAGAGTTCTATCTATGAATCTATGTCGTTTAGACTTTCTATCTATGACATTCACTGGGTTTCTGTTTTTTGGCTCCGGTCCATCAGGATCGTATTCATATTAAATTTAACCCTATTATGCTGATAATTCAAACTGTTAAGAATCGGTTTTTTTCAATATCTTTACAGCTTTAATATTTTTGTATTTTGCAAGCCTCAATGTTATTTTTGGATCACATCTAATGCTATATAATTCAAATTCTATGTATTATATTTCCTACAACATACTTCTATTCTATTTTTAGCAATTACTTGTTTCTTATCATTACTTGTTTAATAGCTTCTGTTCTAATTGCAAGTCCCCATCTCCCAGAATTATATTAAGGTCAGTACTGTTTGAATTTATAAATTAATTTAAAAAATTTTTATCAAATTTGATTAAATCTTTGTTGAATTATTTCTGTTCAAAGTTTCGAAAAAAATTTTATAAAAAATTTGCTTAATTTCTATTGACTCATCCCCATATATTTAATAATAAATTCAAATATATGCGAAAATTATATTTTGTATGAATGATGAATGATGATATCTTGCGATCTAGTGATCGGGATTGGATGAATTTTATACCATTCAATTCGTCTCAATGTAACGAATCGAATGGTATAAAATTCATCCAATTCTGATTACTAGATCGCAAGATATTCCACACAATTGCTTTTGGTATAAGAGATTTGGTTAAATGATTGCTTTTGATATGAGAGAATTGGTTAAACAATTGCTTAGGATAATAAAAATTTGATTAAAAATAAGTATTAAAAAATGACTTAAATTCAAAGATGTTATAATGCTATGAATGCATTTTTATATGTTTTTAGTCACTATAGTAAAAGATATTTACTAATATAATTTATTTCTTTATAGATATTTTTAAAGCATTAATGTATTTTTTCCTAATAAAATTAACATTCCTCATTAGTATTCCTTATGAAATTAGTAGTCATCATGAAATTAGCATTCATCACGAAATTAGCATTCATCACAAAATTAGCATTCATCACAAAATACAAAATTAGCATTTCTCACAAAATTACATTCTTCACGAGATTAGCATTTATTTTTGAATGATAATTTTATTGCATACATTTAAAACCCGAATTATGCATTCTGGATTAGGATATCTTTATAAGAACGTGGTAATTATAAGGTGTTAAAATTATGGATGACGACAAAATTACTAAATTATAACATTGAGGCTTAGTGGTAATTAATTTTAGTAGTATAGCTTTTAAACACAAATTGTATGTTTTAACGCGACATTTTCAAATTGCAGAATTTCAAATTAATTTGCTGCCAATTGAAAATTAAATTTGCAAAACGATATTATTTTTTGCTAAATAAATTCGTTATACTATGTAATTTACAATTTACAATTATGTATTGGTATTATCTAAATGTAAATTTGTGTTGAGTTATTTGAACATGCGTACTATGCTAATTATGAGTATAAAAATAATTTTATGCATTGAGTGCAATTGAGAATTTGCAGTATAAAGTATGCTGTATATGAATAAATTAATTAACCAATAATTATCTTTACTAATTAATTCGAGATATAAATATCTTTATTAAATTTATTCGAAAATATAATAATTCTGTGAATAAAAATATAATATCACGATAGAAAAAAAAAACAAATAAGATCATGAAAGTACAAAAATAATAACATAAAAAAAAAGTTAAAAATATATAGTTAAAAAAGTCAAGACCACGAAATCAGGAACATGAAGTCAAGATCTAAGTGGATCGCGAAATGATTTAAATGTCATGAATGAGAATAAATATTTAACAATCAAGTGAAAGTAGAAAATTTAGGAATACTACCCCGTGATCGATTATGATTGGCCGGATATGCATAGAAGCTGTTGGGTTTGACGATCATATGCACGAGTATAGCACAAGCAGCCGTATAATTATACTTGCCGGACAAATCCCAAACCCTTAAAAAGTAATTGCTATTTATAAAAAATTAAATCAAACAGATAATTCTAAAATTTTATAAGTATATCCTCTATAGCTATAAGAATATACTTGATTTATTTAAACAAAGATTATTAATAAAATTCTTTTGAGCTATGAGTTTGGCCAGACTCTTTGAGTTTATCCACTTTAAGTAAACTTAAAGTGGACAAACTCAAAGAGTCTGGCCAAACTCATAGCTCAAAAGAATTTTATTAATAATCTTTGTTTAAATAAATCAAGTATATTCTTATAGCTATAGAAGATATACGACAATATCGTAGTGATGGTAAATTTGAAAAATTTTTAAATGACCTCAAATGACCCTGAATGACTCGTGACCAAATGACTATGGTCATTTGCAAATGACCGGTGCCATTTGAAGGTCATTTGGGTTATTAGTAGTCAAAATCCGTGTTAACGTGTTAGTACGATACGTGTTAAGGGGTAAGAATTATAAAATTCTAGATAGCACGTCAACGTGGTCCACTTATTTGCGCGGGTAATACAAACTCCTGGAGAGGAAATAGCCAATCGGAGAGTGCAAAATTTGACTATTCCAGATCAGCCCGACGAAGAATTCGAAAACGCGCAAAAGATGAAAAAACGAAAACCAATACAGTATTTAATTCGATCTTGGTGCAAATGACGGGAATGAAATTTTACATAATGTAAACATCACTCTAACCCTATCCTCTCTAATCTTAAGACCCTAACCCTAGTTTATTTACAAAATCGGAGTTCCTTTTTTGGTTTGTATTACCCACAGTAGTGTTAGAAAGCACGTTAATGTGCTAGGTAACACGTGTCATATTTCCGTGGGAAATTAGGAATTCTGAATAATTAGGGAAACGGATTCTATTCAATCTCTGATTTCTCTGTGTATATGGAAATCATCGTTCACACTTTTTGAAAAGATGTAAAACAAAATATTTCTGCACCGAATATAAATTTAAAAAACCTTAGCATCAAAAATTTATCGAAAAAAACCCAAATAACAAAAAAAATCACACATTTATATTCGTCTTATTCCTTCATGCGTTTCTATTGACCAAAGAAAATATAACCATACATCAGCCTGGATAAGCCTGCATCACTAATTCAAACTTGCTACTCATATATTATTTCGCAATCAATACTTGCACTTAAGATTTACCTAGTTAATTATTATTTTAAGAAAATTACAAAATTTGCTGAGTAGTAGCAATTTTTAGAAACATCACAATTTCAAATACTTCTATATTAATAATCGGCTAGATAATATTTGATTGACTCAATTAGCTACAATTAATAAGTTTAATAGGTAAGATTTGATTTAATAGTAGTGATCATACCCTAAGATATGATAACCGGCTAACCACTAGGTCACCTGGATAATCGGGTTATAAGATTGGTTAACGAATTAAGATTTAAGATATAATACATATATGAGCGATGCCAAGGAAATACAAGGTTTCAATCATATAAAACCTATATAATTGAAGTCTGATTTTCCCTGGCATCATTCATATGATATTTATATCAGATATATTAATCATGAGATAGATAAGAATAATTTCCAAATAAAAAAAAAATGCAACTAGATTCATTTAATCAATATGCTAAACAAATGTGAATGTTTCTTGCTTCACTGACAATTATTCTGCCCGATAATCCATTTAGCTGACATTAGGGTTTCGCTTGACATAATAAATAATTGTTGTGAAGTAAAAGGAAACTGCTAATTACAGTGTGATTGAAATTCTCTTTATAAGACCTGAGCAAATGCTCTGAATTAGATTCTATTGTACAAAAAATTAAATGAGTAATGTTATTCATAATGCAGTCATATAAAATAATACAAATGCAAATGGCAAAATGCTTTTGTGGACTAATTTTTATAATTAATAAATAAATTAAAAGTTCAGGTAATCGTTATAAAAAATTACACAACGCGTATTTTTTTACAGAGGTCATATCCGGATATAACTGTTACCCTCTTATTCGATAGGTTATAAAACCAGTTATTAGATTTTATTAAAGGCTTAACCTTTCGGGTTAATGTTAACCGGGTATGACCACTAAATGGTAGAGATTTTTACCACCTAAAATCATCTACCCTATAAGAAAATTGGACCGGTGTTATGCGCCGAATAATATAATTTTTTATTGTTTATTTTTATTTCTTTGTTTTCTTTATTTGGTTAGTTTAGTCTTATATCATGGTTTTATCATGGGAAATGATCTACGGGTGATCAAAGCTCCAGTCTGGCGCTCAAAGCTCCAAACGAGCGCTTGAAGCTCCAATCGAGAGCTTGAAGCTTCCATCAATTGATCGGGATCAAGAGTTAGAAGTAGAAAGTATAAATAGGATGGTTTTAGTAAAGAGACGAGTAGTTAACGATGTTTGATTGTATTAAGTATTATTGTGATAACCCGATGTATTGATTTATTTTAATAAAGATAGACCTTATAACCCGAAACTATGTGTGTTAGTTTATTGTTTTAAACCATTTACTTTGTTCACGATCGAACTAAACCGGCACAATTTAATCAAGCTCTCCCAACTGATCGTAACACCGGATCGGCACTGGTTGCATCGTATAGGCACGGGCATTTGTGGCGCGGGTCAAGATCCGGATTTGTAAGGATATGGTCCGAATTGATACGGATTCTTTGGACCGTGTAGGACTGTATGCCCGTGCTAATTGGATCGTAAATGGCACGGGTTTTGCAGCAGTTTACTAGTCGAATCGGCACGGGATTTGGCGCGGGTAATGAACGTAAATTCACGTTCCACCGCGATAACGATGTGGATTAACTATTAAAACATAAATTTACATAAGTATGCAATATAAGATGGCAAACTAACTGCGTATAAAGCAAAATTTCGTAAGGAATTTTTTGTTAAGACACACAGAGAAGCTTCATCAGTGAAATCATGAGATACCGCTCTTTTTTAAAAAAAATTCCTTTACTGATCTTTCGCTCTCCACGAAACGAGCCAACACGTAACGTACACATACGTGTCATCTGAACGTGCCATTTCATATGACGTGATATTACGTGCCACCCTTTGCCGTAATGTCCGTGCCATTTTTACAGAGCCACTCCGTAAAACGTTCCTGTACGTGTCACAAGATCCGTGCCATTTCGAGGATTCCTGACAACAATCTTTACCACTTTTTTTATAGGGCTAACTGTTTGACTGTTTATCTGTGTAAACTGTTTAATCCAGTTGGCACTAATATAATTTTGACTAACATAATTCGGCCAGAAACTATGGAACAGTTTTTATGCAGACATTTTTGGGATATTAAACCAGTTCAATTTTATTAAATAAAATGAATTAGTTCTGGTAATAATGTATTCTGATTTATAATTGATTTCAAATCTGAGCTTAACGGCTCTAGACAGTTCGGTATAACTGAATGCCAAGGAACTACCTGAAATGCTTTTTATACGTTTGGTATAAATATGGATGCTAATTCTGATTACAGTAGGAGAATTTGCTAGCAAAAAGGCCGGCTCGGTTGGCCGTCTGAGCATTTTTTCCCAGCCAAGATTTTTCATCGCCCAAAATCACTACACTGGATGATTCCATACGTAAATCACTATACCTTTTTTGGACTAGATCTATCTCAAATACAGAAAGGTATAACAGGTATATTTTAAATTTAGAAGCCATGCTTTATAAAATTTTAAGTTCGTGTAAGAATTCGCATAAAACCTGTAATGTTTTATAACACAAATTCAAACAGTTCTAAATCAACATACTATATTCAGACATTGGGCAGAATCTAGCATGTATGACCAGCCTAACGATTACATAAAAGCTAACGAAAAGTACACATGATCAATTTGAACTGTGACCATCCTATGCATGATTTTGCACACAGATAGTTGCCTGTAAACCATACGCTTCGTACTTCGTATTTTTGCCAAGTATTACACTTGTATATTATTGTTTTGCAATTTGGAAACCTTATTAATTAAATATTTATTATTACATATTTATTATTTATTTATTTAATATTTATTTATTATTATTACGCAAAATATTAGAATAAATAATTAAAACAATAAATAATATTTTCAGTATAACTAACTTTACTCATATTTAACTTAACTTAATTAGCCAATTAGCCAAAATCATGGTCTTAAAAAATAAAAAGAAGAAATATATATGATAAAAATTAAAATTTATGAAGTGCAGAAATATTAGCTTCGGAAAATGTTTACAAATTCCTTAGTTGGAAATGTTCTCTGTTTATCAGGCTAAACAGAGGCGATAAAGTTCTTGGCAAGTAATTGACCAAATTTTTGGCCACAAAATTTTTTGCGCTAATAAATATTTTCTATAATGATTTGTGATTATCAAATTCGTGGTAATTGGTTATTATTATATTTATATCGGTCATACGGGTACATTCACAAATATCCGAATAAAGAAGTGATCAAACGAATCCTCATAATATATTGTATAACACAAACTGTATAATCATTTCTCCTAATTATCAATTGTTATCATTATGATATATGTCGTGAAAGTTGCCAATTTGGGTGCTTGAAGTTTCACTTAACTGAAATTAACCCTGAATCTTGCATGCGTTGGCTGTAATTTTAGGAAAATGTAACTTTTAATACACTAATTAGCAACTTAAATCAATTTTCAACTTCAAGCACAGTAATAGTTACGGTAGACAAAAATCATGTAAGCACACACATAAGTATGTGCTTAAGTAATAAAGTCGAAGTGAAATTGGAGAAATTAATAATAACAAGTGGGAAGCCATATTTAAGACATAAAATTCAAATTTCCCACTTTTTGCCAATTCTTGAAAAAAATTCTTAATTAATAGCTCCCAAAATATTTAAACAAGCTAATACGTAATGGTTATTATTATTTCATTAAATTAAATAAATAACTTTTAAAGTCTTTAATAGGTTTGTCATTCTTTGATGTTAAGCAAGAGTGAGAATTTAAATTTTATTGACATGGTCTACAATTATGACTGGTCTTCAACTCCACTTGGTCCTATTGACACTTGGGATCCTGCTCTCAAAAATGCCACGGTAATTTGCCCCTATGATTTTTTGAATCCATAAAAACTTTACTGAAAATCATATGTTTACTGTTAGAATATATGTATCAAAACTGAGTTTCCTACGTGTATCTATCTCGATCCTCCAAATTGGTTATTATTATATAATAAAGGTATATGGTTTATTTTTTTTTAATCTTTTAATTAACATAAGTATCTAACCTTACTTGTTCATAGCGTTTGCACCAATCTTAATGACAAAACATCCTGGTTAGTTATATATTTTTATACTATATTTTATAACAAAAATTGTTAATAACGTAGCACGTTTATAAATGTTAAACAGCATTAGGGAGATCGCTTAAAGATGTTTGGCCTGAACTATATGAGAATCATATGAGTTTAAAATTTAATAGGTAAATGATATCATTATTTTAAGGATATTTGATTCATAATATTAATTTCCTTTGAATTATATAATACATGTAGAGTAACATCAACCGGCAAAGGTCTTTACTACGACAATCGACCTAGAATATTACAACGTGACGGATATGATGAAAAAGTATACTTTAGCTATTCATATAGTCCGATTTTCAAATCTGATGGCACAATTTGTGCTTTATGGTGCCTAGTACAAGAAACTACTCAAAAAGTTTTAAATACTCGAAGACTAAAATTACTTGGAGAATTTGGTCATCTTACATCTAGTTAGTATTTATAATTTTAATTACTTGTTGATTATAGTTGATAATCATTACAGCATTATATTTTATGGAATTATATTTATTAATATATTTTGAATTTCATAATATTTCTCAAAGACATTGAGTTCTTAGAAAGTGCCTGCCATATTATAACAAAAGCATTAAGAAACAATGAAGATATCCCTTATACATTTATTTACTTTGTAAAACATAAATCAAATACTAGTTCTGAATCTTTAATCGCCCATTTAATGGCTACGACCTTTGATAGTGACGATAACGTAAAAAGAAATATTCCTGATTATTTACCAGAATCACAAGAAACAATTGATTTAGCCAAAGATGTTAATAAAAGCTATGATACATATATAGAACTAAGAAGAAGTGACGCAACTTATTCTTTCTTAAAATGTGATTCTTGGCCAATATACCATGTATTTAAAGAAGGAAGAAATTTAAAAGTTTTTTTAAATGACGAATCACAAGCTGTACTTTTCCCGATAAAAATTTATCTTGACAAAGATCATGTTTTGTCGATTGTATTAATTTATGGTATTAGTCGATTTCGAGCACTTGACGATCTATATATGGAGTTTTTTAATGTATGTAATAACTTCATATCATTATTTTCGTTATCTTTTATTTTATTTTATTAAAAATATATTAGAAATACTTATATAATTTATTATTCATTAGTTAGTAACAAATCAAATCTATGTTCTTTTACAACATGGAAAATCTGTTGAAGATGAAAAGAATCAAACTAAAATATTGGCTGATATGAATTATCAAAAAATTATGTTTTTCCAAGGAATCAGTCACGAACTAAAAAGTATTATTATAAAATACTATTCTTTTTTAAAAATGTATTGTATAAATAGGCTCAACCCCTTTTTTTTTTTTTTTTTTTATAACATTAGCACCATTAGCTTTAATGCTTTCACCACTCGATGCTGTAATTAATGCATGTACTCAAGAACCGTTATTAATGTCGTATCTTCAAATTATATATCGAAATGCTCATCGAATACTTAAACTAATTAATGCTTTATTACAAGTATGTTATATACATAAATATATCACAATAGTTAATAATACATATTCATTTTTATTAATCAGTAATAATACACCTTATCTGTTATAATAGTTTTCAAATATAGAAACTAATCAACTAAAAGCACATTATCGTGAAACAAATATAGCCGAATTTACTCATGAATTGGCCTCAGATTTTAAAAGTATGGCCAAAACATTGGGTTTGAATTATAATATTGATATTCCAAATCCAGATGAGTTTGGTCTTGCTTTGGGTGATAAAATTTATTTGGATCGTGATTTATATGAAACTATCGTATTTAATCTTTGTATGTATTTGTTTTTTTTTAAAAAAAAAAAAAAGAAAAATAGTGTTACGTAAAAAATTTTATAAATTTATTTTATTGCTTATTACTGTGTTATAAGGTTCAAATGCATTTAAACATACTTGGAATGGACAAATAACCGTTCGCTTATATCTTGATTATATAAACGAGAAAAAAAAGATGGTAGTCCTTGAAGTGTCTGATACAGGTTAATAATATTTGCTAATCTTGCAAAATAAAAACACGAATCTGTTTATACTGATATATACTGTCATTATAATTACATCTGGATTGGATTTTTTTTATTTAGGAGTTGGTATTTCGGAATCCGATCTTCCAAACATATTTCTGCGTTTTTATCGAGTAGAATCTCAAGGTGCACGTAGTCATGAAGGTACTGGAATAGGGCTTGCTCTAGTCAAAGAACTTATTACACTCCACAGTGGAGACATCATTGTTACATCTGTAGTAAATCAAGGCACGACATTTAAATGTCGGTTTCCAATAGGATTTGAACACTTATTAATAGATCAAATACGTTTTAATAAAATGGAAAATCAAATAAATCATAATCGGGAATTATACACTAATCGACAACTTTATTTAGAAGAAAGTTCTCAATGGATGAAATATAATAAATCTGAAACTCAATATTCAATTAATAACAATGAACTTGATAATATGAATATTGATGCTGATGAAACAACAGAAAATGATAGAAAATATCAAGTATTGATTGTTGATGATAATAATGACATGAGGCAATATATTTCTTTATTACCATCAAAAAAGTTCCATATGTTGGTGCATAATTTATTTTTTATTGTGAATATATTTTATAGAGATTATTTGGCAGACCTTTTAAATGAATTTAACGTATATCGTGCTTGTGATGGCCAATATGCTATACGAACCTTAAAAACGCTTAAAAAATGACCTGATTTAATACTTAGTGGCAAGTAATTAATAATGTAATTTATCACATGTACATTAATAATTATTTCAATTATTTCAATTTACCGGAATAATTTGATTCAATACATAGATATCATGATTCCAAATATGGACGGATATGAGTTATTAAATGTGTTAAGATCCGATGTAAAAACTCTACTAATTCCCGTAATATTTTTATCTGCAAAAGCTTCTGAAGCTTCTAAAATTCAAGGTAATTTAAATACTATTAAATTATTAATTATAATTATTTCTTTTTTTAATCTCTTTTCAATATTTATTTTCAGGTTTGGATAAAAGAGCAGATGATTATTTAGTAAAACCATTTTCAACTCGAGAACTAATTTGCCGTATTCGCGCTAATATTCAATGCTCAATTCTTCGTCGTAAAATATTATTTCATCGATATAAACAAGAAGATATAAAGCAATTGTTGCTTTCAATAATAAACATGATACTTTCCGAATCAGATTTAGATAAAACATTACTTTATATTTCAAAGGAAATTTATCGTAGATTGCCATGTGAACAAATCATTATTATTTCAAATGAACCATCAAAGAATAATAAAATAATTATTCCATATGAAAATGACTCTGAAGATTTAACACCAATAATTAATCCATTCACGAAAATTAATGATAACAATGATAGTAATTCACAACTTTCCACAAAATCACAAAAATATTTTAATGAAGATTCAGGCGTTGATATTTCTTTAGATGTATATTGTGATGAGGTTCATCAAAATGCTTCTATATTATCTGTAGAAATAAAGTTGGATAATAATTTTTGGGGATGGATAAAAGTTCATAGATCTCAAAATTCTGTTTGGTTCGATTCCGAAATAGAATTGTTGCAACTAATATCAAATCATATAAGTTTAGCTATTACTTATGCAAAATTGTTGGAGGAGATTAGAGAAAAAGAAATTCAAATTAGGTCTGTTGAATTAGCTAATAATACAAAGACTCAAATACTAGCAAATACTTTTCATGGTTTAGTTTTGCATTTCATATACTTATAATCATTTATCATAATATTTTTAATTTTTTTATTTAAATTCTTTCTTTTTCCGATTTTAGAGTTACGGACACCTTTAGGTGCGATAATAGGTTGACTCCTTCTTTGGAGGGTACTACCTTAACTATAGAACATAGGGACATGCTTATTATTATATAAGATGCTATTGAAATAGTGTTATCTATAATTAACGATGTTCTAAATGTAGCAAAACTAGAGCATATATTTGTAAAGAGTTTATATATTGAGTTTCTTATATTAAAAAGATCTATTTTACATATTAACAATTTTTAAGTAAATTAGATTTAAATATTCTCTACAAATAGTAATATATTTGATTTTTTAGTTTAAGTAATTTTTGTAGATTTTTTTATTATATATCTAATATTTATTATTTATTAAAAATGTTTTTAAAACTACAATTATTTTATCTTTTGAAAATTTTTGGTTACTAAAAATTAGGGATGGTAAAGTTCCTAGGTCCAGAACCTAAAAACCTAGTTTTAGAACCTGGTTCTTAAAAACCAGGTTCCAATTTTGGAACCTAGGTTCTTAGGTTCATGATAGGTTCTTAGATTCATGGTAGGTTCTTAGTTCTTAGCTTCTTAGATTTATATAATAGATTTTAGGTTTTTAGGTCGAACTAGTCAGGAACCAGGTTTTAGAACTTTTTAAAAACCAGTTTTTAGATTTTTGAAATGGAACCTAAAGGTTCCGAACCAAAAAACGAACCTAAACCAACCTAACCATCTCTATTAAAAATATAAGCTTATGATTATTACAATAAAATTGTACCTTAATGTTTACTTTTGTATTTTAGTTAGTTGATTAGATATAATATAAAATTGAAATAAATTTATTTTACTATACAAATAAAAACAGAATAACTATATATTTTAATTTAAAGCTATTTTTTTCTTGTTAACTTTCATTAATAAAAGCTATATTATTATAATACAGTTTTATTAACTTTATTTTATATACATATTTTAATATGTATATTTTGATTATCATATTATATCAGGTCTTGAATTTTGATTAGAGGTATTATTTTAACATTATATCAACTTAATAGTATTTTTTTATATTTATTAATAACTAACTTACAAATTATATATATTGGCTAATCATAATTGGCAATTTTGTCATTCCAGAAATTTATGGACCAACCCAGAAAAACTTTGTAATATATACAGTGCATATATATTTTTTAATATATAATAATATTACAATATGCAGCAGTAATAACACAAGCCTATAAAGAATAATATCTGTGTTAGTAAGCAAGACACTCAAAAAATACCAAGCCTCATTTACAACTACTGCACATTATCTCACAAGAATGTTTACCAACTACATATTCATTATAGACCAACAATTAAACACAAGCAGAGTAATACTAGGTTTATGCCAATAGGCTAACTTTGACATTAACAAAGTAGCAAAGTTGCCTTAACAGTTAATCAAATTCAATCTATTAACTCTAATAATATATAAAATCTCATGAAGAATTTATAAAAAATATGGGCACCATTATGTTAATACCAATTAATATGAGAATTGCAAGAACCTATAGTGAATAAGAAGTCATATTATTTATGATTGCAAATGTAAGCAAACATTAATATGTAATACCCAAACAAAATAGAAAAGTGGTAGCAATTGTTTAAAAAATAAAATATCTTATCAAGCACAATTGTAAACTAGGTTGGGTTTGACTTTATATAATTACTTTTCACTATACTGAACCTGAATATACTGAACCTTGGCTATAATAAACTAAAAAGTTCAAAACAAATTACTTGTATTTATTTACATTGGATATACTAAAATTCATAATAAACTTACTACAGTTCGGACAATCTAGTCCTGACAAATAAAATTTTCTAGTGGCCAAATCCAAAGTTTACATAATGTGGCCAAATTTAGTATTTTTATTATATGTGGCCAAATTGATATTTTTATTATATATGGTCAAATTTGATATTTTTATTAGATATAGCCAAATTTGATTTTTTATTATATATGGACAAAGCTAATATTTTTATTATATATAGCCAAATTATAAATTCAGTATTTTTATCATATATACCAAGTTTATTTTATGAAAATTCAGAAACTTAAGTTTATAACTTAACAGATTTAGTATTTAATCAATTTGACAAGTAATTGCATATCAAACTTTTTTCAGGGTTAAGACTAATAAGTTATAAACTTAAATTCCCAACATCTTATTTTTCTCTTAGAGGTACATATACAATGCATCAATATTAATTTCAGCAAATTAATTGAATACAGAGCAGCTACTCAGTATTAAATAATAATGATTGTGAAAACAAAAAAAAGCTGCCATGCTTTATATATTTTTACAAGAGAATAACAAAATTTTTAGATCAGATACATTAAAAATAAATTGGTTTAGCTCTAGTTATTAGCAGTTTCTATATTAAATACTTTCTCTGGACAAATCCAAAAAAAAAATATAACAATAATTAATATTAATAATCAAGTGCATTGTTATAATTTCTATTTTTAATTTTCACCTAAAATTCTACATATAATTTATTATTTTTTTTTAAGCTTTTTGAGAGTAATTTTAAACAATAAATGATAAAAGTCAAATTATTAACATAAGTTTGCAGTGCTAAGTTTTACAAATATTAAAGTTCAATAATGGTATTGACCTAAGCCCAATTGTGCTGTAAACAATTTAATTAAATATTGAATAACCATGAAAAATTTCTTTTTGTTATTTTTTTATATATTACAATATAATCATGTTTATTTAAATTAAAACTTAGTGAGTGACTTCTTACCAATCATGATTATAAATTGACAAATATACTGGTACTATTATTGACAAATTGTCAAATACAGTAATTTGATAAATAATTGGCTGCATATGCAACTTTAAAGATGTGCTTCTTTGCCAAATTACAGTCAGACTTTTAAAATGTAATTTCCATAAATACAATACTTCTCTAAATGCATATTTTTCTTTTTCATAAGATGCTATTAGTGCTAAATGCATATTCTATATTCTGTAAATGCATGTTCTCTTAAATAATATTTTATATTACACTAACCTTCTTAAATGCATGTAGCTAATCAAATTTTAGTATTTAAGATAGGTTATTTAGTTTTTGGTAGAAATTATACAAACTTGATAATTTAATTTTTAAAGCTGCAATTTACTTGGCTCTCTTTAAATACAAACCTTTTTGAATGCACATTGTAGACTTGTCCCTATGAGTTGCATATATAGAGGTTTGATTGTACCATTATAAATTGCTTTAATAGCATACTAAAAGTAGATATATATAGAATGGCCAAATTTAGTAGCCAAATTAGTAAATATATAGTAGCCAAATTTAATATATATAGGGCAGCCAAATTTAGTATATATAGAGTAGCCAAATTGCTTGTTTTAATAATATATATAGGATAGCCAAATTGCTTGTTTAATTATAAAATTTTCTTAATTTAATTCTTTGCAGTTTTATCAAAAACAATTTTAAAAAAAAATTAAGACCCCCAAGCTTGAATAGTTATAATATTTAATGAAAAGATTTCTTGAATACTATTTTTTGTAAATAAGAATTAGTATTTTGAATTTAGTTGAATTTATTGTTGGAACTTGGTTGTTTGCACTATATATCAAATTTGAATCATCTGGGTTAGTATATAGATAGCAGAATATCTAAAGATGGCACAAATTTTAAAAGCTAATATTATTCAATATAAAAACAATATCACAAAAAATCAGCTGCTATTTTGTAATGTAGCTAATTTGCTACAACTTAGCAGCCTTAACTTTTAGTATATTTTTCAATTAATGAGTTTAAAAATATAGTATTTTTATATGATATATAAAATTTAGCCAAAAATGGGCTAGTCACATGTTTTAGCCTTCTGTTATTGGCTAATTTTAAAATTAATTTTAAATTAATTTTAAAATATTTTTTAAAAATTAATTATTAGCCAATCAAAATGCGAGAATTCAAAAAGATATCAAATTTCAATATATAATTTTTGGAAATAGAACAATTTTATAATTTTTGCTTTTAGGTGTTTTGCACAGTATAAAATTATAAATATATATTTTATATAACAAATATTATATATTGCTAGATAATTTATATTTATATATACTGCTTTATATACAGGCTTTAACAATCACAATACTAATTTTAGATACTCAATTGTATACAAAATGGAAAATTCTTAAATTGATAGGTGAGTATTGTCAAGAATCTTAAGCAGGTAGAACTTGATCACTATTTAACAAATTAAAAAAAATAGTTTTTTAAAATATTTTTTTATTGATATTTAATTATACTTACTTTTAAAGATGCTCTAATTTACTTAATTGCTTATAAAATAAATGCTATATATGTTCACATGTACAAATTTTATTGTTAGTTTTTTATACCAAATTTTATATACATATTTAGTACTGTATAAAAAAGTATTAATATATCTAACTTATTTATAATAAACAAAAAATTTTTAGAATAGTCTGTTTGGTAATCATTTGATATAGCAAGAGATAACTGTATTGCAAAGTATATATTATCCCTTAGATTGTAGTAGAACACAGGGAAATTTGCCTGTGTTTTTGCACTTTTTTTAGCTCTGATTTACTTTTTTAAAATGCTAAAATAATTAAATAAAACTTTGTACAATTATATTTGAAAATAAGGATTACTTTTTTGCAAAATTAGTTTTTATATTATAAAAAAATAAATTATAGTTACATATAAGCTGAAAATAGATAATTTTAAGAAAAAATTTTTTTAAAAAATTTTATTACAATTTTTCTGCGATCTTATTTAGTTTTAGTTTTAGAACTATAGTTCTTAAGACAATATTGTAGTTTATATAAAGGATGACAACTTTAATTATTGCAACTTTAATGATTTACTTGTAAAAATTAAGACTTGTATTAGAAGTAACGATTTTTTTTATAGACGGGAACATATAAAATTTGAAAAAATCTAAAGAAAAATTTTAATAGTAAAAATGCCAATACAAGAACTTTAAACATTTATTATATTAAAGTTTTCTAATGATTTTAAAAAAAATTTATAACAAAGTTACTAAAACAAAACTCAAAGAATATTTTTTACTTAGAAAAGATATGGCTAAAATCAATATTTAAAATTTTATTAAAAATTTTAAAATACACAGGCAAATTTGCCTGTGTTACAATCTAAGGGATAGATAAAGTAGCCCAAGTTTTAGTTTTTAGATAGAAATATATAATATATTGTAAATAATATATCTATGTATTTGCTTAATAAAGCATTAAGACAAAAGTCACATTTAAAAAAATAATAATAATAATTTAAAATTTTATTATAATAGATAAATTGTTTTGTAGTTATATATGAGTTATATTACTCCATTTTTTAGAGCATTTTTGAAGATATAACTAAGATAGGGATATAATTCAATATATTAAAATATAAAAACATATATAAAAAAAAAATCTATCTTGGGGGTAACAAAACTCATATAACTTTTTAAAGAGATAAGAGTAAAAAAAGTTGAAATTATATATAAGGAACCTAACTATATATATATTAAGTGAGGGAAAGAGGGTGCAGATCTCTAATAAAAATAAACAGATAATTAATGACACAGTCCTTGTTTAAATTTGGGATATAACTCAAATTGAAATATAAATCAGTAAAAATATAACCCAGGTATCATTGTATATATTGTCCGGAGCATAGTGGAGGACTCTCCTTTCTGATCAATAGCTGTCCACCCATGTGATTTTTTGTACTATATGATTACCCAATTGCATAATCATGTGACTGTACATACTAGAACAGTACTAGGGCTCAGACTTGAATTTTGTCTGTCTGTCTGCTTATGTGATTTGTACTACATAATCTACCCAATTGCATTGCCATGTGACCATACATATTAGAGCTCAGACTTGAATTTTTCTGTCTGTCTGTTATGTGATTTGTGCTATATGATCTGTCTAATTGTATCGCTATGTGACCATATATCCAGCTCCAGACATATAACAGTTCCTGCTAACCTAGTATTTAATAAAATTTTAATAAAAGTTAGTTGTAATTTAAAAAAGTTTTATTAGTTACATATATTAATTTTATATAAAATTTTAAAAAACTATATAAACTTAATTTATATATTCTCTATCTTAAAAATTATATAAAAAATAATTTTATAGATACACTATCTATATATTAAAGGTAAAAAAACTATATTGCTATTATTAAATTTTTTTTTTGTTAAGTGCAATTTTGTCTTTATTTTTATTGATAAACTGTATTAGATTTTTTTGTGGATTTTTTAATATTACAAGAATATTAATACTTTTATATTGCAAGATTTAAGAATTAAACTATAGATAAAATTAAAATTATCTAATTTATTTGCAATCTAAATCTACTAAAGCTATTAAACTTATTTAGATTTGGTTAAAAGGACCTTTAAATATATACAAATAGATCATATTTATTATAAAATTACTAAAAATAAAAAGATCTGCAAAAAATCACAAAAAATAAACAAAAATTACTATAAATAGAAATAATTTGTATAAAAACTAATCTATATATATATATTCAGATCCTGATATAAGGATAAACTTAATATTTGTACTATAATAAATTATTAGTAAAGACAGACATTATTGTTATAAAACAGCTTTGCACAGTAGTTTAACAATTTTGAACAAACTTGGACAATTAAATAAAGTAAAATTACTTAAAATTTTATTATAATATAACCTATTTTTAATTTTAAATGGAATGAGTTTACCTAAAAAATATATATAATTATATATTTTTTAAACTAATTTATTAATTATTAAAGCCTAAATAAGTTTTGAACAATCTTGTACATTTGGATATAAACAAGATCAAAAAAAAAGTCTTTGGATAGTCAAAACATACAATACTAGAGCCAGGTGTTAATTTTTTAAAGTACTTAATCAATAAGTAGACTTGTGGTTGTATCTTTATTATATAGTTAATCAAAAGACTATAAATATAACTATAAGTATAGTAAATTCTAGTCTGTTTATATACAGAAGTATATAAATTTAAAAGAATAGTACATAGATTTTTAGAGTTTTTTTGGTATTAAAGTGTCCATATTGGGATTAAAATTTTATAATTCTTAGCTTTTATTAATATTAAAAAAAGTACAATTAGCTACTATATTTTTGGGGTTCGTATTATTTTGTCAACAATCACTATACTGACATAAGATTTTACTGACAAATACTTACTGACAAGCTCCTTTTACTGACAGTTTGTTTCACCAAAGTTCATTTTACCAACAAGTTTTTTTTCAAAAAGCACACTAACTTTAGCCCTAATTCTACCTAATTCTACTCTGACCATAATGGTAATGACCAGAATTACTTTGTTAGCGAAATGAGCTTCAGTGAAATAAACTGTCAGTAAAATAAACTTGTCAGTAAATAATTGTCAGTGTAATGTTATGTCAGTGAAGTAATTGTCAATTAATTAATTGCTACCCATATTTTTGTTACTAATTTAATTGGTCTAATATTACACAATGGTGATCATTTTACTAATAAAATGTGGCGTAATTGTCATATCAAATAAAGCCCAATGATTTTTTAGTGTTCAAAAATAATGTGATCATCTGACTAACTATATAAAGGGTAAATCGTTTATTTAGCACTCTAGAATCTAAATAATACACTGGAAAAGTTTTAGCTTGTAAGGATCTTTTACTAACAAGTTTTATTTGATGTGAAGTGGCATTTGGGGCTCTAAATATAAGAGTCGATTTCATATAGAATGCAATTTCGGTGAGACAAATTCATCTGGTATTCTTTTTTTTTTATACTCATTACAAACATTTTATAAAACTTGCGTCTACTTAGTTTTTTGTCAGCAGAAGTCAGAAAACAAGAAAAACTGGCTGGATGGGTGGGTGGGTGAATACGAAATTTTGAATTGAATTCAATAAAAAAAAACTATTTTCTTTACGGATTAAAATCAATAAAAAAAAAACAATTTTCTTTATCTGTCTACTTTATTTCGACGTGCTACCTGCATTAGAGTGTAGTACAATTTTTGTTGCCTGTACCAAAAATGCTTTATTATACCGTGCTATCCATCCTTGAATTGTTGAGACTTTTGGCACTTCATCCTGATCTAATTCACCATTTCTTGCAAATTCCATCAATCTATTGTGCATTTCTTTAGCTGTTATCCTGTCCTTCACATGAACATTTCCTAGTAAGAACATTTGTTCAAGCATTTTTTTTACTGTATCTGACATTCGTTTTCTGCTACCTCGATTACCATATACATACTGCATTCTCACGTAATGCCCATCCTTTGTCCCAAGGAAAGTCAACAGGTTCCATAATTATGCAAGTGCTTTGTTCTATATTTATTTCAATTTATTGCATAATAGGAGGTAATATATATTTTATCAATTGTTGTACTTATCTTTTTCTGTATTATCTTCTTTTACAGTATTGGTGAAATCTATATTTGATATATATACATATGCAATTTTAGATTTAGATGATCAAATTGTGATAGAACATGTTATTATTACCTATCATCTCAACATCGTCCTTGTTCTGTTTTTGGTTTTCTATATGCAAAGTTTTGTATGAATTTTTTGATATAAGTTGTACATAATATTCTCTTACCTTGGAGTTTTGGTATAGGCATTGTCCATTTTGATTGAGGTTTAGTGTGTGTGGATATTTTTGGATCTGGACGAGAAAGCTCTTCATTACACAAATTTGTAATCATAGCAGGGGAAAGTGAGCTGAGGTTCCAAAGTGTGGCAATGGACGTGCCACAATATGTCCTGATAATGTGCTGACAACTGGCCATTTCCAGAAATTATATTAGATATTTCAGTGATCGTTTCTATATGCAGTTTTTTTTCCTTGATTTTCTGCTACTAAATTTTCACTTGCATTTGTTTTTTGACATCGATTTAGTTCAATATTTGCCAAATTCTTCCTGCAAGATTTTTCACATCCAATATGAACATATCGTTTGATAGCATGTGCTATCTGAAAAAGTTGAGAATAAAAAAAAATAAGGAGAAATAAAAAAAAAGTATGTATTTCTAATTATATGAATGTTGATTTTTGTAAATAAAATTTACTGCAGCATGATGTAAATCGATTGTAGTTTTGGCCTCACCTGCTCTAAAAATAGCCATTCGTGAACCTCAACGTTGTACCAATCAAACCAATAGGCCACAATCGTTATTAGTTCACTATTATGATAATGTAGTCCGTTATCTGACATAATTTTTATCCACTTCGGTTTCTTCCCAATGTTGTTAAATACAGCTTCGAAACAAGATGCTGTGAACCAAGCATCTTGTTTTGTATTTGTGGACCAGTGGTTATAAGCACTAACGTTTAAACCTGCATGATCATCCTTTACACTATCATCCTCTACGCTATCATCCTCTATGCTATCATCCTCTACCCTATTATTTTCCTCTTTTGTTATTATCAAGATCGTATATAATTTCTAGCCCCTTTTGCCAAAAAATTCTTGGTTTGTTTCTCGTGCCATTTTTGGGAGAATTCGCATTTTGTAATCCGCGACCATAATTGTTCATCAGAATCAAGAATCATTATTAGGGTCCGGAATTGAGTAGCCTGATTGATTTTGCAATTTTTGATAGCTGTAAAATAGAGTTCCATAATTGGTGCATAGGCCGAAATCAGTATGAGTATTTAGTATGATAACCCCACTTTTGGCAGACAGGCTTCATTTGTACCTAACATGCCTGTTACTAGTGGCAGTTCTTTAAAGTCAAGGGGATTCGGGCCCAAACCCGGCCTGCGGGCCCGAATCCCCCTAACTTTAAAGACCTGCCACTAGTAACAGGTGCATGTTAGGTAAAATGAAGCCTGTCTGCCAAAAGTGGGGTTATCATACTAAATACTCATACTGATTTCGGCCTATGCACCAATTGTGGAACCCTATTTTTACAGCCATCAAAAATTGCAAAATCAATCGGGCTACCCGATTCCGGACCCTACTCATTATTGATGTTTTATATTGTTCGTTTAGATAATATTTCTGAGCATAATGCATTAGGAAATATTTTAATTTTTCTTGCATTTCTAATAATTGAGAACAATACTTATCATCATGTTTTTTTTATAAAGTCAAAAAAATTAGATAGTTCTAAACACTCTTGACAACGCAAATAATGTGGGCTTGAGCATTCTCCAAACGCAAATGGTAAACAATGGTTGATGCAATTATCATGTACTAGTTTTCCATCTATTTCGATTCTCAAGTGGCATTCGAAATTTCTTTTGAGATAGCGACGTAAGTTTTCAATTCGTGATATTACAGGATCCTTTATATTTATAATTATTTATTTGATTATGCTATTATTGAATACGACATTATAAAACTTAGTTATATCTAGAACAAATGACTAGTTAACATATACTATTGTACAATTAGGATGGCGAAATTGGTGAAACTAATTTGCCAGCATCTCTATACAATATATTTGTATTAACTATTTGTTCTAAATATAACAAATTTCATAATATATATTTTACTATTATACGATTTATTTAACTGTATATAACTCAGCAAGAGCTAATAAATCACCAAATACTTCAAATCAATACTCATTACAAATAATACATAGCCCCCCAAATCTTCACGATATCTAATATGTTTACAATTTGCTAGTCGGGTCATAAAAAAGGTTCAACGCATTCCATACAGATATATTTCATTGAATTTTGTCCATAAGGCTTTTTTCTGATCTTGCATATACAAGATAGGAATTTCAGTTTCAGCATCAACTTAGTAAGAACTTTGCACAATATTATTTTTATCTTGAAAAAATGCTAAAAATTGCGCTTCTTTAATTTCATTCATCTTTTGAACAGATCTTTTTGGACCTTCGACTTGTAGCGCACCAAGTCCATACAATTGAGAATGTTTGCATGCCAACTCTATCATGTTTGAACCAATCTGATTGTAACATTGTAATATCAAGGTTATTTATTTTTTTATTTTTTTTCAAATAATTTTTTTATTAAAAAAAAGTTCAGTTTTACAAATTATGTCATTAAACATTTCTCAAATTTTAAAACATAGTCTAAAATATGTATTTTTTTTTATTCTAAACATCTAGGCAGATTTGTAGAATTGGTTCTGGATGATTCTGAATCGTATCCTTCACAATATCCCAAATTTAGCAGCAAACAAATTTTTTTTTATTATACATACATATATACATACACATAATGATAATTTATCTACAGCATAGGATCAAGTAACAACATTTTATGTTACTGTACTTGATTGCACAGAAGAGGATGAAAATGAATTTAGCAATATTATCATTCAAAATACGATGATTTTAGTGAAAATAGATACAATTGTATGTATATATGGTTCAATAAAAAAAATTTATTGGTCTGCTACTAAAATTTGGGCCGATAAAATTTAGGACCAATCCAGAACCAATTCAACTGATATGAGCATTATTATTAACCATCTAACTTATTTTTATTTGCCAATCTAATGCAATAGATTGGAATAGTCAAGAAATCAGCAAACAGATACAGTGAATTTGGGCCTCAAAATAGATATGTATCAAATATCCACAAATGCCTTCTTGTTTTTTTCAAACCATGACTTTTTCTAACTACTTTAAAAAATTTCAATAGTCAAATAACTATACTCAGTAACTAAACCTCCTTCTTGGCTATTACACAATCCATATTTAATGTTTTTTTTTATTTTATTTTATTTATTTGTTTTTATTTTTTATTCATTATTTGTTATTCATTATTTGTTATTTAGATAGGTCGATAAAAATAGGCCAGACAGTCAAAAACAATGCTTTTGCCTGAACCTTATGCATAAGAAATCTTATTAGTATCAATAATCCCAATTTTAATTTTGAACTAACCTTATGGGTAAATTGATTATGATAATAGATAAATTCGTGTTCTTCTGTCTTGACCACATTTATTGACTATTAGAGCACTTCGAAAACTATTCCAGAAAGTGCTTTCTTCTAAATCTTCTGAACTTTCTGAAGTCCCTGAGTCTTCCGAATCTTCAGCCTCAAATTGTAAGTACCTAAAATCATACAATATTTTCAAATTAGCTCTATTAGTGGTTGGATCCTTTGATTGACTCCAAAATTATTTTTTATATTTATTTTTAGGATATGGCATAATATTAGTACATCCACATGCATGCAACATTGCTCTCCAAGCTCGAAGCTCATGCTCATTTAATTTATAAGTAGATGGATAGATTTTAGAAAGTGCATAATGAAACTCAATTATTGTATTTTCCTGATGCATCCAAGTAATAAACAAATTTTGCCAATTTTCTAATATATTAGTTGCTATTTTTCGTCGTTTTATTTGCTGCTCGAATATTTTTCCATTGTAGAAGGATCATTCCAAGTTTCTAAAGTGCAGGTCTCATCAGAACTTTCTAAATATGTTTGAACTATATGTTTAATCATAGGCTGATTATAACTGTAAAGCATTTTGCCATCATGTTGTATTGTAATTCCAGCTTGAGCCTATACACCATTAGTGTTTGATCTTCAAAGTGCCATAAAATTTGTTTATCTTTATAGAAATCAAGAATAAAACCATTATGGCTTATTTTTTGTAAAACAAAAGTTTTTTGACTCTTTTTTTGTTAGCGCCGATGATGTGAATTTTGATTTCCAACTTCCGATGCTACAACAACATAATTACCTATTTTTAAAAAAATAGGCCTAAATGCTACTCCAGTTAGTAATTTTTCAATTATCTTCTCATCATTAAATCCGAGAATTGCAGGTTCCAAAGGACCCCGGACATCTCTCATATAGGTCATAACTGGATTTTGGCCAATTTTGACCTAATTTGCTAAAAATAACAAAATCTATTTATTTAAATAACTTTTGATCCAGTAATCAGAATCGAATGAACTTTTTTTGTTAGATGTGTCTCACTGAGAGCTTCATTTTAAAAAAAAGTTCATTCAAATTGGACTACTGGATGCCAAGATAATTGCCAAAAACTGATTTTTGCTTTTTAAATTTTGGGGTTTTTGATGAAATGCGTAACGTATGACCTCTGTACTACATGTCCGGGGTCCTGGTCCCAAATATGCTGTTTGTTTTCAAAAATCGTATGATATACGCTGTTAATAGCCTAAGAAGGCATTGAGCAAATCTTACTTGTTCATTATCACTAACACAAATAAAGCCAGGTTGCAATTTATTTCCTTCTGCTTGAACTACTCTTATATAAAATTGTTGTTGGTTAAGTACAATGCTAATGTGCATATTGTTGACCTATAAAGCATCACAAAAACGGGCATAACTTTTGAACCAGTAATTCGAATTCGATGAAACCACCCCCATTCGACTCAGCTCGCCGAGACGGTTCGAATGAGCTATAGTGCGTCCCTGTACGACCTCTGGTTGCCAAGATAGGAGTTGTCAAACATTTACTTCTATACTTATTAATATATCAGCAATCTGATTGGTTAGGAGATTGCTGCGGTCAAAAATCGTAGATCTGACATATCTGAAAGATGTCATATTTATAGCATATATTCTAGATATTTTATTTATTACATATATATTATTTATTACATATATTATATTTATGCTAGTTATACTATATATTTTATTAATAGTAGTTGTAGTATATATTACTCATGTAAAAGATATTGACTGTTACATTTGTAAAATTTCAAAAGGTATAAAAGCGGCCGATGTGGACCCCAAGTTCAACATTGAGTCTTCATACTCTTTCAATAATAAAAACAACTATTGACTACACAAATCAAACAGTTATTAGTTTCCTCATATACTTTTAATTGTAGCCTCTTTCGTAATTGCAAATTGCCTTAAATCTTCTTTGTTAAGTTTTATTAAAAAAAAACACCATACTGACTTAGATATACCACAGTAACAAAGTTTGAAGTTACACAAAGTGTTCACTGTCTAAGCTCACTCTAGTTACCTAATATCTTTGAAGAAGTGGATATAGGATAACAATATGAAGTCGATATGGGACAAAATGGAAGCATTGTCATTAGTTGGTCTGGGCAACCACCAATCACAAGCATAGGGGCCGTAGTGTAGTGCAGGGCATATATTGCCTTCCGCAAGTAAACAAACACTTTTGTAAATTGAATTACTCATATATAAGAATCATTTTTGGCATTTGCAACTGTGAATTTTATTTTAATTAAATACGCGTCGTGTTTTCTTATTTGATATTGATCATTTTGTCCCATTATGTGATGAATTAGCAATTAAACTAGCTATTATATCTACAATCTAACAATAAAAATTGCTTATTTAAATTTTTTGATTTTCTATACTACTTTACTAATTTTTACTAACAGATAAGGTCTAAAACTCTAGTACTATTATCTATACAGAACTTTATATTTTACTTATAGATAGGTATACTAGCAAGAAGCTTGGTAGAACAGTACCTGTTCTATACAGGTATTTATCTAATTTTGGTAACTTATACTATGGCATTAACCAATGCTTGCAGATAGAGATACTTTCAAACTACTACTATTATCTACTTTTGCTCTTGCAAAGTTGTATGCATATTTTATTATCTTTATAAATATCTCCTTTGGTATTTCAAACTTCTATCCAATAGCCTAGAAGAATCAGTTAGTCAAGCATTATGCATCTTATAGGTTTCTTTTTCTTAATATAGTTCAGTGCAAGAAGATTTGTACCTCAAATAGCTTTGATTAAAATATTTTTTGTACTAATTAATATAATTATTAGATTATCAAATTAATAAAAATAAAATTATTTGGATTATATTATTGATAAAATAAAAATTTATTATTACTAACTTTTTTTAAAAAATATTTACTATATAATTTACTATAGTGATTTATATATATGCATATATAATAAAAAGAATTAATGTATGTGTAGCCTATAGCTACATGTAGCTACTAATATATAATGTATACAACATATGTATGTAAGCATAGTACATACTGTGTAATATATATAAATATCATCTAATCGATTTAATCTCTTTAATTTCTTTCTATAGAGAGCAATAGTACATGTAATAGTGTGCTTTTTTATGTGCATTCCTGTGCAATTTTTCATATAGTTATATATATAGTCATTTATTACTTCATGCACATGCCGTGCACATGAAAATATTTTGTGCAATTACAAGTTCGTTGATTTTGCGTGTATGCAAGTTCTGTGCAACTAATCTGATTTCTGTGCTTTGGACATGTATATTTCATGCAGTTATGTGCAATCATGTGTCAAAATTTCTTATATGGTATAAAGAGCTGTTAAAATAATTATTTTTTAATATTAATCATAAGAAAACTATTATAACAATTATTTAATACTAATTATCAAAAGTTGTTAGAATGATTATTTAATACTGACCATAATGTGCTATTAGAATGATTATTTATACTAATTATAAAGAGTTGTTAGACTAGTTGCTTGATTCGACTATTTTGATTTTCACATACACTTATATGACTACCATTTTCATTCAATACTATTTTACATCTTGCTTATTATGTAATAGAAATTTGTAACAATGTAGATTGTTTACTTATATTTTGCTAAATATTATAACCACAATATAGAACTTGGGTTTGTATACAAAATTTAATAATAAAATCTGACGGATATCCATTAAATTTAATATGAAAACAGATAATGGATCCAAGCTCTACTATAATAAATTATATACTATAAACTTGATTTAAAATGGTTAAACTGAACCTATCATTTAAGGGTAGAGTAAATGTAAAGTATTTTTCATATGATCTTCTGGTATATTAGAATTTTATATACAGTAAAACCTCCATAAGTGCACGCATCTGGAACCAAACTTTAAAAACGTGCACTTAGGGAAGTGCATTTATGGAGATCATGTTATATAAATTGGGCCAAATGTGAGTGTGCATTTAGAGAGGGTGTGCACTTATAGAGGGGTGCACTTATGGAGGTTTTACTGTAGTAAATAAAAACATGCATCTGATAAATTTTTTTAAGATCTTGACCAATTTGTATAAAATATATAATAGGTAGTTTTAAATAATGAAGTTGCGCAATATCTGTTGCTTTAAAAAAAATCAACTTTACATATAATTAAATTTTTGTAGGATGCTATATGATTTTTGTAGATTGTACAAAGAATTGATTGGTCAGATCATATGATATTTACATATAAGTCATATGATATCATATAAATTGGTTACACAAAGTTTATCTACAATCGATTTTATATGAAATTGGAAATTTGTACACCCTACTCTTAAAAGTAGGTCTAATATCCAGTAGTGATTTTAAAAAAAGGTTGATTCAAGAATAATATATAAAACAATTCAAGTATAATTAAAAATAAACACGTGATACTAAAAGGACCACTTAAAATTATTAAAATCATTAATAAATATAAACTGTGTTTATTATTATTATTATTATTATTAATCTGTTATGCCAAAAATCATCTGAATCATTTTTCAATCAATGAAATTAATAATAATAGTTGTTTAGGATTAGCGATGATCTAAAAAAAAATTGTATTGTTGTAACAAATTAAAAATCGTTGTAACAAATAAAAATTGTTATCAGTTTTTTTTTTTTTTTTTTTTTTTTTTTTTTTTTNTTTTTTTTTTTTTTTTACTTAAGCCAATTTTTTGTAATTTGGTTTTCTCTTTTCTTTAAGCTGAAATTTTACTTTTTTTTTCTTGCTTTTTTTTTTTAGAAGTGGGTAAATTTTTTTATGTTATCAAGTAACCCAGGCTACCTACCCATGGGTGGCCAGTAGCAAAATTTTTTCTACTACCCAGAGTTCACTCCTAAAGTAACCCAGGTTGGGATTTCCATGATGGGATAGAACTCTAATCCCAGACCCGGACAGGTTTGCAAACTTTGAACCAGACCCGGACCGAATCTATAATCATGTTTGAGTCCAGTTTGGGTTCGGTGCTTTAAGTTCAGTTCTGAGTCTGTGTTCAAAATTGCCAAAATTTATGGTTCAAGTCCGGGTTCAGCCGGACCCAGTTCAGACTGGACCTGGACTTCGGAGCCCTAGACCTATGGTCATATTAGTCATAAAAGTAGGTCATAATTTATAAGACCAAAATTTATATGACCAGCATTATATGGCCGTTATGACTAGTAGTCATATAAAAAATATTATGATTTCATTTTTGGCCAACATTGACCCAGTCGGCTAAGTCATTATATTGACTACGGCTATAGCTGATTGGCTAGCCAACTAGTAGCTGACTGAACCTATCCCTAGTTTGGCTCTACGCAGCCTTATGTAATTTTTCTATTATGCAAATCGACTTTCATTTATAATTAAAAAAAAGTCAATTATGTCAAAATTTATATAAATTTAACAAAAACTCATTTTTTAACAAATTGTAAAAATGTGCTCTTTTAGTTGGGAACATTCTATATTAGAACTAGAGTGGTGGGTAAAGTGAAAAATACAAAGAGAACTGTGATAAAGAATTGGCCTTACTAGGTTAGAATACCTTTGGCAATACTACTTACCTAATTTAGAAAAAAGCAAACTTTTATAAAGAGTTGGCTGAAACTTGGAGTACATGTAAAAACCTGAAATAGCTGGAAGCTCCAGGCTAGAAGTATAACGATACACAAACAAGAGAGAAAACACCAATATGAAACACCAAGCAATTAATTACAGAATACAAGTTCTGATTAGATTCATATCCTAATATCTTATAACCTAAAACATTGAGATAGTAAAAACACCAAATATATCTAGAAAGCTATTCAGAACAATTTAAAAGAGCTGTTTTATGAAAGACACCTTTGAAAATAACTATTACGATCACTCTTATATTCTCACCTCTACCAACATACAGGAGTATCTGTTATCAAGGATCAGCAATGCATATAATTTACTTATGATGTTAAGAAGGAGCTTTACTGAATACAAGAAATTAGGTGCAGTGACTGACTTGGCTTTGGTTTAACCAAACTTGGAAGTAACTATAAGGTTACAAGGCCCTCTTCTTGATAGGAATACCAAATTTGGAAGTTGCATGTGGTAATTATGAGAGATAAAGAGAGTATAGAAGGGAGTGATGTGTATAAATTAGGATATAGTAGCCAAATCCAGGTTGTACATAAGCGGGATATGAAATACTCTGGTAGGTTTAGGTCACAAATAGTAGTCAAGACCTGTTTGAGTCATTCATGAACTTGTTAAATAGATATGCATGTATCACATAATATATATGTACATATTAAAATAATAAAGTCATAAGCAAGATCTCACCTTAACACTGAAAAAAAACTTAATATTATAATATATTATTATATATAAAATTTTTTACTTGATATATTAATATAGTTGAGTCAGCATAAATAAGAAGATCTATATTTATTATTAAAAAAAAAAAATGTGAACTTATTTTATCTTTATTTAGAAGAGAAATTTTGAGAGCGTCTCTTTTTTTCTTAACTAAGAATAAGAGCAAGCATTTATATTAGAGTTGGGTAAATTTGTAAGTTACATATGTAACTTACATATAACTTACATAATTTTGTAAACTTATACTAAGATACACATAGTAATTTAGATATAACTTACATGTAACTTACATCAAAAATTTAAAACACCCAACCCTAACTTATATACATGATAATTTTTTTAGAGCGTAATAATAATGACCACAACTAGCCTAATATAGAGTAAGAGTTATATAACTATTAATATTATATTGATATTATTTGACCCACGCTTAATGAAAATTACGGATTCTTGATCAAGCTCTTAAAATTTTTATGAATTTCATGGCAGAGCCACTGGCAAGTTGCTAATATTTATTAAAAGGAAAGACTTAAATCTATCATGATTATTAAATAAAAAAAAAATCCTGAAGATATTTAAGAGTAAAATTTATTTTGAATTAAACATAAGATATGTAATATTCATTAAGGCTGCTTTACTGATGACATATGTCGATTCGAAAGATACATGACATTTGTCTTCAAGGTTGTCAGGAGTATGAACTTTTTTCTACGCAGTGGATATTGATATTATTTTGACATTAGAATAACTTTTGTGTGATCCTTTATTAGTAAAACTTTTATGATCTAAAGAAAGTATTTGCTTTAAAGTGTACTGCACGTATAACTGATAAAAAAGTAACCTAAACATACACGTAGTTAAATCGATGATTTTATTGGTTGATTTTGTAGATCGCCGTGGCTTGTAGCTAATTCAAAAAAAGATCTAAAAAATGGGTCGTTAATTTCAAAGCTTAAGCACTCATAAATAAAATAGCAATGATCAAATGGTATTTTACCTTTTAGTAAATATTTTTCGGTAACTACTCATACAAGCTTGATATTTTTTTTTTGTTGTTTAACTTATAAGCTTATAAATTAAATAAAAATTTTCTATTGAATTTGGATGAATAGCTGTTGAGAAAACTTTGTTTAAATTTAAAAAGAAATAGCTATTGAGAAAACTTTTTTAAATTTAAAAAGAAAAATTTATTCAACTTTGGATTTAAGATATTTGAATATATATATATTTTTTTAATATTTTATTAAAGGCTTCTCGATTATCATTGAACAAATTCATTGAAGTTTATTTTATTTTATTTCTATAAAGATACAGAATTAAATATAAAAAAGGTTTATTGAATTAATTAAGTAATTATTGGAAAACCATCGCTAGAACTTTTAAAAACTTTAAATTGTAAAAAGAATTGTTATCCTGATTGGTCCTAACGTCACAACCTAAAAAATTTCGCTCGCTGATTAGATTTTGAGATCAGAAAGATCAGATATGACAAAGAAACAAACCAAAAAAGCAGTTATAACTCAATATTTCATCTAAGAAACTTCTTTCAACGTACTGATAAAAAAGACTTCCTTACGAAATTATGGTATTAATAAAGTTTTTCTAACCTAGCTTACCGGTAATAGCGAACCCAACCCCAATTTAATTGCAAAATTTTCGCAAAATTTTTTAAGTCATTGCAATGTGATACTGTGATGCCAGATATTAATCGATAACTCTATAAAAAAATCTTTTGGAATTGTTCAGAATATTTTAAAATTAATCGGAAAGTCGCCTCCGTTTCGAACATTTAAAGGATGAAATGCGTTTTTTTATGGAATATCGACTCCATTCCGAACAATTTCTGACAATTTTAGAACAATCATTTTTTGTAGGGTAATACTTTTTTTATTTGGGCATAAAAATATAGAAGTGTAATGTTTTACAAAGAAGCATACAGAAAATGTGTACAAGGTCACTTTTGATGAGTGCGTCAGTTCGGATGACTACTCCAAAATTCAAAATTTCTCAATTAACAAAGGAAAATTTTCGAAAATTCAATTGTTGCATGACCATTAGAACCATTCTGAGCATAACCTTGTACACATTTTCGGCGAGCTACAAAGAATATTTGGCAATATTTCTTCTAATACTTTTTCTTCTTTAATGCATGATATTATCTAGAATTTAAAAAAAAAGCTTATACAACGTTTTACAAATGAATTTTTACCGACGATTAATGGGGGTACAGTACTGTCACGAGTAAAATAGACTGTGGTCTAAAACGAATGTAATTGAGGTGTCACGATTAGTGATGCTATAAACAATTTACATTGTACATCCAAAGAACCTAAACAGGATAAATTAAATTTTCTATTAATTTTTTTATTAAAACTTGTCCTATTTATTTTCGTTCTGCAAATTTCCACTTGATTTCATTTATTTTTGCTTTAATTTTTTTGCGAACAAAAATGGAGTTCAGAATTGTTATTGATTCATTTATAATGGAGCACAAAATTTTTATTAATTCATTCATAGTATTAAATTTTATAATATATAAACACACTCCTTTGTCAATTCTTCAAGAATGGATTATCTTTGCTTGCTACCAAGAAACATTGCTGTATTTTTACAGTTTAATAATATTTTGTGTAATAACTCTTTACACTATCTTTAAGTCTTTTGGAATTTCTTTAATCTCTAGACCCGAATCTACTCAAACTACGATAAACTTCTTTGTTAAATTTTGGAAATGTGTCTTCATTTGTTTCTATATTATATTATCAATGTGTATCACATCGTTATGTAGTAACCTTTTAATCGCTGGAATACAATATTACCTTCTTAGTTATTTTAAAGTATCAAATCCGTACAAAGAATTATATTTTTATTTTCTTTTAATTTATAATAAAAAATTAACTATTTATTTAGGTCTAATTTATTTAATAGTTATAGTCGGAAATAATTTAAATGATTTAATTTTTATTTATAAATGGTTATTTTCTCCTATTTTTATAGAGCTTATTATCTGGTTATTTTATCCTATTTTTATAGAGCTTATTATCATTTTATATTTCCAATTTTATGATTATTTTAAATCGTTCAAGTCCGCACATAAATTAACTATTCTAATCTTTTTAACTATATTTATTCTAGAGTTTATTACTCCATCAATTTTTTATAAATACTTTTTATCTCCTGTTTTTTCTAGATTGCTTTTTTCCAAGTTGTTAAAAGTTGCTTTCATTATTTACTTCAAAACTTTATTCACTGTATTGTTTAAAAACTTGGAATATCTCGAGGACTATTATAATTTTTTAAATACTTTTGATTTTTTGAATATGGATTTTATGGAACGCTTGGAAATGATGTGTTGTATACCTTATCTTTTAACATGGTTTATGGTGAATGCAAATGAAGCTTATTTGACTACTATGAATGAACTGGCAGTTAGTAAGATTGAGTTTAATTAAGAAGAACAAGTTTACAATTATATACTTAATTTCATATCACTTGTGTCCGGCCCAAGAGATGATGTCTTAGAAATAAGGTCTTTTGTAATGGCACGGTGTACTATAGGATAAACATATAACTTTGATGAATTTATAAAAGATGAAGTGGATTTTCATTACCGGTATCTTAATATGTCTAATTTTCTAAATGGACAATGTGCAAAATGTAATGATTATAATAGTTCTCGAGTTTGGTGTTCAAAGTGTGATAATAAATTACTTACGAAAGGTTGGTCGAGTGGAGATTTAGAAGTTGATAATTGTATAAAACCATTTCAACTTCAAACTTTATCATATAAAGATGCAATAGAATGGATTCCATTTGATAAACTTAACAACATACAAAAAATTGGTGAAGGAGGAAATGGTATTGTATATTCAGCAATCTGGTTAGATGGTATACGAGTGGTTCGTGGATATTCTGATATAAAACCAAAATGTGTGAGACAGCGTAAACCATCATCTATGGTTGCACTCAAGACTTTGCATGGTTCGAGTACTTCAGAATGTTTAGAAGAGTTTGAAAATCTTATGGAATGTAGAATAAAGGGTATCGGACTTATGATTTATGGATTGACTTATAATATGAAAACAAATAAATATTTAATAGTATATCAATTTGCTAATAAGGGAAACCTTCATGAATATTTAGTATCCAATTTTAAAGAATTTAAGTGGGAAAGTAAATTAGAACAACTTTTATATATATCATACGATTTATCTCAAATTCATGAAGCAGGGTTTACTCATAAAGATATCCATAGTGGAAATATTTTATTACATCTAGATGATAATCCTCTATTAAATAGATTGTATTCTTATATCGCAGATCTAGGATTATCTAGAAGAAAAAATGGGCATGGTTCTAAAAAAGTTCATGGCGTTTTAAGATATATTGCTCCTGAAGTTTTAATAAGTGGTCAATTTACACAAGCCTCTGATATTTATGGATTAGGTGCCATTATGCCAGAAATATCAACAGGAAAAAGACCTTTTTATGATATTTCAGATGAAGAAATTCCAAACATGACTTTGAATGGATCGCTACCAGAGTTTGCACCAGAAACACCTGATTGTTATATTGAACTAGCTAAAAAATGCATGAATTCTGATCCACTAAAACGACCCAGTGCTAAAACTGTTTCTTTGGAACTTTTTCATTTGCATTGGATAATATCAAAACCTTCAAAAACTATTGAAGAGTTTGAAATAAAAAAGAAATTCTTGTATTCTGACGAAATAAATAAAAAATCAACAACAAATTTGATAGACCATTCAAACTTTACAGATACTAGTAAAATTATCGATACACCCAAAACAGAAGGTAAATATAGAATTTAAGATCGCTCTTTTTTATAGCAAATCTTTTTAAGTCTTACATTTTTAAATTTTAATATTGGTTCATATAAAGATCATAATGTGTAATAATGTGTGATTTGGTATAAAGAACTTGTTCAATATTTTCAACTATGCAGTGCTTGTTTTGATAGAGTTTATTACGCATAAGTCTATACCTTATCTAATTAAATAGAAATTTCGAATTCACTTGAATTCCATTTCCACTTACAACATGAACTGTCAATCCTGTAGAATAATAATTATTTTTATAATGTATCAATATTAAACCTTGAAATTTAATGCTATTACGTAAGATTTAATTGGAAATTTTGTTATAAAAAGAGTTAACTAAATATAACTTATATATTTAAAATAATTTTTTAAAAAATATCGATTTAGAATTGTTTCTTTGTATTACACATAGCAAGATTGATTGAGTTAACGGCCCCTAATGGTAAATATGTTTCTGTAGTATTTGGTCATAAAACTATTTATAATACTAATTTTAAAAAATTTTGAATTTGCAAATTAAAAATTTAGAATAATTTCTGAGTGTATCTTTACTTTTACAACATTTTTTTAATTTGTACACTTACAAATACAAACAGTATGTGTAAATTTTATAATTTCATTATTATTATTATTATTATTATTATTATGCTTTTGCTATTTATCGCCCACTGGTGATCATCACCAGTGTATATTTGTATCTTTAAATTTTGTCTATGAAATCACCTTTGAGGCTCTAACAAAAAAAATTTCTTGTAAAATTTTGGTATAAACTATACCCCTGCCCCATCCCAGTTCTTAGCCCCTAACCCTAATATTATCAAAATTAATTTTTATTCCGGCAAAAAATTTTATAATTTACATGTTACACTTTATTGTTAATCACTGGCAATGATCACCAGTGGTGGTATTTAGTAATTTTGTTGATTATTATTATTATTTATTTTTATTTATTTATAAAAAGCTTTTTCTACAATGAAATATTTAATAAAGTCTGCAAAGAATTATTTAATAAGGGATTAATTAATAAGGTAGCTGCGCGACGCTGTCATGCAAACCAGCAACGGGAAAATTATTTAAGGATGGGTATAGTCTGTGGTTATTAAATATAGTAATTAGTTAGTTTGATATATACTATGAATATTGTTGTTTACTTATCATATGTTTATAATATATATATGTATTTTTTTTTTTGAACGAAACTTGTATTTTTTAGCATGTACATACGTACATGCTTTGTAACAAAGGCTTATAACAAATTGATTTTTTTGAATTACTTGAATTTCTGAATTTGGCATAGTGCTATAGATATTTTTGTCAGTGATACTATTAAGTAATTGTTAAATGATCAGTGTATACCTCAACATAATTTTTATGGGCATTTCTGGTTAAAAACCTGTATAACCTGTGGTCGTGATTTTGCAACTCTGCCATTTTTTTATCAAATTTTTAAATATACCAGCATTCTTGCACGTCCTTATGGACGTGCAGTAAAAATAATTATTACTGTACTGTATTGCGGCCACCACATAAGTCAGTGTTGTTAAAAGACTGGTCCAGTGAAGATCACTGGAACTGGAAGTGTTACTGGAATTAACTGGATGAAACTGGAAATATATAAGTTCCAGTGATAAGTTGTCACTAGACCCTTCCAGTCATATTTTTTTTTACCACTGAATGGAAGTTCCAATGGGGTCCAGTGGGGTCCAATGAGATCCAGCAAGTCAAAAAAGCATTAAATAAAAACTTTTTTTATATCTATGTAATAGAATGCAGATTTGTTATATGGAACTTGTCATATAAAAATAGTTTCAAGTTTGACTAACACTAAGTTAATGTGGGAAGCTCCACTATAATAAGGTCACAAATAAATAACCCAATAAAGTTTATTTAAACATAAATGTGTACATTGAAATCAAATTTTTGCAGTTGGTTAGAGAATTCAAATTCCACAGTTTTAGAATTAAAATAAAATAGTGTATTTCAGAAATAAATAAGAGGCTAAACCTTCGTCAAATTACTTACTGAACCTTTGAACCTTTACTCAGATTATTTATTAAACTTTTGTTCAAATTATTCTTTTCTATTACTTATTAAACCTTTGCCTAAATTATTTTTTTTATTACTTACTAAACCTTTGCTTAAATTATTTTTTATAAAACTTATTAAACTTTCATTTAAATTATTTTTTACATAACTTATTAAACTTTCGTTTAGATTTGTTTTTATATAGCTTAATAAATTTTACTTATATTAATAAGTCTCCAATGAGAACTTTAAGCAAAAGAACTTGAAAAAATCATTAGATTTAATTGCTCTTTCATGTATAGTAAGATATTGATCCAGTTCTTTGGCTTGTATTAATTCAAGTAGTTTTGTCAATTAATTATCCATAACTTTCATAATAGCCTTATTCATGCTAGTTGAGTATTTATTAATAAGTGCTTTAAAAGATTATTTATTTGTTTAATTTGACGTTGTCGATGTGAAATTTTAGACATGTTAAGTATAAAATGACATTAGAAGCAGTATCGATTATAAATGTGTATTCGAATTTTAATTAAAAAGTAAATAAGATTAGTACATCTCTTATTTGATAATAAATACATAAAATGAGATTTATGGATTTTAATTCTGAAATCCCTTAATAAGCATATTAAAGCTTATTTGTCAAATCGTTTCATACTAAATATCTAAGTTACAAAAACATTTATTTTTGTTTCATAATGGATTTGAAAACTTATTAAATTTCTCGATGCCACATCTTTAATCAATATCATAAACACTTTATATTATTATGCAAGAAGATTATACTTTATATTAAAGCTACTATTAGAACTACTGTCTAGAGCATATGTTCTGTGTCAATTAAAAATTTTTCAAGCTTAATTAATGATTAAAGAATGTCCTAGGTAAGTCTTTAATACATTTAGATAAAAAATTTTATTATGTTTAATAAAATTCAAAGCTAATTAAAATGTAAAAAAAGAAATATATCATTATAATCCTGAAGTTAAACTATTGTTTTTTTGTTCATAAAAGATAAATTAGTAAAAGCCCTCATATCAATAAGTCATATTTATATATATATTAAATATGTGTATGCAAAGTATGCTTATATTAAATACTTAAGATGTATGTGCAATGCGTATTGAGTTCCAAGATTGACTTGGTTAACTCTTTTAAACTTTTAACGTTTCTACTTGCAGCTGATTAGTACAATAACCTTAATTCTTAGTTGTATTTTTATTGGCTAATATTATATTGGTTCCAGTGAATAATTCCTTCCAGTAAAAACTTCACTAGAACCACTGAATACTGAAATAATCTGGATGTCCAGTGAAATTCTAGCTTCTAGTCAACAATACTGACATAAGTCATATTTTAGTGAATATTACTTAGTATTGATATTTGTAGCTTTTTGATTATTTGTGGTCACCACATGAGTTATATTTTAGTGAATATTACTTAGCCTTGATATTTGTAGCTCCTTGATTATTTATTCACGGGATTTATAGTGCAATTAAACTTTTAACTTTGGAGAGATCAATTTATCTCATGACAACATAAGGCAAAAAAAAAAATCCAAATCTGGTTTTCTTGACAACATACATATGCATAAGCAAGCAATCAGAATGTGATTTTAACATGGGCATATCATAGAAATTTACCATATAGCAGCCACCACATAAGTCATATTTTAGCAAATATTACTTAGCTTTGATATTTGTGGCTTTTTGATTACTTGCAGTTATCACATGAGTGAATATTATATAGCCTTGATAATTGTGGCTCCTTGATTGGGATTTACATAAATAAAGTCCATGCGATGCATATTTGTGATGTTTAAGTGCATAAATTCATATTTTTACTACGTTTAGTGCATTATCCAATTATTTATGAGATTTTACGGACTCAAATCATTAAAAATGCCTCAGTAAATATATACTTCATAATGTTACATATCACTCTGTTCCTGGTACAAAGTCTTACAAACTTTTATTAATACATTTTCAGGTTTTGTATTTGGGCGAAAACATTTTAAATTTTTTTCTCTCAAACATTCTAAAAATGTATTAATAAAAAGTTTGCAAAAAAATATGAAATTTTTGGAGTATGTGCGTCAAATCCTTACAAATATCTTTAATTAGAGCGGCAATGCTATCTAATATACCAAATGATTTTTTGGTCGATCTGAATAAATTCATATCTTAGTAAGCTTTGTATCACATGACGCATGTTCTATTAGAATATCAACATACTCAATATTATTAAATTTTGCTCAAATGTATATCCTGCATATTTGGTATGTTTAGTATTATAAAAATTTATAAAAAAAAATAGATTTATCAACCAATAAGGAGAGCAACAAAAATCAGGTGATTTTTTAGAAAGGAGGAGGTAAAAAAAGTTGAAATTATATATAAAAACCTAACTATATATATATTAAGAAAGAGGGGGGTAGGCCTCTGATAAAAAATAATCAGGTGATTAATGACACAGCTCTAAACCATAGCAAGAAACATTAAAAAGTCTTGGATAATAAACAATTACCAATACAAGAATTAGTGCAAATATTTAAAAAAAAATATAAAAAAATACTATAGTATATACCAGGAATAGAGAGATATTGAAGATTTCACAAAGTGTATGGTTATCGGTCAAGTGTAATGCTAAAAATTTGATTTAATTAAGAGATCTGCAAGTTGTAGCACATATAAAATTTGACAATCTATATGTTTTGTGAAAAAAGATAGTTTTACCTCTGAGCTAACATTTGTATCTTACAAATTGGTATTCTTTTTGTAATAAAACCTTTTTATTATTGCATATTTTTATGCTATCTATATTTTTTCCTTTTATACCAAAATCTTTGAAGTATCTTATTTTGAAAATAGTGTTTTGATACTATTGAGAAAATCAAACTTGAAATATGATTAGTTGGCATTTACGTTATTATCTATATAAATTCAATGCTAATTCCTTTTGCTTTATAAGCCAAATATTATGGCTATACATTTAATATTTGATTATTCTTATCTACACCTATTTTATTTAAAACATGTTCAAACTCAATCATTTTTTTAACTTAGTCTCTTGATAATGGCTAAAGTATAGATTATTATTTCTTTTTTTAGTTGTTAGTAAGAGGGAATTAGAAAAGGGTCTTGGATTAGTTGCCATAAAGTTGATTTTTATAAAGAGATTCCTTACTTTGAAAGTAAGTTTGTAAATTGGCAATATGAGCAGGTTTCAAAATCAGATAAGTAGATTTGCATTTAGGACAATGACACTTATTTGTACATTAAATCTAGCATTAAAGTTTATATTTTCTTATGATTTATTATAAAATTTATAATATAAAAAATTGAACTTCCAAAATTTTTTGTTTTGTTAATTTCTTCTTTTTCTGTAGCACCAAAACAAAAATGCCTTTCATTTTATTAAAATTTATTTAATGTAAAAATGGTCATTTTAATTTATGTCATGGTAGTAAGGGACTTTAATCTAATTTTCTATCTTTAACCCACATTTTAAAAAATATCTTGAGCATCTTTAATGTTGTTTTTTTGACTTATCAAGTATTAATTAATAATACTTAAATATGCAAAATATTCATAATCTTCATTTTATACAAAATCAAGAATTTTATTTTCCTTTAAACCAAATTTATATTTAAAAGGAATTTCATCTCAATTAATTTTGTGATGATTCTATCTAAAATATTTTTATGGACAAGTACTGCTTTATCATTAATATAATCGAGTTTTTTCTTTTAATAAAAAGTTTTTTTCATATCTGCTATTTCTTCTAATTTTCTTTAGTAATATCATCTTCACTCTATATTATAAAATAAATAGTTATAATATCATTTAAAACTTTAATAATTGTAGGAAATAAATATTTTTTTGATAATTTTTTATCACAAAATTATTATTTTTTAATAATTCAGTTAATTACTTTCAAAATTGCTCATCTTTTTTTTCTAAAAAAAAAATAAAAAAAGCAAATTTCTTGATATTCCACAATAATTTTATGAAAAATTGTTCAATTTTATTAATTCTAATATTGTGTAAATTAATTGTATGAATAGTCCAATTTAATTAGAAAAATTAACTGAATTGATATAACAAACAATACATTTAGTAATTAACAAATCTTGAACTATTAACAATACTTCTTGTTAATCAATCTAATAAAGTAAACATTACAATATATAAAATATCATGTTTATTCTTTTAAATTAAACAATGAGTTAATTATAGTATTTTATAAATAATACAAATCAATAGATTTTCATTGGTTAATGTTCAGTTTAATTTTCATTTATTCACTTTTTGGAAGAAATTAAAAATATAGCAAAAATGACATATCTATTATGTTTAATCATTATAATGCAAATGGACATATGTATGTTGTTGGCGGCTAAACCAAATATCCTGTAATACATGTGATCACAATAAAAAAAAAAACAAGCCTCGTAACAACCTCAGAAGAATATGGACCAAGTCTACCCTTTTGAAAAGCCCTAAGAAACAGAAGTGTAATATCATAAGTGAAACTAAGATCAGAAGGTTGGAACAAGCATTCCAAGATCTTGGTATTAAAGAAAAGAAAATAAGATTTATGCAATGAACTTGTGGAATGCTTTGCCCACCAAAGCAAAGCCCAAAGAAGCAATAAAGTGATGTTTGTTGTTTAGGACAAACAATTAAAAAGGCTAAATTTGGGTAAAATTGGAAATTGGTTGTAGCCATGATGGTATATTATCATAATTGCATAAAAAGAATGACTTGCATTAAAATTTGAAAAAATGATGCAATAGTGGATGATAAGTGCAATAGAGTTTTGTTTTTTTTCTTTTTTCTTTTTTCATTTCTCTATAAATAAGACAGCATTTCACCCAAGTTGTAAGGATATTGAATCTCAAATCTACAAATTGTAATAAAAATTTGAATCTTGTAAATAATCATTAACCCATAACTTCTAAAAATCTGTCCATTTATTATAATTGTATATTGTTTACTCATAACAACCCAACTTGCCTTACCTTGCCAAATCTCTTTTGCCTTACCTTGGTTTTGTTGCGTAGTTGGTTGTGTGTATTGTTATTTTTTTTTGTTGTGATGATCTCTGGCCCATTTCACTCTAGCAGATTGGCTATTAACAATTTGGTAGTAACTGTGAAATAACAAAATACTTGCTCAAATTTATGCATATGGACAATATAAGACTGGAATTTTTTTACAAGTAAATCCCATGATATTTTCTCAAATTGGTTTGGTTTTTTTTGGTTTTTATATTGTAAAAAACACTGATGGGATAATGAGCTCACTTTTTTGTTGAAACTCAGACTAATGAATTGTGTTAGTTTTGTGTTTTTTTAAGTTGCTATGAACTATTATTGCAAGTAGAGATATTAATGGTATTAAAACTTTGAAGTAACTTAGGAGTATAAACTACTCCATACTAGTGTGATTTAGGTATCACTCTACTTCAGCTTATTAAAATATACCTAAAGAAGTAAATTACTCTAGAGTAATACTATTAATTAATAATCTGCCTGTCAATTGGAGAGTGGTAAAATGTGGTATTCTTCTATCTAAAATTTTTTTTTACTAAGTTAACAATACATGTCCACTAATTGAAAGTTGAAGAGCTCATTGAGACACATTTAACATAGTTATATCATCCAAATCAGCCCTGTAGATGGTAAGATATTATTTGGCTGACTATATAAAATCTATGTCGCAAATTATATATGAAAATCACTATAGGCAAAATGTGGCATGCTTCTATTTTACTAAGTTAATGATACATGTCCACTAATTGAAAGTTGCAGAGCTCATTGAGATGCATATAACAGTAGTTAGATCATGCAAATCGGCCCAGTAGATTGTAAAATATTATCGAAAAATGATTGGTCAACTATATAAATTGGGTAGCAATCAATTAATTGACAATCACTACACTAACATAACATTTCACTGACAATTATTCACTGACATGTTTATTTTACTAACATTTTATTTCATCAAAGCTTATTTCACTGACAAAGTAATTCTGGTCATTGTCTTTAGAGTCAGAGTAGAATTAGGTAGAATTAGGACTAAAGTTAGGGAGCTTTTTGAAAAAAAAACTTGTTGGTAAAATGAACTTTGGTGAAACAAACTGTTGGTAAAATGAAATTGTCAATGAGTATTTGTCAGTAAAATGTTATATTGGTAAAGTGATTGTTGGCAAAATAATACGAACCCTATAAAATCTCTATGTAAACAAACATTGTTTATATAGAATATGCTCCGATTTTAAAAAAAGCTTATTTTTTAAATTTTAAAGCTAAATAATTTTTGATCTACTAGTCCATTTTAAATGATTTCACTACCAAACTGTTTGTCTCTTTAAGTTGATTCCAATGAGCTAAAAATTATAAAATCCAATTACAGGGTTATAAGAAAATGTGCTATCAAATAGGTGACACACCTGAAATTGATTTGATATAGATCAAACCAATTTTAGGTGTATCACCTATTTGATAGTGCATTTTTTCATGACCCTGTGACTGGATTTTTATGATTTTGGGCTTGTTGGAATCATCTCAAGAGATGAACATTTTGGTAGTAAAATTATTTAAAATGGACCAAAAGATCAAAAATTATATAGTTTTAAAGTTTTAAAAAAATAAGCTTTTTTTATAAATTCCAAAAATTGAAGCATATAGAAATTTTATATAGTTAGCCAATTGGTTTTCACTGAAATCTCGCTATCTACTGGGCCAATTTGGATAATCTAACTACTGTTAAATGCATCTTGATAAGCTCTACAACTTTCAATAAGTGGACATGTATCATTAATTTATAAGAAAAAATCTTTTAGATGGAAGTACTCTACATTTTGCCTATAGTGATTTCATATATAATCTGCGTTACAAAATTTTATATAGTCAGTCAATCGTTTTTTGATGATATCTTACCATCTACTGAACTAATTTGGATGATCTAACACTGTTAGATACGTCTCGACGAGCTCTACAACTTTCAATTAGTGGACATGTATCGTTAACATAGTAAGAAAAAATTTTTAGATAAAAGAACGCTACATTTCGCTACTCTCCAGTTAACAGGCAGATTATCAATTAATGTAAAATAGTTTATACTCTAGAGCCACTATTATATCAACTGTAAAATGGTTTATATACTAAAGTAACTATTATATAAATATAAACTGACATGAAGTTATACAAACTGATTACTCAAAATATTTTTTATTTATACACTAATTAGAAACTAGATTTATTGCAGTTTGTATGATTAAATAGCTTATAATAATCATAAAAAAATCAATTATAGGGGTTACAAAATTGTGCAATAATACTATGCTTAACTAAGCAAAATATTGATATGTTCATACTTTAATATGCTATTAAATTTATAATAGTCAAATATACAGGCTGCTAATACAATTAGTTTCCTATTTACCAAACATTACATAGAGTTAAGATTGGTATTTGATTAGTTGCAGGTATATATTTTTTACTTTGTAATGATATCAAATAAAAAAACAACTTTTGGACTTGTATGTACATTATTCTGGTTATACCGTAACTAAAAATATAGCTTAAGTGCAACTTATAACATTGGTAATTGGAAGATATAATATTTTTATGATCAATAAAAACAAACAAAATTAAGTATATAAATTTTTTTAATTACAAACCAAGCAATTTATTTGGATTTGTACATTTAAAATTTATATTTACTCTGGATTATACACTATATTATACTTTGGGTTATACTTCAGAGTATGTCTAACTTATATATTTGGCTTATAATAAATTAATACTTTAGTGTTTAATTATCCCTTAAACTGTCAGCAGTTAGCAGGCATATTTTGGTTGTTAAAATGTTAAAATAGTTGTTTCTGATCTATTTTTATTAAAATATATTAATATTTAAAAATAAGGATTATAAAATAGTAATATTTATTTTTAAATTATAAAAAAAAATAATAAAGTTGTCTATATAGAAAACTTTAAAAATCAATTTTTTTTAAAAAAATACAAAATTTTATTTTTATTTATTGACAAAATTTTTAAAATTCTAAGCATAAGTCCCATATAATTTTGATACAAATTGTAAAATTTGGTTTAAAAAATAACTTTAATTATTGAAATTTTTATAATTTTATTTTATGGTTTATGTAATTTAGCACATATGCATTGTAACGCACCCATCTAATAAACCAATCAGATCGTAGGATCAGGTGTAACGTGAAATTGAGAAAAAATAGCGATCTTTTAAAAAATTGCCTGTGGCCATAATTTTGCTTATGAAACCACTCTTCATACTCTAACAAAAAAAATTCCTTGCAAAATTTTACTATAAAACCCATTTCTTGCCTACACACTATTCTAACCTCACCCTAACCCTAACTAACAAAAAAAGGGTTATTTGGTTGTTTTAATTTCACATTACACCAAATCATATGAGGTGTGCTACAGCACACATGCGCAAAATATTAAATTCTTTATAAATAAAATTTTAACTTTTTATAATACAAAAATTTTTTTATAGATAGGAACATATAAAAATTTAAAAATTAATAAAAAATATTTGAAAATTTTATAATAAAATTTTAGAATTGGCAATATTTTAAAGTAAATATCTTTAATACTATTAAAGTTAAATTAAAAATTTTATTTAATAATAATTAAAAATATTTCAAAGTTTTATTTTATCTTAGAAATAGGGGACATATACTTAATAAAATTTTAAGTTATTGTAAAAAATATGAAAAAAATACATTCTAGTGAGCATATTTGGCCACTAAACAGTTTAAGGGATAGAGTTTGCTCTGAGGTAGTGTAATCTAGTATGGTGTAGTTTTGGGTATTGCTCTAGTAGAGTATGCTCTATACTAGTGTTTGAATCTGTTTATCCTGGGTGACCTATTAGACTAATCCGAATAGACTGACGGGTATTCCCAGCCAATTGCTAATGTTTTGTTTACTTTGGGTAAAATAGGATGTGTTAACCTATTTTACCTGATGCAAACAAATATTAGTGAGTGGCTGGAAATGCCTGTTAGTCTACTCGGATCAGCCTGATAGATTACCCAGCTTGAATGGGTCCAAACACTACTCTACACCACTCTGGAGCACTTCATTAACATTCCTAATTGCAAGATCATATTTATTTTAGTAAGATCTAAAAAAAAAGAAAAAAATTGTATAAAAAATCAGCTAGATGAAACCTCTGAGAAGAAATGAGATGCTCCTACTATAGAGTAAGAAGCCATATTATTAGTAAATGCACAATGGAAGAAATGTGCACTGCCCATTTTGCTGTACTTACTAAAAAACAAGCTGATGAAGCCCAAGAAATTGTTGACAAAACTCTTAAAAATTGTACCCTTGACAAAGACAATTTTTGCAAGCCCTAGAGTTTTTATTGAAAATAATAGAAGAGGTAAGTATGAGTAATAATCTATATGACAATGATAGAAAAGAAGAAGAGATCGTGTATTTACCTAGTGTTCTGACCCAGGAAAGTATCACTCAGGTCACCCGCAGATGGGCGGGTGACCTGGGTTGAATTATGGCCTATCCAAGTAGTCAACCTGCGGGTCAACTTCAGGTCACCCATGGGTCACCCACATGGGTGACCCATATGGGTTGGTTATAATTAGAGATGTTATCTGCTTGCTGAAACTCAGTTCTACCCTGCTTGGAACTGAACCCAATGGAACATGAGTTTTTGTGATTACATAATTTTTATTATTAAATTATGCTCCAAAGAGTTTGATTGATTGGTTGAACTGTAATGAAGATTAATAAATTGGATAAAAAAAACTATAGCATATAGATGCAATAACATTAAATTTTAATTTTTTTTTAGAATTAGACTGCTCACCCATGGGTGACCCATAGCAAAACTTTTCTATTACCTAGTGTTTACACAGATGACCCGGGTGGCCCACCCACAGGTGCCCCGTAGCAGATTTTTTTTATTACCTAGTGTTCATCTGGGTGACCCAAGGTGAAATTTTTGTGACAGGTCAGAACACTAATCTACCCTTATATATCTGAATAAATTTGCCTATAGGAAGCCTGTCTTCTGTTCCTCATATAGTTTCATTGCGAAAAATTTTAAAACCTTAAGATAATAAAAGTCTAGTAACTAAAAGTCTTGATTCGCATTTCATCTCAGTAAAGTCTTTCAATAGTGCTGCAGTTGGTCCTGTAAAAAAAATGATTTAGAGTCTCTTCTCAAAAAGTAGATGCTGAGGGGCCACAAAAAAAGGAGTTATCAAAAAATTACCAGAAGTAAGTAGCATTAAAAAGAATTAAAATAAAGTTAAAAGGGGTGAAGAAGAAATTAGTATTAAAAAGAAAAAGCAAAAGACAACTGACTATTGTTTGGAATTTGCCAAATGGAACTTGCTAAAGGAACCATCAATGATAATGATAGTTATTGAAAGGAAATTGGAGTAGAAAAAAATATAAATAAGGTTTCTATTTATTATCAAAGAGCTATCAAGATGAAAAATGCCAGTAGAATTTGTCAGGTTGACATCGAAGCTAAAAAGTACAAAATATGCAAGTGGTGTCTAAAATGTGCTAAAGATAACAGCTTGAAAAGACAATTTGACCCTGATAGACACTATAACCAAAGGTGTAAAAATTCTAAAAAAGACTGCAGAAAGAAGAAGAAAAAGATTAAAAGATTTTTAGTTGAAAATAAAGACAAAAAGAACAAAGTTAACAAGAACAAATTCATACTACTATGAGCTCTAACAAATAATACTACTCTGGTCAAGTTATAAATAGAGTTGTTAAAAAGGATATAAAATGAAAAAAGGGTCCCATATTATAAGGTCTATAATTCATAAAGGCCCCTAAATATAGAAAAAAGAAGGTAGAGTGGGAAAAGTTGAAAAGAACCCAATATACAATAATAAGTCTAACAAAAAGAATGACCCTGTACTTGCCACTGTTACAGTAGGGAGGCCTTCTTGACTCCTTACTATAACAACAACATGGCTACAGGGATCCTTTATCGGTTTATAGCAGTGTCCAAGAGGTAGGTATAATTCTTAGTCTGTAAGAAATTATACTCTTCTCTAAGGCAGTTCGTGAGTGTATTCAATGAGAAATTATCGATTTTACTATTACTTGATAATAAACTTGGTGTTATTAAGATAGATAGTTTCTTTATTAATAATCTAAGAAGGGCTATCCTTAGGTTTCTGTTCCTAAGAAATCCCAGTACAAGATGTATAATAAATATAAGAGAAGTGGGGTGTCTTCGTCTAGTTTGACTAAGAGAAATTCTGTGTCTTTAAATACATTTTAGAATAAGCGTTATAAGCGTTGATTTACAATGATAAACACTATAATCTACAAGAGCAACATAAGCGTTATAAACGTATAAGTGTTATAAGCGGTATAAGCGCTATAAGCATCATAAGCGTCATAAGCGGTATAAGCGCTATCCCTTAAACCGTCCAGATAAGCAGACAAATTTGCCTGCTTAAATTTTATAAATTCATGTCTGATCTATTTTTTTTAAAAATAAAAATATTTTATAATTTTTTTTTTAAATAAAAACTATGATTATATACTATTTAAAACTTCATTTTATTTACTTAATATTTATAAAAAATTTGAGGTTGCTTATAAAAGAAAATTTTATAATTTTTTAAAAAAATTTTAATTTTAAAAATTCTTTTCTTTTTTTTTAGTTTTACTTAATAAAAATTTAAGATTTAACCCCTATTATCTTAATCCAAAGTTGTAGACAATTTAAAATTACACTACTTTTATTATTTTAACTTTTATAATTTATTAAGCAAAATTTAGACTTTACTTAGTAGAAACTATAAAATTTCTCTTCGGAAATATATAAAATTTTAAGAAACTTTTTAAAATTTTAATAATAAAATTAAAAAATAAGTTTTGTAAAAAATGTAATATCTTGATCAAAATTAAAGATAAAATAATAAAATTTAAATATATTATTTATAAAAGGAATATCTTTAATTTTATTCAATAAATAGGGGGAGTCAAGCTTAAAAAAATTTTAAGAAAACTCAAAAAAACTTTTTAAAAATGATTTTAGCAGGCAAATTTGCCTGCTAGACGGTTTAAGGGATAAGCGTCATAAGCGTTATAAGCATGATAATCGTTATAATCGTTATAAGCGTTATAATCATTATAAGCGTTATAATCGGTATAAGCATTATAAGCGGTATTAACTATTCTAACTTCTTAAGATAATAATATAATACAATATAATAATAAAATATAATAATAAAAATAAAATAATAAAATAATAAGGTAATATAATAAACTATCGTTCTATAACATTTCTATCCCTTTAAGAAAATTTACTCTGTAAATTCCTTCTCTAATTCTTCCAATAGAGCGGTATAAACTTCATCTTTCAGTTTAGTCACTTGGGTCACAGAAAGGTAATTGGTTTGGTACATTAAGTCCTTGGGACAAATTGTGAAGATTTTTCTAATTCTCTGGGCTCCTTTCCAGATGTCTTGAGCTTTCCGGTCTCCTTTTACCTTTCGAATTTGTTCTCTAATTTGGTCTCTATGTTCGGTCTGTTTCTCTATTATTGTTCCCAAATAATAATGGGCTTCAACAGCCTGTCTTTGTCCTCGGCGAGATTGTTTAAACTTAGGTAGGTCTTGTAGGATCTTATCAACTTGTGCGGTCCAAGTTTCTCGAAGAAAAGGATTCGTTCGGGTGGTCTTTTGAGGGTTAAGAGTCTGGGTCAAGTCTTTTAGCAATGGAGTTATCGCTTTAGGTTTCTCAATCGGTTTTTCAGATAAGAGGGCTTCTATGTCTTCATCAAATAGTCGCAGTAATTCATTAAGTTCGACAAGGGGTTCTGTTTCTTCCTTTGGGGTAACATCAATTACTTGTTCTGGATTTTGGTCATCCCATAGGATTACATTTTGACTAAAAATTCCTAAATTGTATTGGGCAGCAGGGTCTTGTCTCCAAATAGAAAGAAAGTTTCGAAGAGCGAGTATAGTATTGGGTTGTAGAGTGGTAGATTCCATTTTAGGGGTTTTGATAATATTTTAGGGAAATTTCAATCAGAGTGTAGGATTATATAAATGTTAGTGTAATACGAAGATTTTCATGGGGCTGTGTACAAAGTTTTACACAAATGTCACTCCCTTTCACAATAAATTTCTTCCAGAAATTTCTAATTTTCAATTACAATTATAGGTTCCCATGTCTGTTTCTCGTAATATTTAGCAAGTCTATCACTATTATAATATTTCTGTAAGGTTTTTCCTTCCATATCTCGAAGTTTATAAGCACTATTGTTTAATTTCGCTTGAATTATAAAGGGGCCAATTCTTTTATCCTCAAATTTAGCAGAGCGAGACATTTCTATTTCTTTTCGTTGTATCCATACTTTTTCTCCAATTTCAAAGGTTTCTTCTTTCACCTTTTTATCGAAGTACTTTTTCTGTTTTTCTTGTGATTTCCTAGTATTTTCTCGGGCTTCTTCTTGTATGGTTGGCAATTTGTCTATTAATTCGTAAGCTCGTTGTAATATACTGTCTTGTATATTAATTTCTGTATCCTTAATTACTTTAGGATATACAGGAATAAGTGCTTCTATGGGTAGCGTGGCTTGTCTACCATAAACTAACTGGAATGAGTGTATCCAGTAGTAGCATGTCTCTTTGTTCGATAAGCTAAGAGAACAGCAGGTATGTGTAAATCCCAATCATAGGTTTTTTTACTTTCGCGAGAGATTCATATAATGTTCGATTAAGTCTTTCAACCATTCCATTTGTCTGTGGGTAGTATGGTGAAGAGAATTTATGTTTGATGAGAAACTTTTCACATAGAATCCGTATAGTTTCGCTAATGAAGTTTCTTCCTTGTCAGAAAGTATAATCTTTGAGGTTCTGTGTCTACAGATAATTTCTTCAAAAATAAATCGTGCGAGAGTATTGGCTCTAGCATCAGGGACAGCTTTGGCTTCTGGCCATCTTGTTAGATAGTCGGTAGCAACAATGATGTAACGATTGGTTTGAGCAGTTATAGGTAAGGGTCCGACAAGGTCAATTCCAATCCTTTCAAAAGCACGTCCTATTTGGATAGGATGGAGAGGTTCTTTTCTGCGTCCTTTAAGTCTCTTTTGGCATGTTTCACAAGTTTTTACATATTCTTGGACGTCTCGATACATTTGATCCCAATAATATCGTTCAGCTATTTTATAGTACATAGCATCGGTTCCCAGATGTCCAGCAGTAGGGTGTTTATGCATCATGTATAGGATCAGTTCTACTTCTGTCCATTTAATAATCGAAAAGGGTGTTCTGGATCTTTTCGGTTCTTCTTGTATAAGAGGTTATGTCTAATTTCAAAATATCAAGCCTGGTTAATTAGTTGTTTCTTTTCATAGTCTGTAAATTCGTCTGGTAACTTGTCTGATTCTAGGTAATCATAAAGTTGGTTATATCGGTTTAAATTCATAATTTAGATAATTTAATTGTCTGGGTTGGTAGGCGTGATAGAGCATCAACATTAGAGTGGATTCTTCCAGGTTTGTGAAAGATTTCAAAGTTATAAGGTTGGAGTTTAAGAATCCATCTTCCAATTCTTCCTTTAGGTTCAGCAGTACGTAGCCATTTCAATGCTGAATGGTCTGTAACTAAGATGAACTTGGTAGCGCCTAAATATTTATAAAAGTGTTCGATTGCCCATACTACAGCAGCACATTCTAGTTCGGTTGCGCCGTAGTTTACTTCTTCTTTTTGTAGACTTTTGCTTGCATAGGCAATGGGGTGTTCTTTATGATTTTGGTCCAATTAACTGAGAGTAGCACCAAATCCATAGTAAGAAGCATCTGTGGCCAAGATAAAGGTCTTTCTGAAATTAGGGTAGGCTAATATAGGGGCAGCAGTAAGTCGGTCTTTTAGTTCATTAAAAGCCTCCTGTTGAATATGGTCTATCGATATGGTTCGTCTTTTTGTAGCAATCGATTTAAGGGTTTAGCAATAGCAGAGAAGTTTTGGATAAATTGTCTATAGTATCCAGCTAATCCCAAGAATGAGCGAAGTTGGGTTATATTCTGCGGTGGTTGGATCTTTTGTACAGCTTCAATTTTGGTAGGGTCAGGGGCTATTCTACTAGGTGCAATTTTATGGCCTAAGAAGGGTAATCTTTGCATCCAAAAGTTACATTTCTCGATATTAAGTCGCAAACTAGCTTGTTTGATTCTGCAAAACACTTCATTCAAGTGCTTCAGGTGGTCATCGAATGTTCGAGAGTATACTATAGTATCATCCAAGTATACTACTACAAATTTCCAAGCAATCCTTTCATAAAATCGGTCCATTAGTCTTTGGAACATAGCAGGGGCATTACAAAGTCCAAAAGGCATCACATTGAACTCGTAAGTTCCATAGCGAGTTACAAAAGCAGTCTTTTCTTTATCACGAGGGTGCATAGCTACTTGCCAATATCCACTTGCAAGGTCCAAAGTAGAAAACCAATGCGATCCAGCAAGAGTATTTAACATTTCATCAATACGAGGTAGAGGGTATGCATCCTTTTTAGTAACATTGTTAAGTTTTCGGTAGTCTACACAGAAGCGTAATTTGCCATTTTTCTTCTTGACTAGAACAACAGGGGAAGTCCAGGGACTATTCGAAGGTCGGATAAGTTTATGTTTCATCATTCGTTGGATTTCCTCTTTAATAAATGTCTGTTCACTTGGAGGTATAGAATAGGGTCTAGAGCGAATGGGTGGTACATCTTCTGTAAAAATACGATGAGAAACTAAGTCAGTCCTTCCTAATTCATCAATGTCTGTTGCGAAAATGTCTGCAAATTTCTCAAGTAAGTGTCTAAATTTAAGTCCTTGATCTGCAGCAAGAGGACCTGTGTTTAATGAAGTAGTTGGGGTCAACGTATATTCCTCATAGGGGATAAGGGTGTCTATACTATATACAGGGGTAGGTACTAAATTTATAGGGTGTTCAGGGGGTTTAAGGGGTCTGTTAATACAGTTGTCTGAGTCAACAGGTAGTTTGCCATCATGCCTAGGATTATCTAAAAATTTGTATTTGCGAACAGGGTAGCAAGGGTTTCAGTTCTTTGTTGTAGGTACTGGGTGTCTTGGTGAATAAGGCGAAGTAATTGTTGATTAAAGTTTTCAAGTTTTTGGACTTGTTGTTGAAGTTGTTCAATGGTCTGGTTCTGTTGGACAACTTGTTGTTGTAATGTTTCAAAAACTTCGATAGTGACAGTATTTTGATCACTTTGAATAGGTTCTATATATATAACTTCTGGTTCTGGTTCGAATATTGGTGGTGGTGGAGGTACACATTCTGTACAGTATCCATCATGTTCATCAAGTTCTTCCTGGTGCTTAACATGAAGACATTCCTTGCAGAGGTCAATAGGGGTGTCTGAGAAGTTTCTTCTAAGATTAGCGAGAGCAGTTTCTTTACAGAATTCAGGATGGCTAGTGTCGAAGGAAATTTCAAGGGTCTGTTGTAATTGAAATTCTTCATTCCCTTCTAATATACCATGTTCAGCACGAAGTACTAATTGCATTTCTTCCTGACTCCAAGGTTGGTTAATACGATCAGTCATTAAAGGTTCTAAGGCTTCAGTCAGGCTTTGGTCCAATTCTTGTAAGAAAATCTTTGCAAGTCGGAAGATACGGGTCTGGTTCATTTCATACTGAGATCCAGCACTCCTGTTGGACTCGGTATAATGTCTGATTCTGGTCCACAAATTATAATTTGCATTGTAGAGAACATCCTGTCCTGCTTTATAAGCATAGAGGTGTTCAAGGTCACAAAACCAAAGGGCTTGTTCTAGGCTTTCTAGATTATTCATCTTAGAGGTAGGTCTAGTTTCTCCACAGATTTTACATTGGACAAGGGTTCCACGTCCTTCTCCGTGGCTATAATAATATATACGTTGAGGGTCATCAAGAGGGAGTTCATAATAATAGTCAGAGACACATCCTCGGCAAACAAACTGATTGTTAAGAACTTGTAGGTCTTCTGGTCTATTTGGTTTCTTGCAGTGACAGCAGTGGTGAGTACGCCTTGTACTAAAGTTATACATTCGACGGGCTTCAATATCATCCGGATTATATCCACATTGGAAAATTCGGTTCTGTTCCTTAAGGGCTCCAAAAGAACAGTCAACGGCAATATGTCCAGTTGCTCTACAGGTATGACAAATATTTTCAGGGCAGTTTCGGTACAAATGGTCATTACCATTGCAGGTACGGCAAGAGGTCCGCTTTGGTACTTGTTGTGGGCAGTGGACAGCAATATGTCCATCCTGTCGACAGCAATTACAACGGTTGGTAGGGCAGTTGGCAAAGAGATGTTCAGGTGAGCCACAATTGCCACATACACAAGAGTTAGGAGGGGCACGCTTTCTATGTCTAGGCTGGTGGATAATCCATGGGTTGGTATCATCATCAGAGGTAGGGGTAATGTCTGGTTCATGGGTGGTGATAAAAGCATAAGCTTCTTGAGGGACTAAGTATTCCTGTTCATAAGTGTCTAATTCAGCAGGGTCGGTAACAGTAGGTTGTGAGGGTAATGGTTGGTTACTTTCATAGGAAGTAGGAACGGTATGTTTCTTGTTTTTCCACTTAAAAGAGTAGCATCCATTTTTCCAATTGTAACTGGCTTCAACTTTCTTTGACCAGTCATTTCCAAGCAATAATGAGTAAGAGGTGGCAGGGACTACTTCAACGGTAATAGGAATAATAGCACCATCTATTTCTATAGGTAAGTCTCGAATAATTCCCAAAGGACGAGAAGGGGTTCCAGTAGCAGGTATGATAAGGCTAAGAGAGGCTTGTTCTATTTTTAATCCTAGATCTTGGACTAATTGGTGTGCGATCATGCTGATAGAGGCTCCACTGTCAATAATAGCTTCTTGTGGTTTTTGATTGATTTTAACATTACATTTGACAGGTGTAGTATAAGCAGATGTCTGGATCAAATTAGCAGTTTTAGCTTCTTCGTACAAGTAAGAAGATAGTGCAGTACGAACAGAAGGGTTGTCTAGAAACGTTTTCCAGTTTTGTGGACTAAGAGGTTGGTTGGTAGTGATAGTAGTAGAAGGAGTTCCATCAAGATAGTTAACATTTCTGTAGTAGGGTGAGGGGGTTCGGTTGCTAGGTCTCCAAGAAGAAGATCGGTCTCGACTTCTAGACTGGTAGTCATCTCGATTATTACGATTATTTCTATTTCTAGAATGGCTTCGGTCTCTATTATAATAATCTTGGTCTCTATTATCTCGACTTCTAGGTCTGTTTCTATAAGAGTCACGTTGATAGTTGTTATTATTGGACTGTCTGTTTCTTCCTCGTTCATTACTTTGATTCTTTTTTTAAGACGACAATGTGCAATAAAGTGTCCTGTTCGACCACAATAATGGCAGTAGGAGGTTGTTTAATTGGATTGGCTTGTTTAGGGAAATCAGCATAGTTTACAGAGAGGTTAGCAGGTGGTTGCTTCTGAGCGAGGTTAATACTAAGTTGAGCGATTTGTTCAGTTAGTTGTTTAATGGCTTGGTCTGTATCTGTATTAGGAGAAGCCATAAGTTTTCCAGTTTCTCATTTACAAGCAGTTTTCATAGCAGTATCAAGATCAGCAGGTTCAGAGGCTTGTACATTTATAGCAAACTCAGAACGAAGGCCTTGGATAAAGTGTTGATTACAAAGTCATCAGGGAAGTCATCGTCAGGGTCAACATGTCGCTTCAGTTTTCTGAACCGGTTAATATAGTCATCAACTGAGTTGGCACCTTGTTTGACATCAAAAAGTTGCTTTTGCCATATAACTTTTTGTTTTGGGGTAACAAATCAGTCTAGAAACAGATGTTTAAAACTAGTATCTTGATTATCCTTATCACTAAAAGCAGTGGGCTTAGTGGTAAGGGAGGAAAACCAGTCTAAGGCAATTCCTTTCAAGTAGACAGTGACAAGTTCTAATTTCCGGGCATCATTCCATCGATTAGCAACGGCAGCATGCTTGAATTCTGAATACCATTCGAGTGGGTCTTGGGTTCCATCTCCATTAAAGAAATTAACAGAAAGAAGATTCCTTTCAACTCCTCCATGTACAAATGCAGCAGCTAAGGTATTAATAGCAGTAGCAGCATCAGCAATCGCTCGTTCAGCCATAATGGGAGGTGAGTTGTCTACAGGTGAGGTTAGGGAAGGTTCTTGGTCTTCTTCACTAGTTTCTTCAGTAGTATCTGGTAAAAGTCTATCTAAATTAAAAGTAGAGGTAGTTTCAAAGAAATTTTCAAGGTCTATATCTTGTTGATTAGGTGCTAAAACTGTAGGACTTGCAGGTAGGCTAGTATGTTGGAACGAAGGGGTGTGAGAGCTAAGATCACTATTATGTTCACTATAAGGGAGTAGGTTAAAACCAAGAGGAGTAGAGGGGCGATCCTCAGGGGTAGTAAGAAGAGGTACAGTGTTAAAAGTAGGGCTAGATCCTTCGATAATAGAATATCCTAAGTCCGGATATCGAGGGTTATAGTTTTCAGTATCGGTGTCTAAGTATGGGTCAAAAGTAGTATAGTCCGCAAAATCAAGAGGAGGTAAAGTTGTTCGATGGGTAAAGCGTTGAAGAATAGCAAGAGCAATTTCTCTTGGGTTGTCAAGTTCTATTTGATATCGGCAGCTAAAAATAATATCTCGAATACAAGCACGGATAGTAGCAGGGTCTCTAGTAGCAGTCAGGCGAATAAAGTTTCCAGTAGTTTGAGAGGTATAGGAATCAGCGGAGTAGGTACCAGAATACCAATGCCAAAATCTTCCAAAAGGTGTTCGAGCAAAAACACGACCACTAGAGCGAGGGGGAGGATAACACTCTTGACAAGAAAGATCAGGAGCATGTAGTTGGAGAGAGTGAAATGGAAGAGCAGAGTTTTGATGATGTTCTACTAGGTGGTTTCTAATATATCGATTATATAATTCGTTAATATCAGTAGTCATATGCCTTATGACTCCTAACTAAATCTCAAAATAATTAATTGTTAGTAATATCTTGTTAGTAAGTTTAGTTAAATAGATAGAATCCTTGGGCAAAGATATGAACAGCAGCAGCAAATGTTATGAGAAATAAACAGCAATTAAAATAAATAGAGTCCTTGGGCAAAGAGTCTTCCAGGATAAATGGCAGCAGCAATAGGTTTTATAGAGTCCATGAGCAAAGAGACTTCCAGGACGAACAGCAGCAGCTAGAGTTGTAGAAGTTTCCAAATATCTTTAATAATATTCAAATGTTTTAAACGATTCCGCCAGAAGGCACCAAATGTTACAGTAGGGAGGCATTCTTTGACTCCTACTATAACAACAACATGGCTACAGGGATCCTTTATCAGTTTATAGCAGTGTCCAAGAGGTAGGTATAATTCCTTAGTCTGTAAGAAATTATACTCTTCTCTAAGGCAGTTCGTGAGTTTATTCAATGAGAAATTATCGATTTTACTATTACTTGATAATAAACTTGGTGTTATTAAGATAAATAGTTTCTTTATTAATAATCTAAGAAGGGCTATCCTTAGGTTTCTGTTCCTAAGAAATCCCAGTACAAGATGTATATTAATTATAAGAGAAGTGGGTTGTCTTTGTCTAGTTTGACTAAGGGAAATTCTGTGTCTTTAAATACATTTTAGAATAAGCATTATAAGCTTTGATTTACAATGTTAAACACTATAATCTACAAGAGCAATATAAGCATTATAAAAGGTATAAGCGTTATAAGCGCTATAAGCGTCATAAGTGTCATAAGTGGTATAAGCGCTATAAGCGTCATAAGCGTTATAAGCGTGATAATCGTTATAAGCGTTATAATCGTTATAAGCGTTATAATCAGTATAAGCTTTATAAGCAGTATTAACTATTTTAACTTCTTAAGATAATAATATAATACAATATAATAATAAAATAATATAATAATAAAAATGGAATAATAAAATAATAAGGTAATATAATAAACTATCATTCTATAACACCACAATAGAGTGAGACCCGTGTATATGATTCTAAAAGAAGCCAAACTCAATTGACCCCTGAACAATAGTATTGGAAAAAGCTTGGCCAAACTTTATAAGAAAACTGCAAAAAATAAATTAAGAAATCACTGTGTTATTTTTACATGGTACATAAAACTTAAACCAGTGAGAGTTGTTGGCAGCTAAACTGAAAATTCTATAATCTATATAATTATAATAAAAAAAACAAACAAGCCTGATAACATCTCTAGAAGAATATGAACCAAGCCTATTCCTTCAAAAATCCTAAGAAAAGAAGACAAAAACGGTGTAAAAATCATAAGCAAAACTAAGGTCAGAAGGTTAAAATAGGCACCCCAAGACCTCAGTATCAAAAAAAAAGATAAGACATATTTAATGAACCTGTGAAAAGCTTAGCCCACTAGACTAAGCAAAGCTCAAGAAGCAATGTCATAATATTTGTTGTTTAGAACAATCGAATAAAAAGACTAATTTCAAATAAAATTGGTTGTAGCTATGATGGTATATCATCATTGTCATATAAAAAGAACAACTTGGATTAAAATTTGAAGAACTGATGCAATAGTAGATAACAAGTGCAATAGAGCTTTTTATTTCTTTTTCTTTCTTTTTTTCTTCTTTCTATTTCTTGTTAGCATTTCACCCAAGTTGTAAAGATATTGAATCTTGAATCTACAAATTGTAATAAAAATTTGAATATTCTTGTAAATAAATTGTTAGCCTGTAATTTCTAAAAATCAATTCATTCATTATAATTGTATATCGTTTACCTGTAACAAACCGGGTTCGTATTATTTCACTAACAATCACTTCACCGATATAACATTTTACTAACAAATACTTACCGACAAGTTCATTTTACTGACAGTTTGTTTCACTGAAGCTCATTTCACCAACAAGTTTTCTTTCAAAAAGTACACTAAATTTAGCCCTAATTCTACCGAATTCTACCCTGATCCTAATGACAATGACCAGAATTACTTTGTTAGTTGAAATGAGTTTCGGTGAAATAAACTGTCGGTAAAATGAACTTGTCAGTGAATAATTGTCGGTAAAATGTTATGTCGGTGAAGTGATTGTCGATTAATTGATTGCCACCCTAACAAACCAACTTGCTTTATCTTGCCAAATCCCTTTCACTTCACCTTGGTTTTTTTGGGTTCGTATTATTTTACTGACAATCACTTCACCAACATAACATTTTACCAACAAATACTTAGGGAGCTGACAGAAATCACCTGATTTTTTGGTTGGTGGGTGGGTTAGCCAATGTATCAGGTGTAATTCTGGCTATAATTATAAAAAATTTTTTAATTAAAATTATAAATTTATATATAAATTTAATATTAAATAACTTTTGATTTACTGGACCAATTTGGATAATTTAATAGCCAAAATGATCCTCTCAAAAAGAGGATTCTAACAAGTCTAAAATTATTAAATTCCAATTACTAGATCGTAAGATCGATATAGATTTGTATTACTATAAATATTATATAATATTTTAATATACTATATTATTATATGAATTTAGATCAATCTTACGATCTAGTAATTAGATTTTAATATTTTTGGGCTTGTTAGAATTCTTTTTTTGAGAGAATCATTTTGGTAGTTAAATCATCTAAAATGGTTTGGTAGATCAAAAGTTAAAAAATATCAAATTTTTTTATTAATTAATATAAATTTTTGCGCAATTTGATTGGCTAATAAGGTGTCAGGTGGAGTGGGTAGGGGTAGCCCCTTAAAAGATAGAAATCACCTGATTTATAACAGCTCCCTTACCAACAAGTTCATTTTACCAACAGTTTGTTTTACAGAAGTTCATTTCACCAACAAGTTTTTTTATCAAAAAGCACTCTAACTTTAGCCCTAATTCTACCTAATTCTACCCTGACTCTAACAACAATGACCAGAATTACTTTGTTAGTGAAATGAGCTCTAGTAAAATAAACTGTCAGTAAAATGAACATGTTGGTGAATAATTGTTAGTGAAATGTTATGTTAGTGAAGTAATTGTTGATTAATTGATTGCCACCTGGTTTTTTTGTATAGTTGGTTGTGTGTATTGTTGTCATTTTTTTGTATTGACAATTTGGCCCATTTTATCTTGTAGATTAGCTGTTAATAATGTACATATGTAAATGATTATTAATTTCAAATCTTATAATACAATGCAATATTACAAATAAATTTTTTTCAAATTGGATTTTGCACCTTCATTGGGCTTCATTGTTTTATTAGATTTTTGCTATTTTTTTAATTTTTTTTCTTTGACGGCCTCGCTAGAGCCTAACTAGTTTATTAATCCTGCAAACAGTTTACAACTGTAAACTAATTAATATTACAACTAATATATAGGTCCAATACTATTCGGCTACTTCTATAAGTCCCAAATACGACTCGTCATACTATGCTCTTGAGAGAATGAGTCTTAATGCCAGTGCTGTCAAGTTTATAGGATTTCTCTTCAAATTCCTTCCACCTAGCATCAATGGTAGAATCAGATAATAATATTATGTACTACTACCTGTTTACTACCATTCAAGAAAAATAAAAAAAACAAAAGAAATAAAGGGGTCATAAAAAAGAGGGAAAATAACTTCGAACATAAATGAAAGACCAAAAACAATAACAAAGAAAAAAGATATAAGATGAGAGAGACAAAGAAAAAGCCTATATATAAGGCAGAACTGACTAATTCTATAAAAAACGAAAAAAAGAAAGGAATAACAAATACTAATACTAATACTAATACTGCTAGTAGTTAAAAATTATAATACTGCGCAGCAAAATCTGTCTAAGTATTATGTACATTAAAGAAAACAAAAATACGCCTATAAGAAGGTTCTAGAAAGAAATTTTATCTCGAATTTTTCACCAAAATATCTCACATATTACTATTTATTTCACAGGATTCTAAATTCACTCGTGACTTGATTCTGATTAGGTAGACGTATTTCCAATTTGGAAGGAGTAAATACTGCTGATCTTTTGGAGGAGGTAAGCTGAATTGCCCACTTTTTGGCAAAATTTTGAAAAAACAAGAAGAGATAGAAAGATTCCAAACTTAAAAAAAGTGTAAGTTTTACATTTTGTAGAATAGTATAGATAACCAAGAGTATGTTTCTATCTAAACTTCCACATCTTTTGACAAAAACTCCAGGGTTTTAGCCCTACTACATTTTCAATAGCAACGAAGTCTTCTACCTGGAGAACCAAACCAAATCTTTTTTAGCTCTATTTAGTCATCTCACATGCAATCTGAAGTCCTGTATCCAAGTTGCTTCTAGATAGAGTTTTTGTTATGTATAAAAATACTAACTACAAAATTTTTGTAGGTTGGCATTAATGGAAAGTTATGGTTCAGAGGATCGTTGGAAAGAGTTCTTGTTCATATTTATTTTTTTTTAATACAGTATTTGATCTCTGGTTTATATATACTGTAATAATATATTTATGGCAAAAAAAATAGTAAAAAGGTGTCCTACTGTTTTTTGAAATTGATTCTTTATATAGACTATGCTCTTGAGCTCTTGTTCTTTAACTTGCTTCAATCTTGTAGAACTAAGAAATTATGTTTGGTAATATTTATTAACTATTTATATAGTGTTTTCTATTGTTAGTTACTATGAAAAAGATTCTGCACTGCAAAACTTACTTGGTAGTCCATTATATAGCACATTAAGGTTAAATAAGTTTGCATCAATATTATTGTGATTTTTATGAGTTCCTGTCATAGAACTTACTTACTAATTAGTGATATAGTATGTAGTTAAGTTTGAATGTAAATAAATTACCATATATAGATTATAAATTTACCATTACCATTTCTGTTGCCCAAATTGACAACATCATAAATGTAATTTCAATATGATTTTCCTTAGCTCCATCCTTATTTAAACATAGTCGATTATGAATTTCACAATGATTTTCTTTACAAATCTCTAAGACATTTCTTGCAATTAACAATTCAGCTAATGATAAGCACAAAGTTTTAGAAATAGAGTTTTTATTTCTCAAATATTTAATAATTTCATTATCTGAACTATTATCAGATTCAAGTTCCTAATATAATGTTATAAATATTATTCAAAAATAATTAATAAGTATTATAAAATTTTATTACCATATCGATATCAATATACATACATTTAATTTTCATTTTAGATTCGGGTTAAATGTTACAAAAAAGGTATATTGATCCTTTTAGTTTATATTTTTGGTAATCAGCTTGAAATTTTTTAAAGTCTTGAGTATCAACAAGTTGAGTACCCACTCCTACTGCCTTTTCAGATTTGAATGTGACACGATAATCATTTGGTTCAATTGGTGTTTTGTCTATTAAAGTTTCTACATTTAAATGAATTTCTAAAAGTAATTCATCAACTGTGGATACTTTAGTTGTATACCATTTTGCCAGAAGAGATGTTCCATTCTCCAACTTAATAAAAACCCCATAAGTATATTCAAATTCAATTTCATCATCAGATAGAAATTCATCATCATCATAGTTCTTAAGTTCCTTCTCACTATAACCTTTTTCATTAGATTTCCAATAATATTTTTCTTCTGGTTTAGAAGTTTCGCTAATTGGAATGGTAAGATTATATGTATTCACTTCCGAATCAGTTATAGTATTTTGTACTTGGGTCTTTTTTGCTTTTGAGGATAATCTTAACAAATTACTATTGCAGCAAGTATACAAAGTAAAATTAAAAATACTCTTCTGAACTTAATAAATAATTATAATATTCTATTTTTGCTGGACAAAGTCTACTTTTTCTTTAATCCAATTCTTGTAAATGCATATTTTATAGTATCTGTTTGGTTACGACTATCTGGTATATTAGACAAGTCGCAATTACATTTTTCTTGTTGTAAATCAATTCCACAAAACATGCATATCCAACAACTAAAACAAGCTCCTTGACAATACTTTAATTTGGTTTCTTGAATATCGGCCATTTTAGTTATTTAACAAGAGAAATGTATTACATATATAAAAACAAATAAAAATAAAATAGCTTTATACTGATTTAATCATAAATATATAATAATTATTTTTTATATCAATCACTGATCAAAACATGATTAAAAAAATAATTTATATAAAAAATGTATACAATTCTGTATAATATCAAATAGATTCTCAAAATCTGATTCACTATTAGAATCTCAGAGATTCTTACTTTATCATCATCATACAATCATAATGTCACACTTTATTGCAAAGCGCCATAATATTAACATTAAGATACTATCACTGTAAGAAAATAAGAAAATACACTATCACTGTTTATCTTTAATTAAGTATAATTCAAAACTATTAAATATGAAAAGCTTAATAAGGATTTTTTATGTAGATCTTATGCTATGATACTTTTTATGAATTTCAAATAGACATACAGTCTGAACAGTTCAATAATTTCAAATAAACTTTTGTGGAGACAATATGGGCCCTCAAAAGTAGAAACCAAGGAATTTGGCCGATCAATGGTTTTGAGAAAATCGGCAAAAACTATTTTGTTACACAAAATCAAAACAATCTAAAATTAGGTTATTCACGATTAACAAACCTGTTTAAACAGGATTATTAGATCTGTAGATTCCATATTACTATCAGTAAATCTCGGTAAATCTATTTTTAGATTATAGCATCAAAAGCTTTTAACCGTTGTATTGCAAAAATTTATTAAGTGATCAGACTTTCATTATTAAGTAAAAAAGATTGGGCCTAAAATATTACACCTAATCAATCAAACAGGTCAATTTTCAAAAAATAGTCAAATTCCTTGGTTTCTACTTTTGAGGGCCCATATTATATTCTTACAACGAAGCTATATAGTTATTTCTTTATTTTAGTATGAAAAAACATTTTTAAAAAAAGTTCGAAATAGTTTTTTTTTTTTATTTTGAATAATAAAAAAAAAATTATTGGTACGTAAATAAAAATGGCATCATAAATTCATTTTTATAAAGGTATAATATTTGGCCTTTACAAAATTTGTTTCCAAATACAGTCAACTCTTTTTATAATGAACTGTTGGTTCTGGCTGTTCGCTATATAAAATTACTATGTTTTTTTATAAAACCATAACTCTTTTTATACTGAACAATTATAAAATTCAAAAATTTTTAGTTCTGTTCGATATAAATCCATGTAACCAAAAATTATTTTTGCAAAATCAATGCACTGAGCCAGTAGAGCGAAAAGGGGGGTTCTGGGGTCAGATTTCAGTGATGTATTCAGAATGGCCTCCGATCCCTCTCTACAGATCCTTCTAGATATATTTAATCATATATCAAATTCAAGCTCTAAATTATGCTAGAGCCAAATCCTGTTAACTTACTCTCCTTACTCTTAAATTTAGGCTTCCAATATTAAGGAGTACATAGTCTTTGTTAATGCTCTGGCTTTTTTAATCCCAAACAAGATAACAAAACAATTATGCTATCTCGCTTGCCCTTGAAACGAGCAGAGAGCACCGAGGACCGAAGTGTCCGAGTGTGCTTCTCTGCGAGCCCATTCAAGCCTAAAATGCATACTATTTTCTATGTTATCCTAGAATTAATTCAAAACATGATTTAACACTATCCAGCAAAGGACAAAAAATGCTAAGTCTCACTTCGCAGAGGTGAGACTTAGCTATTAGGATGAGACTTATCTGATCAGAGGTGAGATTTAGCTATTAGGGGTGAGACTTATCCGATCAGAGGTAAGATCTATCTGATCAAAGGTGAGACTTATCCAAGGAAAGACTTATCTAAGGTGAGACTTATTATACATATCACCTGTTTTTTTCACAAGCTCAAAAAACAAAATATAGTAATCAGTTTAGAGTTTATCTACTTTCTGGCTTCTAGTGATTTATCACTAGAAGGCGGGAATCTAGCTTCTGAGCACTCGAAAAAGATATATCCTATTTTGAATAATTTTATCATGAAAAGATGGGGGTAAATATTTTTATTTAAACAAAAGTTTACCCAATATATTAACAAGTGAGACTTACTAATATCATGCCTAGAAGTGATAAAAAAACATACATGTGCTTGTTGTGGATATACTTTTACAAGACCAGAAAAACTTCACAAGCATTATAAAAGCAAAAAAAATCAATGCAATATACCATTTGCCCGAACCCAAGTATCCAAACAGGGGCTATTTCTCATTTCTAAATCTGGTTCAAACTTAGCAATCCAAGCCTTTTCCTCACAAAACAAAGTTCAAGAGGGGGCCCAAGTTCAAGAAGCCAGCTCAGGCCTAGCGATCCAAGCCTATAGAGAAGAAATATCCTCTGAGCAGAATAAAATCTAAGAGAATGATATAGTATTTGTGAAAAAAAGTTATGACCTGGCCAGACCACATAAAAGTCTCAAAAATATGTCCGTATGGGAAGGAAAAATTCCAGCAGACAATAATCCAGCATATGCTTTTAATAAACAGCAAGACAATCAAACAGCATATGCCGACACCTATATATGCCCCAATTCATGGCCTCAACATGCAAAGCAATTACCAATATACTCAAAGAAGAGCTCTACAAAAAGGAACAAATAAAAACATCATTAGTTATAGAAAGCACATACGCAAAATATAAATATAAAGAAAAAGGTGATGCTATGGACAAAGTGAATTATAAACTTAGTCTGACCCATTTATATCATAGAGGAAAACAATATATTCTTCTTTCAGAAAATGATATAGACCCATATTTAATTCAATCTGTAGGAGAAATTGATATACAAATTGAGAATTACTTAAAAGAGGAGTCTGGTAAAATTCTTCTTAGAATAGAAAATATATTTATTGAATCCTATACCTATCGTCGAACTAATGGAGGTTCCTATATTCCTACTCCTAAAAAGCTCGCCAATACAAAGTGCACAATTAATCCAGACAATTTTGATATTATAGATCTGGCTACGGGCAAGCCCACGGATAATTGTCTTAAAGGTGCATTAGGATATTATTTTGCATATAAGGATGGAATTACAGACCACTTGGGAAGACGTATATATAGGGCAAAAAGTCTTCAAATATTTAGATATTGTCAAGCTAGATGGGATTCCTATGCCCATACCTATCTGCTCACGTATATTTAATAAGATTGAGGAAATGAATCCGGATATTTCTATTAATGTCTGGGAATGAAAAGAAGAATCAGCAACTCCCAAACTGGTAATAGCCAGCAAGAACTATAATAGACAACATATTATATATCTCATGGCTCTTACAGATATTACCAAATCTGAGGACATTAAATACGGGCAAAAAAATCATTTTCTTTGGATCAAAAATCCAGATGGATTGGTTTATAAAGATAATGCCAAAAAAGTTAAAAAGTATCTATGTAACCGATGCTTTCATAGCTTTCAGTTGAAAAAATCTTTAGCATATCACTAAGGGCACTGTTTCGGCTTAGGAGAGGCCACCCAAAGAGTCACTTTACCTACTAAGGGGGTTAATGATTTGAAGATTCAAGAACTATAGCCGAATGATTAATGCCCCATGTGTAATTATAGCCAACTTCGAGGCAGACAACAAGAAATGCAATGAAGAATATGGAGGACAGATACAAAAACTCACTGAGTAAAAAGCTAATAGCTTTTGTTATTTAGTTCATTGGTTCGATACTGGAGATGTATGGGGGCCTTTTCTATATCGAGAAGAAAACACTACACAAGAATTTGTCCGAAGAATTGATAAGGAGTTGGTCGAAATCAATAAGGTCTTGGCTATTAAGCATGACCAAATTGTGACAGAAAAAGATAAGAAAAAATTTGCCGAGGTAGATACCTGTTGGATTTGTAAAGCTAAATTCGATGAAGAGAATAATAAGGTCTGGGACCACTGTCATATAACAGGTAAGTTCCGAGGACCTGCCAACAATACCTGTAACCGCAAACTCCAAATCGAAGCATGGAAAACTCCTATTCCAGTTGTCTTCCATAACTTTTGGGGCTATGACTCCCACTTGGTTTGTGAATCTGTTGGAAAATCTGTTAATGCACAGCAAATAACAGTTATTGCAGAGACTTTTGAGAGATATAAAATGATGAAGATAGGACAGTTAAAATATATATATAGCAAGCAATTTATGAATAATAGCTTGGCAAATCTTACAAAAAATTTAGGTGCTGACCACTCTATTACAAGCTGGCACTTTAAAGACTATTCTTCAGAACAAATAGCTTTAGTTTTACATAAAGGAGTTTATCTCTATGACTATATCGATTCACAAAATAGATTCTTAGAAACTAAACTTCCTTTATTTAAAGAATTTCATAGCACTCTTAGTGGTAAAATCATACAAGCGGATTATGAACATGCCCAAAAAGTATGGAAAGAATTTAACTGCCAGAATTTGGGTAAATATCATGATATCTATCTTAAGACTGATGTACTTAGCCTAGCAAATATCTGGACCCAATTTCGAAAAACATGTATGCAATATTATGAGCTCAATCCCAGTCACTATGTATCTGCACCTGCACTAGCTTGGGATGCAATGCTTAAAATGACCAGGGTTAAAAATTGAGCTTTTTACAGATATGACAATGCATGATTTTATAAAAAAAGCCAAGCGTGGAGGCATAGCTATAGCATGTAAACGATATTTCAAGGCTAATAATCCTAAAATGGGTAACACATTTAACCCATCTAAGCCCACAAAATGGATCTCATATGCCGATGCCAATAATCTTTACGGCTGGGCCATGAGCCAGTATTTGCTATAGGAAATTATCAATGGGAAGCAAGTCGGGAATATTTGCTTAAGAATCCTGAAATACAAAAGAAATATCTTAATAAAATTCTTAATACCGATTCAAATACCAAAAAAGGATATTACCTAAATATTAAGGCGCACTTCCCTCTAAAAACTCATGACTATTTAAGTGACCTTCCTCCAGCCGTAGAGAATATGGCTGTAGGTAAAAATATGTTGTGCCCCTATACTACAGAGCTTGTAGATAACTTGGATGGAGGACGGTTTTTAACAACAAAAAAATTAGTACACCATCTTGGACCACGAAAAGATTATGTTATCCATTACCAAAAACTCCAATATTACATAACATTGGGTATGGTTGTAGATGAGGTAACAGAAATCTTATCTTTCGACCAAACTAACTGGCTTGACCCTTATATAGCCTTTAATACAGAAAAGCGTCAAGGTGCTAAGAACGCTTTTGAGAAAGATTTCTTTAAGCTCATGAATAACTCAGTATATGGCAAAACTATGAAAAATGTTTGCAAATACCAAGATGTCAAGCTCATGGCTATGAACAATGATCAAGATGAAAAGAAGTTTATTAAGCAGATCCGTAAACCCTCTTTCAAATATGCCAGACAGCTGGGAAATACACTTGTAGGAGCACATATGGGAAAAGCCACTGTAACTCTCAACAAGCCCATTATTGTCGGAGCATCAGTTCTGGGTCTTAGCAAGCTTTTAATGTATCGCTTCTGGTATGGATATGTAAAAGAGAGATATGGTGATAAAGCTATACTTGGATATATGGATACAGACTCATTCATATTTATAGTTAAAACTGAGAATATCTATAAGGACATGGCAGAGCGACCTGATCTTTTTGATCTTAATGATACTAAGACTATTGGGCTTTTCAAAGATGAGACTTCCAGCAATGTAATAACAGATTCTTATCATATCCGGGCCAAGTTATACCACTATATCTTAGCAAATAAGTCTACAAAGTCTAAGCATAAAGGAGTTAGTAAAAAAGGTATAGATGAGATAGCTAAAAATACTTATCTAGAGAATAATTCACCTATGACCTAAGTTTATTGAGACTGTCTATTTGATAATAAAGTATTCTATGCCATAAATATAGGTATCTGGTCAAAGGATCATATATTATCTTTAGTCGAATCAGAAAAGAAGACCCTATGCCCAATCGATACTAAGCGCTGGATCTTATCAGATTGAATTACTTCTTTGCCATATTTTTATTGGTGTAATAAAGCTTATAAGAATATGGTCAAGGCTGGTATACCCCATGAAGAGGCCGAAAAAAGAGCTATAAGAGCCAAGCTCCCAGAGAAGTATCAAAACAAATATACGTCTCACATAGCTAGCTCATCACCATAAACTAGACTAGTGATACTGTATATATAGCAGACCATATACTAACTTAAAATATTCTCACTGCCTTCTTGCAATGCTTGCTCGAAGCCAGATATAAATAGTCAAAATATATTTGTTATCAATATATTTTTTTTTGAGCTTGCAAACCTTTTTTCTCATAAATTTGAAAAGAAAAAATTTGGATAACAAATTAATTCTGGCTTCGAGTGATTTATCACAAAAAGGCATTATTATTATTTGAGTTGGTAGTACATGACCCCAGGTCACAATATCATGTGACTACTGCACCCTGGTGACATGGTGTCCCGCCTTGGCAGTTAGAAAAATATACTGCACCATTTCTTCTGCGCAATTAAATCAAGCCCGGACACCGTGTCCAGACTCTACCATATAAGTTTCAGAAGATAAATTTAACCAGATACTAATTCAGCTTCTGCTCAATTTTGATGAGCTTGGACAGTTTGTCCAGACTCTACCCAACATGGATACTGTGCCCTGGTGACATGGTGTCCCACCTCGGTAATTAGTTTTTTTAAGATATTTAATAGCTATATATATAATACTAAAAAATGGTACGTAAAATATATAATCACCAAGCAAGACTAAGTGAATATTATTCCCAGCATAAAAAGTTAAAAAAGATAGTAAAATCTTTAGAAGAGTCTATAGACTGTATAGAGAATTATATAGAATAGCAAACCGATCTTGAGTTGGGCAAAATACTATCAGATTCAGACTTGCCTTCTTGCAATACTTGTGAGCCGGCTCAGCCAGATATAAATAGTTAAAATATATTTGTTATCAATATATTTTTTTCAAGCTTGTGAGGCTTTCTCATACAAAAAAAGCAGGACTACTGTGCCCGACATGCATGTTTAGATTTTTTAATCAATAGCTTGTGATTGTTAGTAGATCGATTTATTTTTGGCCCATACTAATCAATTTATGAATAAATAGATCAGCAAATCTGAAACTGTTTTTAAATAAAAAGGATTAGTTGTAAAAAATAAACTATATAAATAAGCCTATTTTCTTACAAGTGAACCAGCTCAAATAGACATGTTTACTAATCCAATACCCCAAAATATTTTATATTTTCCTTTTTTCTCATTTCATTCAAAAAAAGAGAATTCAGAAATAAATGTTTTTTGAACTTGCGGAAAAAAAAGTTTATCACAAGAAGCCGGCTCACAAGCTCAAAAAAAGAAATCTAGTAATCAATAAAGGGGTTCATTTATTTTCTGCCTTCGAGTAATTTATCAAGAGAAGGCGAAAATCTAGCAGAAAGAGCTTCTATACAAGAGCTTGAACCGCAAGATCTAGAAAAGTTAACAGTTTTCTCGACAGATAGCTTTACAACCACTTCATTGCATGCACCATCCTCGGAAGACATAGAGTCTAGACCAAATTCCATAACTTTAAAAACCTGGATAGAACTGACAGACAGAATAAAAAATAAAATCAAGATTTGTTTTATCTTCAAAAATGCCAACTATGTAGAATTTAAAAAATATTTATCTGGAACCTCCTATATATTTTATTTATCCAGTTCATCCAAAATTTTTTTCCTGTATAATTGGTATATTTGGCATATCCAGTATATCCAGTATAATATATATATCCTATTTATCTAGTTTTTTCTAATTTTTTTTCTGTATATCCAATATATCCGGTATATCCAATATAATATATACATTCTATTTAATAAATTATTTTGAAATAATATATTAGATATAAAAAAAATACTATCATGCTTAGGCAACGCATAAGATGTGATGCTCCTTCTTTATCACTAGCTGATTATAATTTTATTATGCAATACCGTAATGATAGACCAAGGTCTAAAGTTTTAAATGAGCTAAAAGAAAAATATAGCATATCACAAAAACGTATTTATCAGATCTGGAGAGGCGAAGAAAAAAATAGGGTTGCCTGGGATCAACCGATTTTTTCTCACAAGCTCGAAAAAATAAATCTGGATTGCCAATCCAGATTACTGATGTATCTGGCTTCGAGTGATTTATCACGAGAAGACGGGAATTTGAAAAGAAAAGGCAGGGAAAATTTGGTTAATGAACTAATTTTGCCTTCGAGTGATTTATTACGAGAAGGTAGGGAAAATTTGGTTAATGAATCAATTCTGTCTGAGCTGGCTCATGATTCAAAAAAAGAAAATTTGGCTAGCAAACTAATTCTGCCTGAGCCAGCTCATGATTTATCACAAGAAGGTAGAGATCTAAATGCATTTTATGAAAAAGAAGCTATTCGTGATAAAAAAAATATAGCCAAATATCTGCATATTCTAGCTAAGTAAAAGATCTAGCTCATCATAGAATGATAAAAACTTCTCACATACCTCATTGAGAACCTCTTTAGCATTGAGAGTATCAAATAACATTTTTCAAGTTCATTATAACTTATATATTTTTTTTATTAGGATATTGGTTTCTCCCTTATTATAAACTGAAAATGGAATAGTAATTCTTTTTCCATTAGCTGATGCTGTAAACTCACCCTTTACTATAGGTTCTCAGCCAGCC
>QKWP01000046.1:94388-131575 GCA_003550325.1 Gigaspora rosea | reverse complement strand
TAAACTTGTTCAGTATCAAAAAATACATATATTTTTATTTAGAATCAACCTAGTTTGCAAAATTTGAACTAGCCCGACCAAACTTATGATTAAGTTTGAGTTTAGTATAAAGTTTTAATAATAAAATTTAGAATTTGAGTCTGGTCTGGACCAGACCAAACCTGGACCCAAACCTAGAATTACTAGTTCATATGAACACCAGACTGAACCTGAACATGTTCATGAACTTATGAACTGAACCTGAACTGAACCTGAACCAGCTCTAAAAGTTCAATACTGAACCTGAACCTGAACATGTTTTAAAAAATGTTCAGGCTTAGGTTCAATACTGAACCTGAACATGAACCTGAACTTGACCTAAGTTCAGTTCAGTTCAGGTTCATAGGAACACTAATTAGAAATTTCTAATCTTAATGGGTCTAGCTCCTCATTCCGAATTGAGATTTCTTTTTCAAGATAATTAATATAATCCTCTTTTGAGTCCAGATCCCATTGTAATTTGCAGACCTGATCTTGTATTGCTAATAAAGCACCTTTAAATTTTTTGATTCTTTTACCCATTTTTTCTCACAAGCAAGCCGGCTCAAAATGTTGTCTATTCCTATAATACAAATAGATTCTGGAAATGTTCGTGAACTAGATATATCTATTGCCTTGCGTAAAATTTATTACCTTTCTAATAGTTATCAAAGAACCATAAAAAAATTGTATGAAGCTTCTCTAAAAGCCAGATATGATTTTCTATAAATGAGGTTTGTAATTGGCTTGAAAAACAGGCTTTATATCAGATTCATAAACCCGTCCAAGATTTATTCCTAGAGCCTCATTTAATAGTATACAAATTCCTAATAAATGCCATCAAGCTGATATTCTTTATATGTCCCATGACCGAATTAATAATATAACTTATAAATATTGCTTATGTATAGTAGATGTGGCTTCACGATTTAAGTGGGCAGTTCCTTTAGCTGATAGATCAGCTTATTCTGTGGCCAAGGCCTTTAAGAGAGTTTATAGTAATTCCAAATGCCCTCTTATTTGGCCTAAATTATTAATAGTCGATCCCGGTTCTGAATTTAAATCTGAATGTAAAGAATTAATGGAAAAATATAATGTTAAAATTAAGGTTGGCACGTCTCATAGAAGTCAAGGTATTGTCGAAAGATTTAATCATACTTTAGCTGAAAAATTATTTCGGTTACAGGATGCCTCTTATTTATTATTACCTATATCTAAGAGATCGAGAGCCTGGGTTAAAAATCTTTATATAATTATTGATAACCTTAATAATTCAGTAAGTAGATTAATTGGCATGGCCCCGGCAAAAGCCATAAAAATGAATCAGATTATTTCAGCATCTTCTAAATTACGCAATGGGCCTATAGGATTTAATAAGTCTAAATTAGATTATAATACTTTGGTTAGATATTTACTTGAACCGGGAGAGCTAGAAGGTGGTTTTAAGCAAGCAACTGATATGAACTGGTCTCCCCAAGTTTATCATATTCGTGAAGCTTTGGTGCAAAAAAATCAGCCAATCTTGTATTGGCTAGAAGATGATGAGAGCAATGGCCCGAAGCGGTCTTTTGTTAGAGAAGAGCTTCAAGTTGTAAAAGATATAGAATTACCCCCTCAGTGGGTACTTACGAATTAAAAATTTTATAATATAAAAGATGTTCGTGAAATGCTTCAAGTTGGTGTTCCTCTGGTCTTTTATAAATTAATAAATTCTTCTGTTTCTTTATCGATCTGGGCTTTGTCAACAAAGTGGTCTTGGGCTAATTTGTAATATAGTTTATATAGTTCTATAATCGAATTAAGAATCTTTGGATCTCGCCTATACCATGATTTATAGTCATTCATAATTTCATTATATTTGTTTTTATTGGGAAATATTGTCATGGCTAAATTTTGTATATATTCTTCTGGGTCTTCTGCTTGGCGTAATTTTCTAATTCTTTCTTTATAATTTTGTATTAACTTGCCGTCTTTTGGTTTTCTATAATAGAGACCTGCTTTGATTACATTAATTAAAGCTTGCTCGACATCTTTGTATGTGGGCTTGGTTTCGGCTAATTGGTTTTGGGTGCTCATTGTGAAAGAAAATTTTTATATAATTTCTTTACAACCTTTTTTCTTTAATTAATTATTTTCTACTATTATTAAAAAATTTTTTTCTATAGTAAATGAAGAATCTTTATACTTGTGATTATCTTCATAACTCTGGTAAGATTTGTGGTAAAGCTTGTATTCGTCCAGAAGGATGCCAGCATCATTGGAAAAGTAAAAAACGCTATCCTTGTACTGATTGTGGTAAACCTACAGCTACAGATTGTGGCCGGTGTGCAGAGCATATCAGAGGCTATTATGTTATGCAATATTATAATAAATTGCGTGATAAAGCTCAGAAGCTAGATCCCCGCCTTCTTGTGATAAATCACTCGAAGCTGGAAAGTAGGTAAACTCTAATCTGATTACTATATTTTGTTTTTTGAGCTTGTGAAAAAAATAGTTAAGACTTGGCAATGAGACTTTGAAATATGTATAATAAGTCTCACCTTAGATAAGTCTTCCCTCAGATAAGTTTCACCTTTGATCGGATAGGTCTCACCTCTGATCGGATAAGTCTCACCCCTAATAGCTAAATCTCACCTCTGATCAGATAAGTCTCATCCTAATAGCTAAGTCTCACCTCTGCGAAGTGAGACTTAGCATTTTTTGTCCTTTGCTGAATAGTGTTAAATCACGTTTTGAATTAATTCTAGGATAACATAGAAAATAGTATGCATTTTAAGCTTGAATGGGCTTGCAGAGAAGCACACTCAGACACTTCGGTCCTCGGTGCTCTCTGCTCGTTTCAAGGGCAAGCGAGATAGTATAATTGTTTTGTTATCTTGTTTGGGATTAAAAACATAGCCAGAGTGTTAACAAAGACTATGTACTCCTTAATGTTGGAAGCCTAAATTTAGGAGTAAGGAGAGTAAGTTAACAGGATTTGGCTCTAGCATAATTTAGAGCTTGAATTCGATATATGATTAAATATATCTAAAAGGATCTGTAGAGAGGGATTGGAGGCCATTCTGAATACATCACCGAAATCTGACCCCAGAACCCCCCTTTTCGCTCTACTGAGCCTTTGTATAACATAAGTCATATATTATTTTGAATTCTAAAAATAGAAATTTTTGTGTAACCATGATGTGAATAGCAAAAATTCATGGTGTGAATAGCAATTCCCATTCAAAAAAGTATCAAATAATTTCGTCTTAAAAGAATTTTGACCATATTGAACTATTTGGGTTATACATCTATGAAATGCAAGAAGAATTAGATATCTAGATTTAAGCGTTGAAATACGTGTGTTATGCGTGATGATCGACAAACCGGATTAAGCGTAGATGTTACACATAAATCATGCGTGATGATTTTCCCATTACTAGGTCCATTACTCCCCCAATAAGTTCTCCGCTATGTTCTAGACAATTTAGGGTTGTATTACATAAATTATAATTTTACATTACACAGAAAATCGAATTTTATGTGAAGTACCAAATTTATAAATGTTCAGCAAGCATTAATGCATCATTTGATTTAAATGTATGATAACTAAATATGTTTAAAATTACAATTACATGAAATTTAACTTTACCAAATCGGACAATAGTCATTTTTTGCTCAGTATTTACATTTATATTTTAGTACTAACGCTAATTGTTGTTTTATAGAAAGTAAATTTTAAAGTCAATAATTTTTGTTGATCAGATTGAACTTTGAATACACCATAATTAATATTTACTTATTATTAGTATTATTATTATTTTATTACGCAAAATATTAGAAGAAATAATTAGAAATATTATAATAAGTAATAATATTTAGTATAACTTTGCCCATCTTTAGACTTAATAACTTAATTAGCCAATTAGCCAAATTAATGGTCATAAAAAATAAAAAGAAGAAATATGTATGACAAAACATTCGCGGAAGTGCAGAAATATTTGGTTTCGGAAAATGTTTACAAATTCCTTAGCAGGAAATGTTTATCGGGTCAGACCAGAGTCGGTAAAATTTTTGGCAAATCAATCGACTAAATTTTTAGCTACAAATTTTTTATTGCGCTAATGAATATTTTCTATAATAATTTGTGATAATTCGCTTGTTAAAATAAATTGGTAATTTATTATTATTATATTTTATAGGTTATACGCACGTACGTACTGGGTACATTCATAAATATCCGAATAAAGAAGTGATCAAACGAATCCTCATAACATATGTATAACACAAAATGTATAACAATTTCTTCAAATGTATTATTATCAACATGATACTGTAACTATTAAGGAGGGAGTGTGTATACCAGATACGTTTAACCGATATAATTCTAATACTAGGAGATAAGTTTCTGATTTATTCGAATAAAGGTCTCTTAAGCACTACACTAGCTTACTTCCTTTATTTTTCTTAAGTAAAATCGAAGGGAGCTTCTCTACCAGTATCTCTCTTTATTGAAGCAAATTCATTCGTTTATGGCATTTGAATTTAACTGTTAAAATACGACACGTTAACGTGTTACCTAGCACATTAACGTGCTATCTAACACGATACGAACATCTGATATTGACTAACATTGAATGAATTATGCAAAAATGGAAATGAAAGTTATCTATATTAAGAAGCATAGCGGAAGTTCGTTTTGATTGGCTGTTATTAGGATAAAATGATTGGTGACGATCTTTTTTTTATATAGTCAATTGTAATTTTTAAAGTACTTTTAATAGTAAAAATCGTCGTGTCATATGAAACTTTTTTTTTGTAATACAAAACGTAACAACCAACTTTAGTCGTTGGTAGTTTACATTCAAACTTATTGTTTTTTAACCTGAGATGCAATAAGATGCAGTAGTTCCAAAAACTAGATGAGAGGTGAATATTTTGAAAGGTCGGAAGGTGGTACGGCGGTCTAAGCAATTGGTAAGTTGAAATTGAAAGACTCTGCTTCAACTAGTTTGTTTGTGTTTTTTTACGAAAAGTATAATTTTGAACTATTATTCTAAACCGTATTTTAATATTTTTGATTATAATTTATTTAGTACAAGTATAGTTTGTGAATATGATGTTTATAACAAAATAAGTGATAGTAATAGTAGTGTTAGGAATGGTCGCGTACGCGTTATTTAATAGACGTTTATATGTATTTATTGTGAAAAAAATAACAAAACCCTTGTAAAATCCAAATTAAAGTTGTTAATACAAAACTGAATTAGTATATTGTAAATTTATAATATGTCTTTAGAGTGTATTGACTAATTTTTTAAAAGTTCGAGAGTTATAAAATTTTTGTCCGGTACTCTATCCGGGGTATGATCGACATTTTTTCCGGGGTATCTTAACAACCAATCAAAACGAACTTCTGCTATGCTAAAGAAAGAAGATCTATTATAAATGGGGGTCTAATCGGGAATTTGTAGCCAATTTGGGTGCTTGTTACATTTGACTGAAATTTTTAGGCAAGTGTAACTTTAATACACTAATTAAGCAACTTCAACTTCAAACACGACAGACAAACTAATGCAGTAACCGCATTACAAAATCTCGTAAGCACACACATAAATATAGAGTTGAAATTTGGAGAAATTAGTTTAAAACAAAAAACAATTCTTCTTAATATTAATGCATGAATACTGATGAATACAATATTTATTAAATCAAGCTATAATAATACGTAAATGGTTATTATTCTTTCATTAAATTAAATAAATACCTTTTAATAGTTTTGTCGTTCTTTGATAAGCTTATATGTCATCACTTTTGATGATGTTAAGGAAGAATGAGAATTCAAATTATATTGACATGGTCTACAATTTTGACTGGTCTTCAACCCCGCTTGGTCCTATGGACACTTGGGATCCTGCTCTCAAAAATGCCACGGTAATTTGCCCGTGATTTTTTAAATTCGTAAAAACCATTCTAAAAATCATATATTTAATGTTAGAATTTATGTCTCAAAACTAAGTTTCCTACGTGTATCTATATCGATCCTCCAAATTGGCTAATTTAATATAATGAAGGTAAACCAATTTTACGGCTTAGTTTCCTTAAACTATTTAATTAACATAAGTATCTGACCTTATTTGCTCATAGCGTTTGCACAAATCTTAATGACAAAACATCCTGGTAAGTTATATATTTTCATACTATGTGCTTATACGTACTGTACGTACTGTACGCTAAAAAAATTTGGACATCATATAAATGGCACATCACTATGCAGATCCGATCACTAGATCACGAGAATTTTGCCTATACGTACGAAGTCATTTTCTTGGATAAATGCATTTTATAATTTTTTATTTATTAATTTTTTTTTTTTTTGCTATTGAATCAAATTTATCTGACCTAATTAGCAACTCGACTAAAATCTCAGAACTAAATTTAACTTGAAATCAATTCGTTTATAATAGATTTACATAGATTTACTACAGTTAGTTCATTTTATATGTTCGTTTCATTTGCCTCTCTTCTGGGAGTCCTGGAAAGTGATGTTAACCAGATAATTAACTTCGAACGACCTAAATATTTATCTACTAAATAGAATTAAATATTATATTAATTGTAATATAGACTAATATTAAAAAAAAATTTTAAAATATAACCACTAGAGCAATTTTACTATATAAGGACTATACGTACTGTACGTACTGTACGTACTGTACGCTAAAAAAATTTGGACATCATATAAATGGCACATCACTACATATGATGGTTACAATAGTACCAACCTTAACACATATAGTGTTATCTATCGATTTGTAAAAAATTCTTTATACTAGATTCAACCATATATGTGCAACAAAGTTCATTAAGAATAATAAGGGATGCCTCTAAGATTAAAATGATTATTTCTAGACTAGGTTTGTAATACCTTTTTCGGAAAGCATTTGTACTACACAAAGTTTGGCATATGTAGTTTTTTTTGGACTATACAAGCAGATTATTTATGCCAGAGGTAATATTTATTGAATTTATTATTGGCTGAATAGATAGTAGAAAGTTAGCAACTGACCGAGTTGGTCAGAACGGTAGAGACCTCCCGTGACAGAAGCAGTCGTAATTGCACTGGGAGTCTCTGTAGGATTAGTCGGTGGTGTTATTTTTCACCTGCCGAAGCAAGCTGGTTGCTAATGAAGAAATGATGAATCACGTGACTTCGTATTTGGAAGGGTTGTGTGGGCAGCGAAATTCTCGCCCTGTTTTCTTTCAGTGCATAGGAGCTTTGTCGTCGTTTGTACTTATACCCCTTTACCTGCTTTCAAACACTTGAATTTGCGCCAAGCATGTGTCAATATCATTGTTACCTCATTTTTGTTTAATCTTCCCACGCCGCTCCTGCAGATACCCTTGATTTGCATGGTCATAGATACGTGTGATGACACTCTTGGGACTGCATGTGTGTGGTGGGAGGATTGAGTGGCTACTTTTTCTTTTCGATCACGTGATATGTCATCACTTCGCTTGGGGATCCTCATTTTCTGCTAAGACAAACCCCAAATTCTGCTTACTTTACAATTTGAATTATGTGAATTATGCGGTAAATTTTTTACAGATAGAAATATGTGAAATACTGAACCCGTCAGTAATGCAAACCTTACGTTTTTGATACTCCTGCACTTACTTTTTGATACTCCTAAATGTACCCCAAAAATTATATTACTTTTTTGAAACACAGCGATTTTAAAAAGTCACGTGACCGCCGCGATTAAAATTGACCAATGGAATTTCAGGTAAGATTCTAATAAAAGGCTTAAGTTTTTTTAATCAGAACTAATTTTTTATTATATCATTATTATTTGAATTTCTAAAAAGAGTTGCAGAGATGAAAATTAGTAGTAAACACATCAAAATTGGCTTAGTGTATCACGAGATATGAGTAAAAAATTTTCGCAAATTTTTAAAGCTTTTTAAAAAAACTAAAAATTCGCAAAAAATTTTTTAATCATATCTTGTGATACACTAAGCCAATTTTGATGTGTTTACTACTATTGGAATAGTAATTTTCATCTCTGCAACTCTTATTAGAAATTCAAATAATAATAACATAATAAAAAAATTAGTTCCGATTAAAAAAAACTTTAAGCCTTTTATTAGAATCTTACCTGCAATTCCATTGGTCGATTTTAATCGTGACGGTCATGTGACTTTTTTAAATTCGCCGTGTCTCAAAAAAGTAATATAATTTTTGGGGTATATTTAGGAGTATCAAAAAAAGTAAGTGCAGGAGTATCAAAAACGCAAGATTTGCATCAGTAACTTACCAATAAAAAAACCACGAATCTGTGTACGGATTTTTTTTTAATTTACTGCAAATAGAATAATGTTCATATTTAAGGTTATGTAAGGTTAATTTTTCATTCTGCACAACAATGGATCAAAAAATTGGGCCGGCAGTCAAATTTTTCTGTCAGTCCTATCAGACAATTATGGGAAATTAAGGTCTTCATCAGGTGACATTGGATGAAATAGCGGGAAAAAATAGATGTCAAAAATCGAACAATTGGCACAATTTGGATCTAAAAAAAAATTAAAAAATTAAAAAATGGGACGGCAGGTAATGCAAAACGAAAATTCAACTTGCGTGGCCTTACCTTTATTTCTAAATAAAAATTATTTGAACTTATAACATAATTGAAATTAAGGTCTTTTATTATGTTCAATACTGGAATATTATTTAAACTAATTTAAACTATTTTTTTTGTAAAGCAACTTAAAATGAGGTTTCCTGAGATGAAGAATTGCTTACATATATTAATAAATGAACAGAAATTGATCAAGATAATGAGCTCGAGCTAAATGACCATAACGTTTATGAACATTTTCTTTAAATATTCCAAAAGCATCAGTGTAATTATGTGCTTATAAGTATGTTGAATTTCGCTATAACGAGTTAAAGTACCATTTTTCTCAATATTATAAGAAGTTTGGGATTCTATGAATTGAAAAAGAATGAACGTGGTGATAGATTTGTTTAAGAACATTGTGATGAAGTCAAAGCTAAAAGATCTCAAACTTCTTTATGAAAAACTATAAATTCCATGATATGCTTTATATTTCTTCCGATTCTGATAACAATGATAATGATGTAAAAAATGTAGCAGACATAAAAAAAATCTAGTCTTATAAAATCTATTGACATGGAAAAATCAAAATGCAGAAGTTGGAATTAAGGTGAGGCCAATTTAATTTGGTGGTTCATGTTACATTCTGTTCGGGAGAACGGAACATATATATATAATAAATTTTGATAATTTTTTTCGATCAGAAATTATCAGGCTCCCCTCGCTGATCTTTTATGTTCGTTAAATTTCTCTTCGGAAAGGTTCGGACCCTTGCAATTTCTAATCTTAATTCTACCCAGCATTAAGTTCTCTGGCTAAAATTACCAAAATTATGCATGTATCTCAAAAACATTTACTAATAGAAAGGGGTAATGTAAACTACCGAATCGAATTGGTCTCGCCTAATTAAGATATGGATAACATTAGTGCATCTAAAGTAGCGCCTGACTAAAATTTCGACTTAATGCATGCATGAAGATGGGGGCTACTCTTTTTTTTTGATTTCCAAGTGTCACCACTGTGAGACGCCAAGTAGGCATACTTTATTCTATATTTCCATTATAATTAAATAAATATACATTTTATTATATGTATTACAATATTATATATCTAAGTATGTTTTTTTCTCCCTATCATTCTTGTGACCCGCTCTTCTAAGCGCGCCAAGAGCCTTTTTTAGCCTGTTTTTAGTAATGAAAGGGGCTGGTTCCGGGATTGAAGAAGAACCCTACTTAGCTTGTGTACAGTCATCCATATTTCGTACACACCAAAAATATTTAACCATTTTACCGTAGATTTTATTCTTCTGTTCATTACATTATTAACCTGCAATACCTCTTTTAATGAGCTTTGAGGAGGTATATATAGGGGCTACTTTAAATGCAACAGTACCATTTGTACCCGATCTCATTAACTCCGCCTAGTGATGTGCCATTTATATGATACCTGAAAAATTTTAGCGTACAGTACATATAGTGCATATGGTTCTTTTCTAGCATCTGATTGGCTATAACAAGTGATCAGCAAAAATTTTAGTGTATGTACAGTACGTCGCTAATTCCCGTGATAACCCTGATCGATCGCATGATCACGTGAGTCACTCAAATTATATTTTTGTTTCACCTTTGCAGTTTTCAAATCATTATATATTTCTTCATTTATTTGTACCCTATTACTAAGTGCAAGGGCTATTCAGAAACTACATGACACATAGTAAAGTTTGTAACCGTAACTAGTGATAGAACCTATAAGAATTCCAACGTGAACTACGAAATTCAACCTAACTAGTGATGTGCCATTTATATGATACCTAAAAAATTTTAGTGTACAGTACATACTGTACGTATATTTCTTTTTTAGCATCTGATTGGCTGTCAAAAGTGATCAGCAAAATTTTAGCATAAAGTACGTAAGGTACGTATCGTACAGTACGTATAGTATTTTACACATCGCTAACTCTAACCATAAATCGTGATTATTAGAATAGAGTGCATACTTTGTATGAGAATTTTTACAATAATTCATGATAGGAATCAAGATAATTTCGATGCAAACTCAACCTTAAAATGTATTATGGGTCGAATAGGTTTGTAACTGAATTTTTTTTGTAGAAACAATGATAAAAATCATGATAATTCCAACACAATCAGTGTTGGCACTTGGTATATGACCATATTTTTTAAAAAATTTGGACTATGTCCAAACCTATATGTCCATGTCCATAAATTACTATGTTCATATTTGTCCATATTATTTTTAATATGTCCAAATGTCCATATTGCCCAACACTGAACACAATAACTCTCTTTTTATTGTTACCCAAATGGCATGCAAGCCTTGTATTTTAAATATTCGACAAAAACTTTGCTAAAAACATTTAAGTACAGCACCTCCATAAATGGATGCAATAAAATATTTTGATTGTTTTGTCTGATCAAATAACCAATCAGATTCTTCGTTGGATTTATAAAGTGATTTCTATAAGTAAGAGGGGGGTGGATATAAAAGGGTAATGTAAACCACTGAATTAAATTGGTCTGGCCTAAGTGATTTATAGCATCTGGCATATTAATCATTTGTCTTGATAATATCAGACTTTTATGTTTACATAAAAATTATAAATTAATATCAACAATATCATGATAATAAGATTTGATTTTATTTTAAAATTAATAAAGGTCGTACTGACGATTCATGACATTGTTTTATTTTTGTTTCTTCGGTTGCAGTATGTCTTCTTTACTTGGCAGTATAAATATGCCCATATAAATTAATAGAGCTAACCATATCAACAATTCTTCTACTGTTAAAGAAGCCCACTCACGCCCTTTACCCGCCGATTTTGCTACTGCATAGTAATTTGTATTTTCAACAATAGTATTTAGCTGTAAATCAGTAAAAAATAAATGAAAAATTGAATGTGGTGTAACTTTAATGGTTAATTTATTAGATAGTTTTATTTGAGAAGTGTGATACGGTTTTGTATGTTAAAATTTTTGAAATGACGGTGGCGGCGGTAAGTCAAGCAAATTTGAGGACTGAGATACTTTTTTTTTTTTGCTCGATTACTGTTAGTTTCTTCCCCCTTTTTTTTGTTCTTGCTATTTGTGGTTTCATTTTCGGATTCGTCAGCTTCACTTTCAGATTCTTCATCAATTTCGTCTTCAAACTCATCTTCTGTATCATCATCTGTAGGATCATTAATCGTGATTTCATTTTCAATTTCGGTAATGATTCGTGTAAATTCAAAGGTATATAAATCATTATCTTCAATATCCGTACTCATGTTTCATCTAAAAATAAGAATGTGCGAAAAACATTAATATGTAACGATAAAAAATATTTAATTTTAATTAGGTAATGTAGAAGATGATCGAACCTGAATGTCATCATAATTCCTGTACAATACAAGAAATTTATGAATTTCTAAATTGAAATTTATGAATTACCAAACAAAGTAAAATCAGGATTTTTTAAAAACTGGAATTTTTTAAAACTTTAATTTATGTAATACAAGTGTTACGTGAGTTACCAATCAAAATTCGATATTTCAGGGCAGATTTGCAGAAGAAACGGTTTAAGGGATAAAATTAGGGTTAGGGTTGGCCCACATTATAAAATTAGGTTAGCAGGCCTACTAGATTACCAAAACAAGATTTGTGTAATGTTACACAACATTAACAGCACAAAATAACTATTAATCTACAAAAAAAGGCGAGTTTTTATTGGTACAACATATATTACCAAGTTTACTTAGTGCATAAAGTTAGAATTAATTTGAAAAATTTAGTTTTATATAATAGAATTTTATGAAATCTTATAATTTACAAGTTTTTATAATTAAAATTGTTTAGTATCCAAAGAATTAGTTTTATTTTACTTAAAATTTGAAACATAGTGATATAACAGTCAACTGATATACACAATGGTTTTTTGCTATATATTATATAAATTTATAAAATAATATATATAATTACTATAAACTTTGAAGCTATAATATTTCTTTTCCTATATATTAGCTTAAAATTAAAATTTTTAGGAATATAAAACAAGTAGAAAAGAAAAAAAATTGAGCTTAAAAATTGTATTAAAATTTTGCTAATTTTACATATAACAAAAATAGAACTTCACCAAAAACAAATATTTAATAATTTTAAAATAATAAATATATATAAAATCATTCTCTGAACAACTTTACTTAGGTGACAGAAGTAGGTTATCTTGTAAGAAAAATAAGTTATCTATATATTAAATTTAAAACTTTGGGTGTAGTAATATAAAGAAGTTGTTTGGTTGTCACACCCCAAGTAGCAGGTCCAAAGTTCAAATCCAACTAAAGATATTTTGAAAAATAAGACCTGTGTTATAGTAATATTTGAACATTAATTGGTTGGTTATATTATTTGTAATCTTGTACTACTATCTTGAATAGAAGATTTCAGTATAGTTGTATAATGTTATATAGACAAATCCAAGAAACCAGAGTAATTAAAACATGCTTGGCAAGTTCTGAGCAATGAGATAATAAAGATCCTTCAATGGTATTATAAAAGATTGAAACTTGGGCTAGAAACTGAAGAACTGAACAAAAATCTCTGAGTAAGTATGGGACCACCAATCTGGCCGCCAAGTAAACTAGAGGAAAAGGACCTATGCTAAAGAAGTAGAAACCAAAGAAAGAAAACCTAAAAGCACTTGAAGCTGAGATAAATCAACCTATTTAGGCAACTAGTTTGGTAGTTTAGAAAAGATTAGTGAAAGTTTAATCAGAAAGATTAGATATAAGTACTAGAATTAGAATAAAGCTTGTAAGAACTGAAGTAGATAGTTGTACAACTAAAGATATATATATATAAAGCAAGGATTTCTGCAGGTGGTAAAGTAGCCTGAGTGCAGTTTGACTAAAAATTATGGATTCAGTTTAGTAATAGATAAAATGTAGATCAGAAAGTTTAAATAGGCAATTTTTATAGTTGGGTTGCAGGTATAGTAGCTAGTATAAAACCCTCAGATGGACTACTTAAATTAGGTACCAAAAGTATACATGTGGCTAGTTGTACTTTCATCTATATAATATAAATTATGTTCTTAATAAAATATGTTTTTGCTATGCAGCACATTTAAAAAAAAAATAAGTGACCAAAAATTCAAAATAATTACAAGTAAGGGTCCAAAATAAACATAATTACAGATAAAGGCCTGATATTTGAAATTATTACAAATAAGGGTCCAAAATAAAAATTTTGTACTTAAAGATTCTAAAACTAATAAGTAATTCTTTTTTGACTACTAATTGAAAGTTGTAGAGCTTATTTCTAATGATAGTTAAATCATCAAAATTAGCCTAGTGGATCCTAAAATACTTGGAACCAAAGAAAAATATAAAGACTAGCAAATTCACTATTACACAAACTATTTATTTCTTTATATACAGTTTGAAATTTTTTTTATAATAGTAAAAAATTTTACTAAAAAAAAGTAATAAAGTATGTCTTAAGAAACTAGCATTTTTTGAGCTAAAGAACAACTTTACCTATAAGCCCAAAACAATTGTAATAATAAAATTTGCATAAATCACAATATTTCATTTGATAGCTTTTTTTTAACTTTATATTTGTTTTCTTTAAACATGGTTTGAAAAGTTTTTTTATTATAGTAAAAATTTTACTAAAAAAACAATAAACCATATTTTAAAAAACTAGCAATTTTTTGAACCAAAGAACAACTTTACTTAAGAGCCCAAAGTAAATTGTAATGCACTAAATTAACTTGCTTAGATCTAAAAGTTTTATTTTACTTAAATTTGAAGAATAGATATATAATTTTGGATTTTTGATCAAAAAGTCAAATTTAAGCATATTTTCTTTAATTTTCAAGTAAAATAAAAACAATACTGCTAATTTAATATATTTTTAGATAAAATTAAGAATAAAAAACAAAGTATAAAAAAAAGAAGAATAAAGTGAAAAAATAAAAATATAAAAATAGAAAATAAATGAAAATATAAAAAGATGAAAAAATAAAAATAGAAAAATAAAAAAAAGACAATAATAGATATGAATAGAATAAGAATAGGAAAAGTAAGATATAAACAAAATATGAATAAAATATTAGAAATAAATAAATAGAATAAGAATAGGAAAAGTAAGATATAAACAAAATATGAATCAAATATTAGAAATAAATAAATATAATAAAAAAAGAAAAAATGTGCTTGTCACCGGCAGTGACAGTAACCAGATTAGGATTAGGGTTAGATTTAGAGTGAAGAAGGTTTATTATATAATAAAACACCTTAAGAAGCATTTTTAGCTAGAAAAAAATATTGGTTTCATAGACACAATTTGAAGTTATTGCGGGTTGTAATTTTTCATATATTTTTGTCATACCTAATCTAGCAATTTGATTGGCTCGGAAATGTAACCACAGTTACAAATAGATTTGCCCATAAAAAAAATAATAAAAAAATATAAAATATATAGATGAGAATATAAAACAAACAAAATTAAATAAAATAAATAGTAAAAGGAATTAAATATAATTGTAATAAATAAATAAATAAAACATATAATATAAAAAAGACATAAAATAATAAAATAATATTTGGTAAATGATAAGAAAATGATAAAAAAATAGAGAACATGTGTGAAAGTTTAGTATAAAAAAATATAAGCAAACAAAATGTTAAGTAAATATAAATATATTTGTGTAAATCAAAAAATATATAAAATATAAATAGATATAAGAAACTTAAGCAAAAGTAATAATAAATAACAGTAGAACTAAATCACATACTAGGGTTCAACACTAGTATGTGAAGATGAATATTAAAAAAATAAACAAAAAAAAATAAACATAAGTTAAAGTTAATAAATATTAAGTTAGAGTTAATAGTTAGGGTGAGGCATAGTATGTAGTAAATTTCACAAGTAGTTTTTTTTAAAAAAAAGGTAGTTTCATAGATAAAATTTTGAGTTAAAAGGTATTTTAAAAAAAATAGCAAAACAAATAAAATTTTATGTTATACCTAATCTTTACATTACACTATATTTAAAAAAATTTGATTGTTAAAAAACATTATGATGTTGAGCACCAGTAGTGTGATTTAGTAAAACCAATAAATAAAATAAAGTATAAATGAAAGTATAAGATATGAACAAAAAAGTTAATTGTATTAGTAAAGCTCAAAATATAAAAAAAAGTAAAAAATAAAACTATAACTTTTCAGACTCTGTATAAATTTCTACTTTGATTGTATTGTCAAGTCAATTGTTTTCTAAATTATAAGCATAATATTTTTAATTAACTGCTTATTGTATACAAAAAATATTGGAGTTTATATACTAGATTATTGATCTTGTTTTCATTTACCAAAGTTTTATTTGACAAAGCTAATAAAATTAAATAACTTGAGTTAATATTTGAACTGAATATCTACTGAGTATTACTATTAGCTACCAAGTACTATAATAATTATTGCTAATAAGACCTGATCTACATAATGAAGATAATTTGTAAGAGAAGTGAAATATAAAAGATACATAGGAAGTTAGTAGAAAAGAAACAAATTTATCTAATAAATTTGTCCCCTTTCTACTAACTCTTCCCACATTAATATTGTATAAAAATCAATACTACAATTTTTAAATATATATTAATTCTAAAAAAAATAAAAAAAATCTCTTATATTATATATTAGATTTGTAAGTAAAATTAATTTTGAGTTTTACTATACCAAATTTTATTAGTTTTATTTACAACTGGAGTTTTAACTGGGTTGAGTCTAACCCAACCCAAACTGAATCTGTCCCAACTTGGGTCAGATTAAGTTAAATCAAATTTGGGTTAGGTTGATCAGATCAGATCAAACCTGGGTTGGATCAGACCCAGGATAGATCAAACCTGGATTAGATCAGACCCAGGTTAGACCCAAGTCAGATTATAAACAATTAGATACTTAAAATAATTATTATTTGTATAGTTTTTAGTAATTGCAAGTAGTCTTCTATTTTACTATATATATTAATAATATTTGCTTAAGTAAACTTGTTGAGAGTTCAAAATATATATATACTAAAATTTGTATTCAAATTAGAAAAAGTTTTATTTTTAACTTTTAATTTTCTTTTATCAAATATATATTTTTAAAACAATTCTAATTTTTTTGTTAAATTAAAATTAAAAGTTAATAATAAAATTTTTTTCAATTTAAATAAATTTTAATGTATATATGTTGTACCCCAAATCTAAATTTGTCCAAATTGTCAATTGGGACAGCCCAGATGTCAATTTTACAGCCAAAAATAAAAATTGGCCTAAACTGATCTCTAACTTTATTTTAATTTTACCCTAACCCTAAATTTAATTTGGCCCAATTGTCATTTGGACAGAAAGTCATCTGGAGCACAACATATACATTTTGATCTTTTAAATAAGTTTATTAATTGAAGTTAACTTATATACAACTTCTGTATTTATAGTTTATAAATTAACAATAAATATGTTCATATGGGCTAATTCAATGCATTTATTAGTATGATATTTTTGAATTGCACATTAATTTGTGATTATTTTAAATTCAAACCAATTAAGTTCTTATTTTATTTGGTTTGATTTTCTATTTTGAAAATTTGTTACTCAATTGTTACTTGATATCTGGGGCATAAATACAAAATTCGAAAAAATAGCCAAATCAGAAAAATACAAAAATTAGATAAAAATTACCCAAAATGGGATTGTTTTTTTTTTAAGTTTTTTATTTTATTTTGTAGTATATATTTTTATAATCTATAATATATTATGGATCAGATGAGCATATGTAATTTTTATAATTTTTTTTTTTAGAGAACAGTTGTTTTTTTTAGAAAACATTCAGTTTTTTTTTTTAGAGAATGTTCATTTTTTTTTTTAGAGAACATTCTGGTTTTTTTTAGAGAACATTCTGTTTTTTTTAGAGATCTTTTTTTTTTTTTTAGAGAATAGTTGGTTATTTTTTTTATTTTTTTTTAAAGAATGCTATATTTCAAAAAAGTTAAAGGTGGGTAAAGGTTTGATCTAATGTTTAAAATATAGCTTATATATACCAAAACAAAAGTGCTAACCAAAAAGATTTTTACTAAAATGCTCAAATATAAGCTCACATACAGTAGGGGGACATATTATTATGGACACTTTTGGAAGAGCAATCGATCAAAATCGGATAAGTAAGCGTAGCACAAAATTTATATCATGTGACTGGCCGATCTCACAGTACAACAGTAGTACAATATACTAAAATTTTATGCAGTTTCATTAGATTGTGCCAAACTTATGCAAAAAATTCCAAAAATTCGATTTTTTATTTGTACGAAAGTCAAAAATTTTACATTTTCCTTTTCTTTTTTTTTACATTTTATTATAAAAAAAAACAAATTATATTCTAATATTTGCTGGGTCTGCTACCAGCTAATATACAAGCATCAACCCGATAGGGAACACTGGCAACCAGTTTACAGCAAAGTTCTGGTAGTGTTTTGTACTACGATTTTTTAACAAGAGCATTCAGCTCCCTGAGATTACCTGGCCTTTCTTTACGACGTACAGAGCACTTAACCTCATTCTACAGGCTTTCAATTGGATTAAGATCTGGACTTTGTGGCGGCCAATCCATCACACGAATCCAGTGTTTCTTCAAATATTCTAGACCCACCACATCAAAATGCGGTCTTGCATTATCCTGAACGAAGATTGGGCGACCTTGATCTTTGTTTGCTGGAAATTTTTCTATAGTGGGGACAGCATACTTCCGGAGAATTTCAAGGTGCAACTTACCATTCGAATTGGGTTTTAGAGGAACAAGGGGTCCAAACCCAAACTAGGAGAAGCAGCCCCAATATATATGTCCAGAGCTACATCCTACACTACTACCAATGCAATCAATTTCCCATTTTTTATTTGGTATGCGCCATACACGGCCAGGGAAACCTAAAAAAGATGCGCATAGGTCTCATCCGACCACAACACACGTTTAAAGTTCCGGACAGACCAATACTGATGATCAAGCGCCCAATTATACCTTTTTACAATATTCTTAGCTGTGATAAGAGGCTTTTGGGGGGCAACACACAAGGACAAGCCCAAGCTGTGCAAAGAACGGCACATAGTTCTCCCAGAAATTGTTTTTTCACTTTGGCAATTGTGTAGATTTGTCATTTTCGTAAGGCTGAGAAAGTGGTTACATTTGTAACTAAGTCTTTAAGGTTTTCAAGATCGGAAGAAGTTAAAATTTTCGGTCGACTAGTCCTTTTTTTTTGCATTTCTGTGTCCAACTCAGTGTACTGCTTTATAATGTTCCCCACAGAACTTTTACAAAAACCAGCCGCAGCTGCAATTGTACGAAGCGAATCACCTCTTTGGTGTCCATAAATTATGGCTCCTCGTTAATTTTCTGTTAAATCTTTCTTTACACCTATTTTTTGTAGGAAAAAAAATCAAGATTCACATTTGTTTTTTATGCTGATCCGTCATACAAATATACTTTTTTTTATGTCATGTAATGTAACCTGGATGTTGTGCTACATTTGTGCAAAATTTGAGCCAATTTGAACAAAAAATCGATTTTTTGTGAATTTTTTTTTAAAAAAAAATTCAAAAATTCCAAAAATCGATTTTCGTACAAACCCGAAAATGCTACTTTCTATTACCTCTTGCATAACTTTAGCAAAATCTAATAAAATTGTGTGAAATTTTAGTATATTGTACCATGAGATTTGCTGGTCACGTGACATAAATTTCGTGCTGCACTTATACATGCTGGCAAAACCCGGACAAATTCCAAATAATAAAAAACAATTGCTATTTATAAAAGATTAAATCAAATAAATAATCTTAATATTTTGTAAATATATTATTTATAACTATAAGAATATATATGATTTGTTTAAATAAAGATTATTAATAAAGTTTTTGAGATATTAGTTATACTAGAATTTGGGATTTGGGATTTGGGATGACGGACAAATCCCAAACTATAGTAAGTCGGGATTTTGCCAACATGTATAGCTGCACTTACTTACCTGATTTTGATCGACTCCTCCACAAGTGTCCATAATAATATGTCTCCCCCACTGTAGATTATTCGGGGTCCTGCTATAGCACTATAACAATATTCCTTAAGTTCAATATTTTTAACTTTAGTATTAATAAATAATTTGAGTTCTTCAAAAACTTTATAATTTAACTTATTACTTGCAGTGCAAAAACCTTTAATTAGTAATTCGCGAGAGATGGAAAGAATTACTATAGTAATACTACATATACATGTGGGGATATTAAATATAATAAAAACAATTAATACCTATAATCTAGAGCCGGAATTAAAATTTCTCAATTCCTGTCAAGTTAACATCTTTTGTATTGCTAACCAAACTGTAGAGGCAAGTTTTCTCTTTCTAATGGTGGTAAAATCATCAAAATTGGCCTAATATATCAAGAGATATTCTCATTTTTGTCTTTATGAAATTTTAATTCCGGCTCCAGATTATATATATTAATTGTTTTTATTATTTAATATCCCATTTCTATATATAGAAATTCTGTACATCTCTCATGAATCACGAATTAAAATTTATTTATACATAAACTTTCTACCTTTTAATTGAGCCATAAAGGTTGAAAATTGCATGCCATTAGAATATTCTTTATAAAATTATCTATGAAGATTTTTTATAATTCTAAAGGTATAATACAGATAAGCCATTGATTTATCTGTTTTATATAATAATATATTAATATTTTCTTTAGTTATAAATCAATTCAAATTGATTCAATTGCTTTGTTATTAGTTTTGTGCAATGAATAACTGGTTTTGTTAAAGTTAAAGCACAATATTCATATATTTTTGCATGTTTTTGCAACTCTGAAATTGTATAGTGTCCAACCTATTAATATTAATTTAAAACTATAAAATTATTATTCAAATTTATAGAACTTTTGATATAAATAATTATAAATTAATGCTTACATTCAAATTTGCTTTTTTTAGTTTTAAAATTATTAAAATTAATGCTTATCTGTTATACCCTAATTCACTTTTAGTTTAAATAACTAAAATTATTAAAAATTATATGGTGCAAGAAGCCTATACTAGACAATAAAATAGTATAACTTTAAAATGCATCAACTTTTTGTAGAGACAATATTTTTAAAAGATATTTGGCAAATTTGTAGAGCTTATCATAATGAACAAAGTTACTGATCAGATTTTTAAAATGTTGCCTTTATAAAAAGTTATAGCACTTTAAAGTTAGTTAAAATTGAAACACATAGTAATTATATATAAAACAANAGATTTTTAAAATGTTGCCTTTATAAAAAGTTATAATACTTTAAAGTTAGTTAAAATTGAAACACATAGTAATTATATATAAAACAATAGTAATTTTTAAAATGCATCAACTTTTTATAGAGAAGGTTTTTCAAAAAAATATGGCAAACTTATAGAACTAATATTGCTCTACAAAGTTACTGGTCAGTTTTTTAAAAAACCTCTTGCACAAAAAATTATAGTGATTTAAAAATTGAAACATGTTGAGTATAGGCTTCTTGCACCATAGATAAAATTTGCCTTTTCTATTTCTTGTTTTTTTTTGTTATCACTAGTACTTGATTAAAACATTGCCAAAAAATATGAGCTTTATTTGAGATATAGCTTGAAGTGCTATTTAAAATTCTAAACTATATAATTGTTGATATGTAGCATAATATTTTTATGATACATATTTTTTGTTCATAGTTGATACTATATTATAATAAAAATTTTGAATTAGTTTTTGTTTTATTTAAGAATTTCAAATGTTACCTTTGATTCTTCAAGTTTCTATGAGAAACATTATAGCAACTACTTGCACAAAGTGTTGTAATTAAGCATTCTGTTTTATAATTACTAAATTAGTAAATCAGCAAATAAATAACTTCAAGGCTTGAATAAAGCTCAACAATATTAATTTGACTTTCATGCCAATTTAGAAACAAGCTATGCTAATTAATATCTGCAAGTGGTTTTCACTTTCAATAATAATCAAAAAAGAGACTTTATAAGAATATAATTATGTAATTCTATAGTAAGCAAGTAGGAACATGATGCTAACAAATTAATGATTGCATATCAGAAATTTCAAGTCCAAAAAGTTGAATACAAGTATATTTTTAAATATTTAGTTATTGCCACACTTTATTTGGTGATGAGCCATTAATCTAATCTGGCTTTTAATTTTAGATTCTTTATAAACTTCAAGTGTACAAAACTATCCTCTATAGTTGAAACATGTAGAAAACTTATTTATTTACACTACATACAAGAGAAAACTTGTATTCTGGTCCACTATGATTCCACTTAGAATTTGAAGAAGTTCCAGTACTAAAGACAAAAATTTTGTATTCACAAAGTGAAAAAGATATAGAAACAAATGATGCATCTAGTTAGCTGTTCAAATTTGTCCATCCAAGTACTAAAATCTGGAATAACATGTTTGATTATTGAAAATCTTTTTGTATCTTGCAAATTGTTGCTGTCAGAAGGAACCACTTTCACAATAAAACCTGAGCAACAAGGTATTTTCAGAATAGTTAATAACAACTGTCATAATAATTCATGTCATTTAAAATTATTTTAGTTTTTGACCAATTCGGATAGGAAAGTATTTTTTTTTTGCTTATATTAGAAAGTCACCACCAGTAATGTGAATATGCGCCATAATGAAAATTTTGTCTAACATTCCATTTTCTATTAATGTAACAGAGAGTTTTGTCATTTTTGTAATCCTTAAGAACCAGGCTTTGCAGATTTGTACATTGTCATGGGCATTAAGTTATGTCGATCATAAAATTTTGCTATGCCACATTATAAGGAAGATAGGGGTATTGTGGACAGGTTAAAGTTTCTACTAATAAAACTTTTTAATAATCAAATAGATTTTTATACAATTTTTATTATTTGTATTATGTTTAATAAAGAATAAATTACTGTAAAAAAATCTTTATATCATATATAGTTTTAGATATAAATAATTAGTACACAAAATAGAACATAAAAACTAAATTTTAGAGAAAAGGGTGTATTGTGGACACAGTGGATAATTTTGATCTAATGACCCGTTTTGGATGATTTTACTACCAAAATGACCGTCTTAGTAAGACGATTTTAACAAGACCAAAATCGTTAAAATCCAATCACGGGATCCCAAGATAATTAAAGGTTTACTAGCATTCTTGCACGTTCTTACGGACGTGCAGTGAAAATAATTACTGTACCATATTTGCAAATTAATTTAATAGGATGTTGATTTGTTTTAGTAAAAATCCTTTGCGGCCACCACATAAGTCATATTTTAGTGAATATTATTTAGTCTTGATATTTGTGGCTTCTTGATTATTTGCGGTCACCACATGAGTCATATTTTAGTGAATATTACTTAACCTTGATATTTGTTATTTATTCACGGGATTTACAGCGCAATACCAGGAACGGAGTTTTCCGTAAGTGAAAACAAAGAGGATGGTTTACATGAATGTGAATTGACGTTCGTTCCACAAAATCTTGCATTTGGTTGGATGGCTGTGATCTCTAAATATATAAACACGGGTAATTTCGGATTGGTAATTGCCTGTTTAAGACGCTGCCATGTGACTGTATGTGATGAGTTGATGGCTTATCGAAATGTTATTAAGGTTATATGTATACACGTATTCACATCTGGTTGGATAACCGATTGGATATGCTTTTTAAATTTATTTGAATGTGGCAAATGTGGATAAGATTGAAAATTCGACCACCTAATGTGAACGATGTAACCAATGCCACGTTGACGTTTCTATTGCATCGCGTTTGCGTTGTGTTATGTTTATATTGATACAATCGTTAACTTTATTTATAAAATAATAACCTTTTTCATGCGGGTTTACTATCCGATTGATAGATTACGATACAGAATATTAAAAATTTTGATTACACGTTTGCTATTCATATTAGTATATTACGTTCGTAAACACTTATATACCTACGACGTATTTCTATATGATTATTCATTATTTATCAAAATATCATTTAAACTCAACGCTATAGATGCCACGTTAACTATAATTTCTAAATCACTAAATGCAACAACCAAGACTATTTTATAATTAAAAAAGGCAACGGTTAAACTATTCAGTAAGCTAAGCCACTTGTCTCCCACTCTTTCTCGTCTATTCAAAAAAATTCTACGAACTTAACATACTAAATAGATGAAAAACCAATAATATACTCAAGAAATTTCCGTTCCTGGTTTTAACACAACTGCGTTGCGCAGCTACCTTATTAAACTTCTAGCTTCGGAGAGATAATTTATCCCGTGACAATGTAAGGCGAAAAAAAATTTCAAAATCCGGTTTTCTGACAATATTCATGTTTATGTGTCTGCATAAGAAAGCCAATCAGAACGTTTATAATGCGGACACATTATAGAGATTTACTAGTATAGATTATGCAAAAATTTGCAGATTTATATATATAAATTTATATTTTGTATAAATAATAATATCTTGTGATCTAGTGATCAGAATTGGATGATTTTTATACCATTCGATTCGTCTCTCTGAGCTGATTCGAATGGATAAAAATCATCCAATTCTGATCACTAGATTGTAAGCTATTTTCCCTGTCCACAATACCCCGTCCACAATACCCCCACCTCTGTAACATCCGGCCTTACATAATCTTGATAAATGAGGCTAGCCTTACTGTGTTGTTAAACGATAGTGGCTCACCCACAAAATATTGTCATGTGACTTTTTTGTGGCACAAACCAATCAAATTTTTGAGACCAGGTGTAATGTGAAAAATCAAAACAATCAAAACAATCAAACAATCGAATAAAGCGAAAGAAGTAAAGTAATAAATCGAGTGGTTAGGGTTTGGGTTAGACGCTTAGCTAGAGCGCTATTAATACCAAAATTTTGCAATGAAGTTTTTTGTTAATGTGCAGTAGACGATTTCATAGACAAACTTCAGTTATTAGTGATTTTTATGAAAAATCGCGATTTTTTACGTTACACCTGATCCTAAAATTCAATTGGTTTGCGCCATAAAAAGTCACATGACCAGAAAATTTTTGTGGGTTAGCTACGTAGATTGGCCATATATCGCCTAATACACATGGCATGTTAAATTCGGGTGAGGTAAAATAACGTATGATTTTAGTTTATTAAAGCTTCGCAGTCTCTATAATAGTCAGAAAGTATAAAAAGGAAGTTGCTTCGCTCTTCCTAAGGACAATCTTCGGATTATCTATAGTTAAAGTCAATAAAATATATATTAAACTCAGTCTAATATTAATACATAAGTCACCTTTATATAAATCGTGTTAAATCATCAAGTCATGCCTCTGGCGAACTGCCTTCTTGTCATCATTTGAATCGTATAAATAAAATAAATAAAATATTGTCCATTTCTCCCCGTAACAACATATATTATAAATCACTAATATAATTCTTATCCGGATCATCAATTAAATTGAAAATGTGATAAATAATTATAAGTGAATTGTGACTACGTACAAGGAGTTTTATATCGAATTAGTGATTATTTAAGAGGTGATTATAGAGGAGGACGACTGTATTAGGTAATCAAATAATAAAAGTAATTTGGCAAATCAAAATAAACGTTTGTCTAATTTTATTATTAAGCAGGCCTTAATTCACCCAAAAAATTTGCCAAAATTACGTAATGATTACGTATGCATGCCGACCCGTGGTTTTGTTTGCATGCCCTAGATTTTTGTCATACTATACGTACGACGTATGTACATACGGATGCTACAAAATATTGTCTCTACAAGCTATTCAGACTATATTCGATTATTAACTTTACACAAGATTATACGGGATCTAAAATTTTTTTCTTTTTTTTACTATGATATAATCTTTTTAGATCTACGCAAAATTTTTATATAAAAATTAAGAGCTACGTACTAAATTACGTTTATGTGTCAGAATAAACAGATGACCTAAGCGAAATCAACACTGGTCAATTATTCCCCCAATAAGTTCTCCGTTATGTTCAGACAATTTAGAGCTGTGTTACATAATTACAATTTTACATGCAATTTTCATCACGTTCAGCCAGCATTAATGCATCATTTGATTTAAATGTATGATCCGAATTGTAACTAAATGTCAAGTGTTTAAAATTACAATTACATGAAATTTCAGTTTACCAAAGCTTACATAAAATTACGTAAAATTAAGTAAAATTACTGTAATTTTATATCCCTAGTACTTAACATTTATATTTTAGTAATAACGCTAATTGTTGTTTTAAATCTGGAAAGTAAATTTTAAACTCAATAATTTTTGTTGATCAGAATGAAATTTGAATGCACCATGATTAATTATGTACTTATTATTAGTATTATTATTACTTTAAATATTAGAAGAAATAATTAGAAATATTATAATAAGTAATAATATTTAGTATAACTTTTGCCCATCTTTAGACTTAATAACTTAATTAGCCAATTAGCAAAATATTTGGTTTCGGAAAATGTTTACAAATTCCTTAGCAGGAAAAGTTCCCTGTTTATCAGGTCAGACCAGAGTCGGTAAAATTTTTGGCAAATCAATAATCGATTAAATTTTTGGCTACAAAATTTTTATTGCGCTAATAAATATTTTCTATAATAATTTATGATTATTCGCTTGTTAAAATAAATTGGTAATATATTATTATTATATTTCTATAGGTCATATGTACGTACGTACGTACGTACTGGGTACATTCACAAATATCCGAATAAAGAAGTGATCAAACGAATCCTCATAACATATTGTATAACACAAAAATGTATAACAATTTCTTCAAATGTATCATTATGCAACATGATATTGCAACTATTAAGGAGGGAGAGTATACTTCACTGAAACTATAAAAAAATTGAAAATATTATTATTATATATTAATTATGTTTTTATTATATTTTAAAAAACGTTATAATTACTAGTTATAAGTTAATAATAATAATATAAATAATATATATTAAAACTGTTTTAGTAATATTAATAAAAACATTTTTAAAACATTATTAAACTAAATAAATTTCATATTTATAGTATAATATAAATATTTATATTATATAAATATATCATATTATAATATATTTTATAATATTAAATATAATATAAATAAAACAAATCAATAATATAATGATTTAGACAAATGTGTTTACCCCAAAATCTCGCAAAAAAGACTTCTTATTAAAATACGAAGGATGGTTTCATAAGCAAAATTACGAGATATAAGCATTTTTTAAAAATAATTTTGGTTTAAAAAATATTTTTAAAAAACTTATTTTAATATATTTTTAAAATATAATAATAATGTTTTTATGATATTTTTAATATATATATTAAAATAATGTTTTAAAAACATTTTTAAAAATTTATTTAAAGTTATTTTTAAATATAATAATAATGTTTTTATAATAATTTTTATAATATTAAAATAATGCTTTAAAAACATTTTTAAAAAATTTATTTTAAAGTATTTTTAAAATATAGCAATAATATTTTTATAATATTTTTAATAATATTAAAATAATATTTTAAAATATTTTTAAACAATTTATTTTAAACTATTTTTAAAATATCATAATAATGTTTTTATAATAATTTTATAATATTTTTAAAACAAATTTAAATTTTTATTTTATTTTAAAATTTTTATTATATTATTAATATATTATAAAAATATTATTAAAATATTTTTTTATATAAAAGCATATTTATTATATTTTCAAAATATTATTATTTTATTATAAAAACATATATACTTTTTTTTAAGTTTCAGTAAAGTACGTTTAACCGATTTAACTCTAATACTAGGAGATAAGTTTCTGATTACTCGAATAAAGGTCTCTTCAGCACTACACTAGCTTACTTCCTTTATTTTTCTTAAGTAAAATCGAAGGGAACTTCTCTACCAGTATCTCTCTTTATTGAAGTCAAATTCATTCGTTTATGACATTTGAATTTAACTGTTAACATACGACACGTTAACGTGTTACCTAGCACATTAACGTGCTATCTAACACGCTACGTGCTGTTAAATATAACACTGTTTAGCCTAACATGTTGACGTGCTATCTAGAATTTTCCCCTTAACACGCATACGTGCTAAAATGATAACGTGTTATGAAGAATTTACAAAAAAGGGCGTTCAAGTTTCTACATCTAATATTGACTAACACATTGTGCAAATGGAAATGAAAGTTATCTATACTAAATAAAGAAAGAAGATCTATTTATAAATGGGTGTAAACTAATCGGGAATTTGTAGCCAATTTGGGTGCTTGTTGCACTTGACTGAAATTAACCCGCGCGTTGGCTGTGAGGCAAGTGTAACTTTATACCCTAATAAGCAATTTTCAACTTCAAGCACGACAGACAAACTAATGCAGTAACAGCATTACACATAAGTACAGAGTTGAAATTTGAAGAAATTAATAATAGCCAATTGAAGTCTAATTTAAAACAAAAAACAATTCTTCTTAACATTAATGCATGAATACATCTTTATTAAATCAAACTAATACATTAAATTAAATAAGTACCTTTTAATTGTTTTGTCGTACTTTGATAAGTTATATGTCATCACTTTTGATGATGTTAAGGAAGAATGAGAATTCCAATTATATTGACATGGTCTACAATTTTGACTGGTCTTCAACCCCGCTTGGTCCTATGGACACTTGGGATCCTACTCTCAAAAATGCCACGGTAATTTGCCCGTACTTTTTTAAATTCGTAAAAACCTTTCTAAAAATCATATATTTAATGTTAGAATTTATGTCTCAAAACTAAGTTTCCTACGTGTCTCTATATCGATCCTTCAAATTGGATAATTTTATATAATGAAGGTAAACCAATTTTACGGCTTATTTTCCTTAATCTATTTAATTAACATAACTATCTGACCTTATTTGCTCATAGCGTTTGCACCAATCTTAATGACAAAGCATCCTGGTAAGTTATTTATTTTCATACTATGTGTTATAATAAAATTGTTAATCACGTAGCACTTTTATGAATGTTAAATAGCATTAGGAAAACAGGTTAAAGATGTTTGGCCTGAAATATATGAGATTATGGATTCAGTTTTTAATGGGTAAATGATATAATAATTTTAAGGATTTTTGATTCATAATATTAATTTTCCCTTGAATTATATAATACATGTAGAATAATAACAACCGGCAAAGGCATTTCCTACAACGATGAACCTACAATATTACAACGTGATGGATATGATGAAGAAGCATATTTTAGCTGTGCATATAATCCGATTTTCAAATCTGATGGCACAATTTGTGCTTTATGGTGTTTAGCACAAGAAACTACTCAACAATTTTTAAATACTCGAAGACTAAAATTACTTGGAGAATTTGGTCATATTACATCTAGTTAGTACTTATAATTTTAATTACTTGTTGATTATAGTTGATGATCATTACGAGCATTATATTTATGGAATTATATTTATTAATATATTTTGAATTTCATAATATTTCTAAAAGACATTGAGTCATTAGAAAGTGCCTGCCATATTATAACAAAAGCATTAAGAAACAATAAAGATATCCCTTACACACTCATTTACTTTGTAAAACATAAATTAAATACTAGTTCTGAATTTTTAATCGCCCATCTAATGGCTACGACCTTTGATAATGACGATAAAGAAAAAAGAAATATTCCTGATTATTTACCAGAATCCCATGAAACAATTAATTTAACCAAAGATGCTAATAAAAGCTATGATACATATATAGAACTAAAAAGAAGTGACGCAATTAATTCTTTCTTAAAATGTGATTCTTGGCCAATATACCATGTAATTAAAGAAGGAAGAAATTTAAAAGTTTTTTTAAATGAAGAATCACAGGCTGTACTTTTCCCGATAAAAATTTATCTTGACAAAGATCATGTTTTATCGATTGTATTAATTTATGGTATTAGTCGATTTCGAGCACTTGACGATCGATATATGGAGTTTTTTAATGTATGTAATATCATTATTTTCGTTATCTTTTATATTTACTTTAATAAAATATATTATAAATATATAATATTTTATTATTTATTAAAAATATATATTATAAATACCTATATATTTTAATATTTATTAGTTAGTAACAAATCAAATCTATGTCCTTTTACAACATGGAAAATCTGTTGAAGATGAAAAGAATCAAACTAAAATATTGGCTGATATGAATTACCAAAAAATTACGTTTTTCCAAGGAATCAGTCACGAATTAAAAAGTATTATTGAAAAGACTCTTTTTTTTAAAAAAATATATTGTATAAATATGCTTAACCTTTTTTTATAATATTAGCACCATTAACTTTAATGCTTTCACCACTCAATGATGTAATTAATACATGTATTCAAGATCCGTTACTAATGTCACACCTTCAAATTATACGTCGTAATGCTCATCGATTACTTAAACTTATTAATTCTTTATTACAAGTATGTTTTATTACTGTATTACAATCGTTAATATATATTCATTTTTATTAATCTTATCTGTTATAATAGTTTTCAAATATAGAAACTAACCAACTAAAAGCACATTATCGTGAAACAAATATTGCTGAATTTACTCATGAATTGGCATCAGATTTTAAAAGTATGGCCAAAACATTAGGCTTAAATTATTATATTGATATTCCAAATCCGGATGAGTTTGATCTCGCTTTGGGAGATAAAATATATTTGGATCGTGATTATTATGAAACTATCGTATTTAATCTTTGTAAGTATTTTTTTTTTAACAAAAAGTGTTACATTTAAAGTTTATAAATTCGCTAAAATATTTTATCGCTTATTGCTGTATTATAAGGTTCAAATGCACTCAAGCATACTTGGAATGGACAAATAACTGTTTGCTTATATCTTGATTATATGAACGAGAAAAAAAAGATGGTTGTCCTTGAAGTGTCTGATACAGGTTAATAATATTTACTAATCTTGCAAAATAAAACCTCGAATGTGTTTATACTGATTTATACAGTCATTATAACTACATCTGAATTGACTTTTTTATTTAGGAATTGGTATTCCGGAATCCGCCCTTCCAAATATATTTCAGCGTTTTTATCGAGTAGAATCTCAAGGTTCACGTAGTCATGAAGGTACTGGAATAGGGCTTGCTCTAGTCAAAGAACTTATTACACTTCACGGTGGAGATATCACTGTTACTTCTGTAGTAAATCAAGGAACGGCATTTAAATGTTGGTTTCCAATAGGATGTGAACACTTATTAATAGATCAAATACGTTCTAATAATGTGGAAAATCAAATAAATCATGATCGGGAATTATACACTAATCGACAACTTTATTTAGAAGAAAGTTCTCAATGGATGAAAGATAATAAATCTGAACCTCAATATTCAAATGATATTAATGAACTTGATATTATGAATATTGTTGCTGATGAAACAACAAAAAACAATAGAAAATATAAAGTATTGATTGTTGATGATAATAATGACATGAGGTAATATATTTCGTTATTAAATCAAAAAGGTTCAATATTTTTGAGTTTTTTTTTATTATTGAATATATTTTATAGAGATTATTTGGCAGAACTTTTAAATGAATTTGACGTATATCGTGCTTATGATGGCCAAAATGCTATACAAACCTTAAAAACGCTTAAAAAACTACCTGACTTAATACTTAGTGGCAAGTAATTAATAATGTAATTTGTCACTTACACATTAATAATTATTTCAACTATCATAATATGTTTGAACTTAATATATAGATGTCATGATGCCAAATATGGACGGATATGAGTTATTAAATGTGTTAAGATCTGATGTAAAAACTCAACTAATTCCCATAATATTATTATCTGCAAAAGCTTCTGAAACTTCTAAAATTCAAGGTAATTTGAGTACTATTAAATTATCAGTTATTATTATTTCTTGTTTTAACCTTTTTTCAATATATTTATTTCAGGCTTCGATAAAGGAGCAGATGATTATTTAGTAAAACCATTTTCAACTCGAGATCTAATTTGTCGTATTCGCGCTAATATTGAATGCTCAATTCTTCGTCGTAAAATATTATTTCAACGATATAAACAAGAAGATATAAAGCAATTATTGCTTTCAATAATAAACATGATTCTTTCCGGATCAAATTTAGATAAAACATTACTTTATATTACAAAGGAAATTTATCGAAGGATGCCATGTGAAAAAATCTTTATTATTTCAAATGAGTCACCTAAGAATAATAAAATAGTTATTCCAGATGAAAATGACTCTGAAGATTTATCACCAATAATTACACCATTTTCGGAAATTAATGATAACAATAATAGTAATTCACAATCTTTTACAAGGTCACAAAAATTTTTTAATGAAAATTTAAGTGTTGATATTTCTTTAAATAAATATTGTGATGAGGTTCATAAAAATGTTTCTGCATTATCTGTAGAAATAAGGTTGGGTGATAATTTTTGGGGATGGATAAAAATACATAGATCTCAAAATTCCATTTGGTGCGACTCTGAAATAGAATTATTACAACAAATATCAAATAATATAAGTTTAGCTATTACATATGCAAAATTGTTGGAAGAGATTGGAGAAAAAGAAATTCAAATTAAAGCTGCTGAATTTGCTAATCATGCAAATACTCAAATATTAGCAAACACTTCTCATGGTTTAGTTTTGCATTTCATATACTTATAATCTTTTATTATAATTATTTTTTAATTCTTTTTATTTTAATTCTTTTTTTTTTCTTATTTTAGAGTTACGGACACCTTTAAGTGCAATAGTAGGTATTATTCCTTCTTTAGAGGGTACTACCTTAACCATTGAGCAAAAGGACATGCTCAATATTATATCAAATGCTGCTGATAACGTGTTATCTTTAGTTAACGATGTTCTAAATGTAGCAAAACTAGAGGCGAAAAAATTTATTCTAGTAAATAGAACTTTTGATTTATTAAATACACTTGAGAGCACAATTATTATATTTGGAAAAAAAGCTGCGACTAAAAATATTGAATTAATTGTGAATTGCGAGATAGATATGTTGCCGAGATATGTTAAGAGTGATCCTGAGAGGTGATTTAATCAATGTATTTTATATACAATAAAATTGATTCAATTAGCATAACAATAATACTTGTTTATTATTAAAACAGGCTGAACCAAGTTTTAACCCATTTACTATCAAATTCGTAATTATTTTTTTTTTGTTTTTATCTAGTTGATTATTCTTCATACTTATCACTGTATGATTTTATTTGACGATTTTATTTTTAATACTTAGAGTTAAATTTACTAAAGAAGGCGAAATAGTACTGACAATTTCTATGCAACCACGAGAAATCATTGAAGAACTCAATGAAGAGAATTCGTCTTACGATCAAGTGGTTAAAAAAGAAAAGTTATTGATCCAATTAAGTGATACTGGTATTGGGTAAGTTACTTGTGATTATTTGTGATTATATTTTAGCATATATAATGATTTAAATAATTCATATAATAATTTTGTAATAGCATAAATCCAGAATATTTAAACCATGTTTGGGAAAGTTTTTCGCAAGGTGACATGTCAATGACTAAAAAGCAAGATGGTGCAGGACTTGGACTCTCAATCTGCAAAAATCTAGTAGAAATTAATGGAGGTGAAATTAAAGTTGAAAGTCAATTGGGTAAAGGAAGTAAATTTTCATTTACATGGAATGTTGAACTATTAACAATGGCATCTTTATCAATGGAGACTCAATTTAATAAACAAACAAGTTATGTATTACCTCATACTATAAGAAAAAAGCGAATACTAATAATTCACTCAGCTGAAACTTTGAGAAAATCTGTATTGAATTATCTTAAAAGTGTCGAAAAAGTTGATACGTTCGATACCTTTTGAAAAAGGTATTAAGGCAGTAAAAACATATAAAGAATTATATGATCAATTTACTTATGATATAGTCTTTATCGGTCTTTATGAAAACAACAAAGAAGAAACTATAAATTTTATTTTAGAATTAAAAGAATCGTTGATTGATAGTAATAATTTAGCGATAATATTTGTAGTATTTCCAATTCATGAAAGAATTGTATTAGCAAGAGAATTAATGGAAAAATTTTTAGGAACTTTTGTTGTTTATACTCCAATTACGTTAAATAAGCTAATTATTCAATTTATGTATATGGAAATAACCTAGCATTTGTAGCAAGACAATGTCTTAAAATCTTTATTTGTATTAAATTGATATTTTAAATCAGTATATATATATCACACCAGTGGTGTTCATCACCAGTAAATACAAATTATAATATGCAAACCATTTTTTTGCCGTTAGGGTTAGTGTTAGAGTTCGTGTTAGGGTTTGGGTTAGGGTTAGTATGTACCAAAATTTTGCAAGGAATTTTTTTTGTTAGAACGTGAAGATAGGTTTCTTAGACTGAATTTTTCGATATAGACAATTTTTGAAAAAACACATTTTTTTCGAAAATTCAGGTTACACCTGATCTTCACGTTACACAAAATTCAACTGAATTTTGATTGACCAAAACACATGTGGTGTTGAACACCAGTGGTGTGCTTTATCAACGTCCTTTTAAATTTGCTTGTTTTCTCTAATTATCCCTTAAAATCTGATTTAGTGGGAAAATAATTGGACAAAATAAATTATATAAAAAAATTTTTTTAGGTGAAGCATGGACCAGAGGGTTTAAATAGGCAGCACCTTTGCAGGTATGGCAGCTAGTGTAGAGCATTTGGGGGACTACTTAAATTAGGCACCAAAAGTGCATGTGTGGCTAGTTGTACACTCATCTATGTAACAAATATCAAAATATTTAATAAAAACCAACGGGCAAAGCAGGATGTCTTAAAAAATATTATGTTTATTAGGATCTTTATTCTAACTCCCAAAGGCTCAAACCATATGTTAAACTCAATAATCACAGTGTAGCATCCATAAAATGATTCAAACAAAGTGTATCGACTTGCATAATTGCTATAAAGTTTGCTATTTACTGCAACTTTTGTATTATATTATCTTTTCACATGCTTTAACCAACTTTAATATCAGCTTCTAAATGATGATCATGAATATATTACTTGATTGCCATATTAAAGCACCTTTTTACTTTTAAATTGATCATAACAACTATATTAAATCAACTTTGTCTAGTTGTATTTTCGGACAGAGTTAAGGAAGTTTTATGATGCACTTTTATTTTAGCTTAGGAAATATGTTGTGGTTTATTTAATTTGAGGCAATTGACAAAAATTGGACAAAAAAATGTTAGCAAGCAAATTTCCTACTGGATAATTTAAGGGATAAAGGAGATTTGTAACAAAATTTTAAAGATATTATTCAAATATAGTAATATACAGTTAAATTATTGTACTATTTTACTATTAATTTTTATTTAAATATTACTATACAAAATTTTGCAAAATTTATAAAGAACCACGATAGGGTGGACCCACAACAAAATAGTTATGTTATTGATACAGATCTCCATTTAACTATCCTAAAATAGTACCCTAACTCTAATTAAGCTAAATCTGCATCAATAACATAATCATCTCAGCACAGATTTCACCCTTTCATATAATAACAGCTAGATTCAATAAACAAAGTAGGCTTTAGTATCATGTTTACTTTTTGAGAACTAATTATAAAATAATAAGCAACTCTATAACTGATAAATAAACAAACTATTATCTTAATTGTAAAGCTTTACATTTTTTTAAATTATATAATTTTTATATTAAGGATAGGGTGAACATAGATCAATTTTCATATGATCTACGTGGTACTATAAGATTTTATATAGAAATTAAACACATGCCCCTAATAAAACTTTTTAGAAATGTGACCAATTTTAACAAAAATTTGGTATTATGTAGAATGAGCTCTTATTTTCATAATCGTGAAATTCTAGAACTTATAATATTTGAAAAAATCCACCATCATATATTGATAAAAAAAACTTAGATAGGCCTAAATAGTGAATTGACCCGTCTAAAAAATCTTCACTCGGGTCACCTGACGGGTGGACAATGTGCCACCCGGGTGGAAACGGGTCAGTCCAAAAAAAGATACCACCTGGGTCACCCGACAGATGACAAACGGGTGACCCGTCGGGTCACCTGGGTAAATTAAAAAAAAATCTCAGGTGGTTGATATAACTAGTGATTTGACCCAGGTGTGTTAACTATGGTGGTAGAATTAATTTTACAAATTAATACGGTTACAGCATTGCCTTATTTTTTGCTGAATTGCTGTGAGCTATAAAGTCGTAAAGCCGTAATGCCGTAAAGCCATAATGCCGTAAAGTCGTAATGCTATTAATCTGTAATGCCGTAATGCCATAATGCCGTAATGCTGTAATGCAGAAATACTATCTGCTATAATACTGTTTATTAAAATCTGTACTGCATTATGGTTTCCTTTAAATAATTTACTATTAAATATTTTTCGAATTTGATTCTGTCGACTTCACAAATTTGCATTAATTTGTATCGGGTCTCTGCCCGTGGGTGACCCGTGAGTTGACCCACCTGTTCTCATCCAGGCTGTTACAACTTGACCCGGGTCACCCACCCACCCACGGGTGACCCAGGTGACACCCACCCGGGTCAAAACATTAGGCCTAAATTTACTTAGGTAGCATGAAAAATCACTAATTCTGATTGGTCAAATCACGTTGTTTACAATCCAGATTAGTCAATCACATGATTTAATATGATTACAACGTGATTACTATTAGAAATAATCTACATTCACCTACCCTTAAAACCAACTAATATGAGTAATCAGAGTGTATATATACTGTTTTTCATAAAGATATGCATTGGCAAATTTTATATATAGATATATATCGATTACTAACCGGTAAGATATATATCGATTATTAACACCCCTATCGATTACTATCGATAGTAATAGTAATCGATTAATATCTGGTTAATACCCTATCGATTACTATCAATAGTGATAGTAATCGATATATATCCGGTTATATCGAATATAATATCAATTAAAATTATTATATTCACATAATCATGCTTTTTGAACATTTTACAGGTTTTCGCAAGTTTTCGCAATTTAATTATAAATTTTTTTTATTTATTATTATTATATAATATTTTAATTTATTAAATATACAATAATCACAAGTTTTCGCTATTTAATATAAAATTTTATTTTTTTATTATATATTATATTTTAAATATTACATATATTATATATTATTATAAAAAAAATGAAAAAAAATAAATCCAAAAAAAACGAAACCAAAAAAAATTAAAAAAATAAAACCAAAAAAAATAAACTATTATATTCTTTATATTCGCTCATATTCGCTTATATTCGTTTATATTTGCTTATATTCGCTACTTCTTGCAAAGTCCCAGAAAGTTAGGTCGTTTTCTTGCAAAGTTCCGAAAGAAGTAAGGAATAAATAAAATAAAATAAAATTAAAAAAATAAGTAAAAAAAAACAAA
>QKWP01000046.1:74950-88169 GCA_003550325.1 Gigaspora rosea | reverse complement strand
TTTTTTTTTAGTAAGAACACTAACCAATTGTTCGAGAATACTTGTAGCTAATATACTGTTTTATGAGAATAGTATTTGAGTTTGAAATTTCCAACACTGCCTACAACCCAACTACAGGAATTATTTTTTAAATACTTTTGTTTATATTCCTTCTATTACTACTAAATATATTATCAATATAATTGGATTCTATTTAGCTGGTTTCAATTTTTTTGCTATAGTGTTAGAGCTATTTTATTCTTGCAAGAAAGCTTACTAAATTAAATTATGTTACATTTTATATGCTAGCCAGATTTTGGCAACTTATATATTCATTAAGGCTTATACTTGCAGTTAGAACTGCTTTAAACTGCTACTATTGTCTATTTGTTCTTATAAGATTCATACCAATCCTAGTACCTATCTTCTTCTGATAGTAGCATTAATGATCTTTACTACCTTCTTACTCAAAACTTGCCAAATGGGTTTCTGTTTCTTTAGTTTCCTGGATTGATTGGATAACATTATATAATTATGCTCAAAAGCTCTTATTTAAGATAGTGAACCAATATTACAGTTTATATACCCAACCAATAGATAAACCACAGTTACTAGAACACAGATTTATTTTTTAAATATTACTAGTAGGATTTGAACTTTTAATCTACTGCTTGGGGTGACAACCTGGCAACTTTTTAAGTTATTATACTCTTTATGACTATATGGGGCGCAGGAATAGAAACAGCCCATTTTTACAAATTTTTTGAAATCGAGTTTTTATTAGATTTACATAAATTTTGACATGGTTGACATTTTTCAATTAAAAATAAAAGTCGATTTGCATAATAAAAAATCAAGATATTGTTAAAGAAAAATTACACAAGGCTGCATAGAGACAACACATCACGATATTACCCGATAGTCACATGTTACATTTAACTAATCAAAATTATGAAATTTGATTAATCCCAGATCAGTCCAAAAATCAAAACAAATGATTAAACTCAATTGTCTCAAAATAAAATATATGTAAAAATGGGCTGTTTCTATTGCCTGCGCCCTATATACTTTATATATTTGCTATTTAAAAACTATATACTTATAAATTAACTAATATTTACTGTGATCTGCTAATTATTATCTTATATAATTAAAACTGATTTCACAAGTTTGGTTCACAGGCTCATGTTATAGCTTGTGTTACAGGCTCTTATCATGGGCTTGCAAATCAAAGACTTGTTTGTTATACCATTCTTTTCTTAGAGCCCCTTCTTTTTTATTTTTGTATTTCTTTTTTTATAGCTTTGTTATATTAGGATATTGTTGATAAAAGGCCTCAACTACTTCTTGAGTATGGACAATATTCTTAGCAAAATTTCTAGAAGTATTTATTAGTGTTATAATTCTTATAGTCAACTAGATAATGTAGATTCTTTTGGATCTATTTTGTGTTAATGATTTTATTTATTTCATATTTATTTTCATTTTTTATGATACAAGAGGCAGTAGGTCCAATAATCTTCATGAAATTGTTTTTTAATATAAAATTTGAGCAAAAAAATATAAAAGATAGTTTGTATTTTGGATATAGAAGGTAATTTCAACTAATATACAACAGATTAATTTTTTTTATAGTATACAATTCTAGTTTCTTATATTTCAACTTTTTTCAACTTTTTTAGAGATAATTAGTATAAAAATAGTGTTGTAAAAAGCCAGACTTTGTTGCCTATTTCAATTTTGGGATCTTTTTTGATGTTTTTGGTCTATATTGGTCTTGTAACATTATTAAGTAGTAATTCGTAGTTAAAGAATCAAAATTTTATAGAAAAATTAGCAGAGTTTTACTAATTGCCTTCTATAGAAGTGGAATGCTATACATTTCTAATCATAATAAAAAACCCCTATAGTAAAAAATTAATAAATACTCATATCATGTTAAATACTAACGTGATTTGAATGATTTAACTATTAATAGAATCAGAAAAATTGGTTCTGCAAAGTTTAATAAGAAATTATAAAAGGTTTGCTTAGTAAAAAAAATACTTTATATATAGAAAAGCCCCATTTGCAACTATAGAAATTTACTATTAAATGCCTGCTGTAATTTATTATAAAATGATCATTATTTTTTACCCTTTATCTGTAATTTACCACTTAAGCTATTTTTAATTATTTAACTAGTATTTTTTTATTTGTTGTAAATACTTAGTTTTGCTTTTTGCTAAAGGAAATAAAAAATGAAAGAAGTCTGCAAGTCAAGTAAGGGTAAAAGCTATAATTTGCAAAGAATAGTGTGCTCTTAGTAAACAAATAAAATGAATTGTTTTAAGATAATTCTTCTAGTAGAATCAGTATTAGAAATCTGTTTTGAATTATATGTTTTTATAAGAACATATTTATTTGATTTAATGTTCTTAAAATTTTTTATGTTTTCAATTATAAAAAATTATTTAAGTGATAATCCGCAGTTAAAGAGTCAAAATTTCATAGTAAAAATCAGCAAAATTTACTAATTGCCTTATATGAAAGTGGAATGCCATACATTTCTAATCATAATAAAAAAACCCTATAGTAAACAATCAATAAATACTCATATCATGTTATATACTAATGTGATTTGAATAATTTAACTATCATTAGAATCAGAAAAGTTGGTTTTGCAAGGTTTAATTAGAAATTATAAAAGGTTTGCTTAGTAAAAAAATACTTTTATATGTAGAAAAGCCCTATTCACACACTATAAAAATTTACTATTAAATACCTGCTGTAATTTATTATAAAATAATCATTATTTTTGACCCTTTATCTGTGATTTACCACTTAATTTTTCTCACTCTCTTTCTTCTTTCTTTTTTTCTCTCTTTTTTTTTCTTTCACTTTCTTTTCTCTTTCACTTTCTTTTATATTTTTACTCTTATTCTCTCTTCTTACAAATATTTTTTTTACTCTTTCTTTTTTTTTTTATGTTAAAGTCCCTGCTTGGGGTGAGAGTCTTTTTATTCAAGTGTGCAGATCTTGAAAACCTCTATGGCTCCCCACATTTGTTATATGAATTAGGGTTCCGAAGTTCAGTTCAGTTCAATAGAGGTTCAGGTTCAGGTTCAATGAACCTGAACCTGAACCTACTCTAAAAGTTCAATACTGAACTGAACCTGAACTTAAAATTATTGAACATGAACCTGAACCTGAACTTAAAAAAAGTTCAGTTCAGGTTCAGTTCAAGGTTCATGAACATGTTCAGGTTCATAATATATGCACATGTTTACCTAAATCACAAAGTTAGGATCAATTAGTAAAATTTAGAAAATCATAGAAATTTGTATAATTTTATTAATAAAATTATACAAATTTCTATAATTCTATAAATTTTACTAATTAATCATAACTTCTTGCACTAAGTAAACTTGTTAAGCACCAAAAAATACATCAAATCAGAATATTGTATTTTACTTTTCTTAAAATTTAAAGAAAAGATGCTTAATTTTGAAAATTTTTTATCAAAAATTCAAAATTAAGCATCTTTAACGCAAATTTTAAGGAAAATAAAATAAAATATACCGATATGATGTATTTTTTGGTGCTAAACAAGTTTACTTATATCAAGAAGTTATAATCAATTAGTAAAATTTAGAGAATCATAGAAATTTGTATAATTTTATTAATAAAATTATACAAAATGCTATGATTCTCTAAATTTTACTAACTGATTTATACTTCTCACTCTAAGTAAACTTGTTCAGTATCAAAAAATACATATATTTTTATTCAGATTCAAACTAGTTTGCAAAATTTGGACTAGCCCGACCAAACTTATGATTGAGTTTGAGTTTAGTATAAAGTTTTAATAATAAAATTTAGAATTTGAGTCTGGTCTGGACCAGACCAAACCCGGACCCAAACCTAGAATCACTAGTTCATATGAACACCAGACTGAACCTGAACATGTTCATGAACTTATGAACTGAACCTGAACTGAACCTTAACCAGCTCTAAAAGTTCAATACTGAATCTGAACCTGAACATGTTTTAAAAAATGTTCAGGTTCAGGTTCAATACTGAACCTGAACCTGAACCTGAACTTGACCTAAGTTCAGTTCAGTTCAGGTTTATAGGAACACTAATATGAATGAGAGTACAACTAGCCACACATACAACTTTTGGTTGTCTAATTTAAGCAGTCTGCTCGAAGGTTTTACACTAGCTACTATACCTGCAACTCAACTAGGGGATTGCCTCTTGCCAAATGGGTTTCTGTTTTCTTTAGTTCCTTGAATTTGCCTGTGTCATGAGACACAACTTTGCCCTAAAGCTTCCATTCAAGATGGTAACCAAGAACTACAGGTAATGTACCCAACCGATCGATGAGAAATGGTTACCGGAACACTGATCTATTTTTCCAAAGTGTCGGCAGTAGGATTTGAACCCTAGATTTGCCATTTGGGGTGACAACCTGCCAACTTCCCTAAGTTGCCATACCTTTTTATTCTTTCTTTCACAACAATACTTTTATATTTTTAGTTATTTTTTAATTTATATTTTTAATTAATATATTTAAAAATTATTAATAATGAAATAATAAAAAATATAAATTTATTTAACTTAAACATATAAACAAAGTAAGTTATTCATAAAAATAGCATGCATCTATGTGCCCCAAACCAGTTTGAAAACTGGTTTCTAGCCAATCAGCATCAGATATGTAGATGCTATACGAATGATCAGTGTATAATATTAAAATTAAAAAAATATTTGTTTATTCAAAAAATCATCTTTATCTTGAAATTTCACATATGAAACTATTTTTTGCATTATAACAAAAAAAATTTTTTGCAAAATTTTGGTATAGATTTCTTTCAAAACCTTTATTAATTCTAATACTACCTTGACCCTAACCCTAACTTTAACAGTTATCCTTTAGTTTTGTTATTAATGTTAATCAAAAAATAACAACAATAACAATTATTTCTATTTTGGGTAGGTACATAAGAACCCTGAGCAATCTATGAACAGCTAACAATTTTAAAAAATTGGTATATATTTCTAAAAATAGAAAAGATCTACAGAAAACAGTCAAAAATAAGTATTAATATTACTAAATATAGAAAAGATCTATACAAAAATAGTTAAAAATAAGCAAAAGCAAATTGTCATCTATCTATGTATAGCTCAGGGTCCTGGTACATAGATGCATTCATAAAAATAAACTATAACTAGTGTTCCTATAAACCTGAACTAAACTGAACTTTGGTCAAGTTTAAGTTCAGGTTCAGTTCAATTATGTTCAATATTGAACTTTTAAGTCAAGTTTATGTTCAGTTCAGGTTCAATATTGAACTTTTAAATTAAGTTCATATTAAGTTTAGGTTCAGTTCAAGGTTCATTAACATGTTTAGATTTAGTTACAAAATATAGTAAGAAGTAAAGATGTGTTTACTAAATATTTTTTTTTGTTTTTTTTTTTTAGAATTCTGAATTTGGAATTTTTTAAAGAGACCTTTTTCTTTACTAAATAACCCTTTTTTAACTTCTAATAAAGTTGTTTAGAAAAGTCTTGTAATTAAAATAGCAGTTAAAGCATTACAATCGATCCAATAAATTGTAAGTTATAAATATTTTAGTTTTTACAACTATATATTTTCTTTTTTATATTAATAAAAAAACAAATAGCTATAAAGACTAAAATACTTATATCTTGCAATCTACTAGGCTAATTTTAATATTTTAACTATCATTTTGATTGCAAGACACTTTTCTACAGCTTTAATTAGAGGTTTAAAAGATTTACTTAGTAGAAATTTGAAAATAATAATATTTTTTATAATTTTTATCAATAAAATTAAAAAATATATAATTCTCAACTGTTTACTAATTAATACTATCTTTATATAGTATACTTTTATTTTATAATTTTAAATTTTAAGAAAAAGATGCTTAATTGATCAAAAATTTCAAAATTAAGTGTCTTTTTCTTAAAATTTAAAATTATAAAGTAAAAGCATACTGATTTGATAAATTTTTATATATAGAGCAAGTTTACTTAGAGCATGAAAATAGTTTTAATTAGTAAATATTTGAAATTATATATTTTTTGTTATTTCTAAATTTTTACTAAGTAAATCTCTTTATAACTTTTAATTAAAGTTGTGAAAGAGTGTCTTGTGATCAAAATAGTAGTTAAAATATTAAAATTGGTCTAGTGAATCATGTAAGATAAGTATTTTAGTTTTTATAGTTATTTGTTTTCTTCTTTAATTATATAAAGAAGAAATTATATAGTTGCAAAAACTAAAATACTTATATCTTACAATCTACTGAGTCGATTTTAATATTTTAACTGCTATTTTGATTACAAAATACTTCTTTACAATTATTCATAGAAGTTTAAAAAGAGTTATAAAAAAATAGGGTTTTTAAAAACTCCAATTTCAGAAATTTCAAACACAATAAAAAAATATTTAGTAAACATATTTTTATTGTTTACTATGTTTTGTTACTGAACCTGAACATGTTCATGAACCTTAAATTGAACCTGAACTAAACTTATTTTAAGTTCAGGTTTATGTTCAAAAATTTTAAGTTAATCTTCATTTCATGTTCAAAAATTTTTTCAAGTTCAGGTTCAGATTCAGCTTCAATGAATTTGAACCTAAACCTATTTTAAACTAAGCTAAGCCTAGAAACCCTAACTATGACTTTATATGTTTTATTTAAAAAATATATAATATTTGAAATTTTTATATAATGTTAGAGATATTATTAGTTTGAGCTAGCTTGTATAATTAGTTTTAAAATAAGCAATTAATGTCTTTTAAATATTTAAATAAATAAATAATATAGTAAATATAATATATTTTCTTTTTACTATAGTAAATTTTAGTGAATTTATAGATTCAAAAAATTTTACTATAAAATTTTAAAATATAGCACTAAAGTTTAAATTATAATGAAAATTTATATTATTATCATAGTAAGTTTAAAATTTATATTAAATATTGATATAATTAGTATTCAATATAATAATATTATATGAATATCAAAGTTTACAAAATAAGGTGCTATGCAACTATTGCACCAAAATCTGAAATAAATAAACCAATAAATTATATTATTCAAAATTTTTCTGTAATTCAAAAAACAACTAAATTATTTCCTATTTCAACTAACTAATAATTAAATATTTATAAACTTAATTATTTTAAATTGCTACAGTCATTCTTCTCTATAATTATCTCCTATATAATTACAACTTCTGTACAATTACATTAAATTTTGAGACAATTTATTAAGAGTAGAGTGAATATACAGTGGCCCACCATATTATTATGGACACTTTTTGGGCAGTTATTGCTCAAAATCAGGCAAGTAAATGCAGTATGAAATTTTTATCATGTGTTCCATAGATCGCACAGTACTATATATCAAAATCTCATGTGATTTTATTCAGTCGCAAGGAAGTTATGCAAAAAAACCAAATTTGCGATTTTCTTAAATGTACGAAAACTCAAATTTAACCTTTTTTTTCTTTTTTTTTACATCTTTTTTTTTTAATAAAAATTTAATGCTAAATACATTTTATTATTTTATATGTTTTTCTCTAACCCTAATAAAGCTGCATCATAATCTGACAAAAAACAAGCCCACCTCATATAACCATAACTAGCCCAACTATACGGCCCAAAAATCTGATATCCCATTGTCAATCTAGATTTCTATCTCTTTAGAGAAATGCTATAGACAGAGCGACTAATACAGTGAGACACTTTATGTAATTCACACTAATTACTGTGATATGCAAGAGTAAGAAGGGATACTATTATTTGTGCAGTATTTTTTAAAGAGGCTTGGGGGATTTGCAATTACGAAAGAGGCCACAATTAATAGTATATGAAGATACTAAGAATTGTATCAATTGTATTTCATTGAAGACACACTACTTCACTACTATTTTATTCAATAAACCAGAGATTCTTCTCTCTGCTTTTTAGCAAAAGAAAAACCTTTAGTATTTATACATGTTGGTCCAATATAAATAATACAATAATAAATAAAGAAATCTATATAATCGATAGATTTGACATATGCTAATGCTAAATATAATGGTTATAATGAATATAATAAAGATAATAAATATGTTACATATATCCTAAATATCAGCTATATTAGATATATTAATTATAAGGCCATACAAACTTATACTATTGGTTTTTATATCACCAAGTAACCTTTCGTGACCTGGCGACCCGGATTTTAATTTTTTTTAAAAAAATTTTTAATAAAAAAATTTTATTTAAAAAAATTATTGTCTTACAACTGAATACCCGATAAAAAATTTCATATGTTAAAAATTTAAACTTTATTCTTATACTGTTATATAGGCAAACATTGTTTCCTTAGAACATATTGCACTAATCAATAACACCATAGGCGCGTTTTAGTAAAAGTTAAAGTTTTATATTTGTTATCATTATTTATATATGTAATTGATTAATAATCTTTACTATATTAAAAATTTACTCTGTTCACATAATTATGAATAAAGAATTTCAATTGGCTAACTAATAAAAAATTAAAATTTCAAAACCCCATCTCACTAACCCGGCCGGGTTATAAAAACCAATAGTATAAGTTTGTATAACCTAACTGTCAAAACTGTTATGTCCTAAATGTCTAAAATGTCCAGAATGTCAGACATATCTGTGATTAACTGAAATATCTAGGATTACACAAAATGTCTGATATTCTGTGTTACAGGTAGCGCAGTATTGATCGACCAATAAAATTTGGGCGCAGTATGGTGTTTTGCAAAGACCAATCATTCAGTTTTGACTAGCTTGGGCTAGAACGGTCCAATCGAAATAAATTTGGTACCATTCGAAACCTTGCATCGAAGCGATCACGATGATGGTAGTTTCATTAAAATTGGATCATAGGGTCAAGAGTTATTGCCGTTGTATGTTTCATACGTTTTTCTAGATCTAATACCATTCCTTGTGCCCTATATGGTTCATGCCAAAATCTAACCAAATGACCCCAAAAGAGATGATTGTGGTATTACTAGATTACAAGATATGTTTAGAGCTCCAAAACATCCAGTTTTCATAAGCATGAGGACTACTCAGATATTGGTAAGTAAACAGCATGCAATACAGAATTCGATGTAATGCACGAACAACACTTTTAGGTTTTTTTATTTTTTTTTGTTTTTTGGTATGGAAAATAATCTGAAAAAGTTTTAGATAGTGGTTTTTTGGGGTGGCTAGACTTTAGACTAGCACGATCTATGAAGGTGAGTGATCTTTAAATGTCTGGGCCCCTTTTTTTTGCTTTTTTTTTACCTCTAAGACATCTAACTCCTTATTATATCCCGTGTGGCAAACTTTCCATATCAAATAGCAGCTGCACTAGAGATACCCAAATCTTACCTCAGGTAGCTATAGATAATAAAGTTTTTTTTTTAGTCAAGTTTTCTATTGTCCTTTACTTTATGAGAAAAAAAGGCCGGTCTTACCTTTTTTGTTATTTGCATCTGATTTGTTATACAAATGTCCTTTTTTGTATTGTGTAACATTTTTCAGGTATTGGACAGTATTTGAGCGCAATTTGAGACGATTTGAACAAAAATTCGATTTTTTAACAATTTTTTTTTAAAAAAAATATCCAAAAATAAAGAAAATTGACTTTTGTACAAAATTTAAAAATGGTACTTTGTACTTTCTTTTTCCTAACTTCTGCCTGATACAATAAAATCATTTAAAATTTTAGTATGTTTTACTGTGAGATCAGCAGGTCATGAGACCTGAATTTCGTGCTATGTCTACTTACTCGATTTTAAGCGATAGTTGCTCAAAAAGTGTTCATAATAATATGGTAGGCCACTGTAGATTATTTTTCATATAAAATGGGGCATAAATATTTTTGTATAATATGCAATTACACAAATAGAAATCAAACATGTATAGAATCTTTCATGATATATATATACATATATACAACTAGTTGCTATTATAGCTAGAGACAATTTCTTTTGAATATGATTTAAATGTCTTGAAAAGCAAGTAAAGATAATTGTTTTATTGTATTTTTTATTTATTTTTTTTTTAAAAAATAACCAGGAAATTCACTAGTTACATAAATCAATATCTATATAGGGGGTCAGTTGAAAATGGACAAATTTTTTTTAAATAAAAGTTTTCTTGACTTTAAGCTCAAATATTTTAACAGCTATCTTAATAAATTTAATAAAATTTTTTTTTATTTTAATTCTATATAATTCCAAGATTAAAATAAAAAAATATTTAGCAAATTTGATTAAATATTTGTTAAATTTAATTAAAATTAAAAAAATTTGGGTGTGGCGCCTTAGAGAAGTGGTCAAGGTGTCACCCCCAAGCGGCAGGTTGACAGTTCGAATCCCACTGGCGATGTTTTGAAGTTAAATCTGCGTTCGGTGATTGTGGCTTATGAGCAGTTGGGCGCTAAACCTGTAACCTTGGTTTCACATCTTGAATGGGAGCCTGCGGGCGCAATGATGTATGTGTTACATCGCAAATCCAGGGAACCGGAAAAACCCACAAGAACCCGTTTGGCAAGACCCAAGTTAGGAGGTAGTGAAAATCGGTCCTACAGTATGCACCAGAGAAGGCGGATACTACGATCAGAACGAACCTGATAAGGGCAGGTAGCCTTGGTTACCAAATCTGGGCAATGGTACTTGTATGGGACATGGAATTTGTTCCAGTAGGTTCTTGTACGAGGGTAAAGTAGCCCTTAGGTCATCGATATCTAAAAGGGTTGTGGCCCACAATATCTGCATTAAATGTAGTGCGTCGGGTAGTAATAGAAGGACCATGAACCAGAGGGTTTAAATAGACAATTCCCTTAGTTGGGTTGTAGGTATAGCAGCTAGTGTAGAACCTTCGGGCGGACTACTTAAATTAGGCACCAAAAGTGCACGTGTGGCTAGTTGTATCCTCATTCATGTAACAAATATTATGTCACTATAACTCATAATAAAATCCCGGCCATAGCACACAGCCTCTAAACTTAAAAAAAAAAATAAAAAAAAAAAAAAAAAAAAAAAAAAAAAAAAAAAAAAAAAAAAAAAAAAAAAAAAAAAAAAAAAAAAAAAAAAAAAAAAAAAAAAAAAAAAAAAAAAAAAAAAAAAAAAAAAAAAAAAAAAAAAAAAAAAAAAAAAAAAAAAAAAAAAAAAAAAAAAAAAAAAAAAATTTTTTAATTTTTTTTTTTTTTTTTTTTTTTTTTTTTTACTATATGTGGAAACCCTTAAATCAATTAGTTCTATATAGGTGGCCAAATTTTGGGTTGGGTTGGAAGTTGGGTCAGAGCTAATAAAATTGCAAAAAATTAGGCAAATAATAGAAAAATTAAAAAAAAAACCAAAAATATAATATAACAAACAAAAAAAAACTTGGATCTTTTAACTTTAAATTAAAGCCAATAAAATTGTAAAAAAAAATTTATAAATAAAAACTTAGCATTAATTATTTTTTAAAAACTTTTAATTTTTTTAAACCTTTTTTAAATTTTGCCTGGTTTATAGTAATGCTAGCAAAATTATAGTGACCAAATTTTATGGTTATTTTTTAAAATTTGGCAATCCTGCCTTCTGTGTCTATAGACTTTATTATTATAAAAACTAGGTTTATATACATCAAGATTCTATTCTAACAGAAAGCTCACCCAACTTTATGTCCAGGTGTGACCTGCCTAGCGATTATTCGCCTCGATTAGGATCCTCAACTTACTGAGGATATGTCTCCTACTGTCACCGGCTGGCAATCGCTTGCCATATCAGTTTTGCCAAATATCTCAGAGTCCGAATACTTGAATTTAATCCAAGACGACCAAGTTGGTTTGGCCCTCTCTTTGATTAAATTGCCTATGTTTGACTCTGCCAGAACCCTCGCTCCATTTTTCCATTCTATTTTTTTCCTTAGGCTTGCTCTGTAGCCTTTCCATTTTCGCAAATTGGAGCGCTGTTTTTTTTTCTTTAGCCTTCTTATTCTGTCGTTTACCTTGGCCTTCTCTTTTCGCTAAGGTGGTTATTCCCTCTGTTTTTTCCCATTCATTTTGGAATTCACACCTGAAATTCCAGATGTGCTGTTGAAATCTCATGCTAACGGTCTCGACAATTATGTCCAAGGCTCTTCTGATCGCTGCCTGGTTCTTTATTAGGCTTTCCACCTTTTTCTTCCCCTGCCGAAGTATAAGACCTTGAATTAGATGACTTCTCGTTACCATCCTTTCTTCTTCATTTTCACCAAAGATTCTTCTTTCTAGATCTTGTAAAACTATATTTTTACACATGCTACATTCTTCCTGTAACATGTTTTTCACTTCTTCGCATGTCTCTTCTTCTATCATTTTCCAAATTCCCTGGTAGTCCTCGCATCTTACCAAGTGATCTAACGTTTCTGGCTCCTGCTGACAGGTCGCACAACTGTCCGTTTTGTATAGGTCCAGCCTTCTTGTTTTCAGCTCCACCATTGTTGGAAGAAGGCCGTTAAGGCACTTCGTTCTAAAAACCCATTCTCTATTTTTCCGTTCATCTATGCATTTTTTTCCCTTATACTTGCCTATAAAACGCCATGTTTCTTTCCAATCTATATTACCCTCCTTTTTTCAAAATTCCTTCCTTCGAATCTCTTGAGACTCACCTATTGTGCATCCTGAATTGCTAATGCTACTTGACTCATAAACTTTCTGATTGGGCTATCAATTATAAAGTTTCTCCAGTATGGAACTACTTGGTCCAGGGCCACTTGACACTTATAACAATGCTGCTTTTGGCCCAATTCTTCGCAAGTCTATCTGCTTCTTCATTTTCTTCGATTCCACTATGCCCCTTAACCTTGTGTAGCTCTACCTTCAACTTTTTAATTTCCTGTATTCGTACAATTTGCCACAACAAGCTTGCATTCTGCATCTTAAGACAGCTTCTCAGTTTCTTTAAGTTCTTGGTCTTCCTAATCGCCTGTATTGCTGTGAGACTATCTGTGTATATCTGCACATAGGGTTACGAAGTTCAGTTCAGTTCAATAGAGGTTCAGGTTCAGGTTCAATGAACCTGAACCTGAACCTGAACCTGCTCTAAAAGTTCAATACTGAACTGAACCTGAACTTAAAATTATTGAACATGAACCTGAACCTGAACTTAAAAAAAGTTCAGTTCAGGTTCAGTTCAAGGTTCATGAACATGTTCAGGTTCATAATATATGCA
>QKWP01000046.1:0-74152 GCA_003550325.1 Gigaspora rosea | reverse complement strand
GTGGCCAGTTTATCTGCATTTTGTAACCTCTGTCCCTTTCTTCTTGAATTTCTACTAGTAGTGGATCGTAGAAGATTTTCCAGACCAGGGGTGATATGACCTCTCCCTGGTCTATTCCGTCCCCTGCTATAAATTTTTCTGTGTTTCCTACCCCTGTTATAACCTCAATTTCTCTGTTTTTGTACAAATTGATTATAAAATCTACTGTTTTTGCTGGAAGTTTTATGCACTGCAGCATTTCAATGTTTACCGAATCGAAAGCTTTTTTCATGTCCTGGAATAGAATCCAGATTTCTTTTTTTCCCTCTCTCACATCTTCCAGTATGCAGTTCATCAAATGCACCGGTGCCGCTGTACCTTCTTCCTGTAATCCGGCAAAGTTTCTTCCTTTAAGAATGCCCCTTTCTTTGAGAATTGTCCCTAGTCTTTTATTTAGTACTCTGTCTACTGATTTTCTGAAGGTTTCCAATAAAAGAATGGGTCTGACATTGTTCAATCTATAACACCACTCTTCCTGCTTGGGTATTGGATACAGCATGCCAAGTTTACACTTTTTGGACATACTTCCTTCTTCAAGGCACTTACTTGCCATATACTGAAATATCTTTTTTGCGAAAGCACTCGCTTTTTTTAACATTGAGTAGGTAATACCTGATACTCCTGGCGCCGACCTGTTCTTGGTTTGTTCTAGCGCTTCTTCCCATTCATCCAATAACACCTTATCTAGTAATTGTTTATACCAGTTAGACTCTACTTCTTCTATCGGACAGAACTTTTTTTTCATCTTTTTGGTAGATTTTCTGCCATCGGACTGTTTTCTGAACTGTTCTGCGAAATGTCTTTTTACTTCTTCTAGTACTTCTTTTGGTTCGTTTAATAACTCCTTTTCCTCTTCTTCTATGCTTTTAACTACTCTATCAATTTGAATCCTCTTCTGTGGCCGATCCAACAAGCTGTCTATCATGCCTCTTTGCCCTTTCACTATCATCTTGTGCCTGGCTTTTATACAAGTCCTGATTCTTTTTTCATCTTCATTTTTTAAAGCAACTTGCCACCTCTTGGTCGGGACAGTCCACCATATTTCTAGGGATTCATATACATTTGAGTAGTTATTTAACATATCTAACTTCCACCACTCCTTGAGCTGTTCTCTGAAAGCTTTTAGTTCCGTCACCTCCTGCTGCTCTAACAATGTCTTCTCTCTGCTTTTTCTTAACCTTCTACACCACTTTCCTTGTGTGCGTATATCCTTCTTTAACTTTTTCATATCTGCATTTACATATGCCACATCCTCTATTATAGGAGTTTTCTTCTTTTTTGGGAGTGTGACTGATACTGCTTTCTTTATACTGCTTTCTATGATATCCCACAACTGGTCCAGGGATCTGTTTTCTAACTCTGATTCTAATTCCTGCTGCTCTGTACAGGCTTCCTGGGTCTCTCTTTTTCTTTTACTTCCTTTCAAGATTTTAGTTTTTAGTTCAAGATTTAGTTTAGCTTGTTACTCTTCCCACATTTCTCATCGACATTTTCTATATCTATTTCTAGTCTTTTTCTTCCTAATCTTCTATTTCTTGCTTGACTTCGCTTTTGCATATTTAACCCTGTTTCTACTTGTATGAAAACCAACTGGTGGTCACTTCTAAACGCCATGTCCTTGGTTTTGTACAGTAAAATGTTTTGTTTCCAGTGACTGTTGACCCAGATGGTATCGATTCTTGACTGCGCTTCTTTACGCCTCCAAGTTGGTTGCCCTAGGAAGTTGGTCATGTAAAAAACATCTGTAAACCTTTTCCCTTTTAAGAGCTGTAGGATTTGTTTCTTCCCTTCTTTTTCCTTTTGGTCTTCTAAGTTGATCTTTTTTGTTTGGTTCAGATCCACATTAAAATCGATCCTTTCTTCTTTCCTTCCTCTGCAGCAGACCAGTAATCCTTCAGATTTTTATTCTCCTTAAGCATAAATTTTCCTTCTTTTTCGGTCAGGTTCGTTTCTGCTAAGCCCATAATGTTAATGTTTTTCTCCTCCATAAAATCTGATATCATGTCCAATCTTCCTTTATTTGTCTTTAGTCTATTTACATTATGGAATCCTATCCCTAGTACACTAAAATCAATGTCTTCTAGTTTTTTCTCTCCTCCTTTCTCCTCTTCTTGCTTTTTTTTCTCCTTCCTCTCTGTTAACCTTCACTGTCTCCCCTTTGTTTGGATGGAGAGAACTCTCCATCCTTTTTTTTAGAGATGCTCTTGGTAACTTTCAGAAGTGATAGGGGGCTTCTACCCCTTTATTGACATTCTCCAACAAGGAGAGCCTCTTTAGGATTTCCATCAGGATTTAGCGATTTTCAGTTTCTTCTGTTCTTTGTTGTGCGTTTTTGCTTCTATCTATTTCGTCTTTTCCTATTGCATTACTGATTGCACCTGTGCCTTGTTCTAGTCTACTTTCCCTTCCTTTACTATTTATACTTCTGAGCTTTCTACCATGTACTATGTCTCTACCATTCCATCTTCTACTATAAGTTACATACTCTCTTGTTTTTTCTTTGTTTGATTCTCCTCCTATTTCTGGCTGGTCCCAGTTTTCTTTATTTGTTGCAGCTCAGTTTACTCGTTTCCACTCTAACTTAGTATTAAAGTAAAAAACTGTTGATAATTGTGCGGCTTTGTATTTTGCCTCTGTATCAAAATAGACATGGGCTGTGCCCTTTTGGTTCCCATAACAGTTATTTAGTACATGTACTGCTTTTGCCTCTGTTTTTTTTAATTGTCGCAATAATAACGTATCAACTGCATTTCTGGGCAAATTTGTGATGGTTAGTTTAAATTTGTTTCTGTATTCTAATTCGTTTAAATTAAATCTTCTAGGGGTCGTTCTATATGTTCTACCCTCATCTAGGTGAACTGACCAACTGTTTCTCAGGACTTCTTCCTTGCGCTGATTTTCCATTTCCACCTTGACATACGCTGCTTTCGTTTTCCATCCTTGTTGCCAAGTCAAGACTATGGCCTTGCCATAGAAACCCAAATGGTTTTTAATTTCTCTAGCATCCACTGTTTCCGGCAGATCCCAGATTGTAAAAAAATATTGTGATTTCCTACTCTGACCTCGAGTTGTAAAATTTTCCTTTGGTGCCCAAATAGAGTTATAAATGTCTTCACAATTTTTTTGTCGTTTTTTGTTTGTTATGTTTGTCGTCTCACATGTGGGAGGTGTTTTTTGTCATAATTCGGCCTTTTTTTCTTCTAGACCGTAGTCCCAACTTCCGCATTTTGCCTCCAATAATAGGGCCTTCACCTTCTTTTCCTCCTCCACATTATCCACTATCTTGTTGTCACTTTCCTCATCCTGTTCTTCAAAGACTCTTTTTTCTCCTTTACTGACTTCCGCTTTTTGTAGTTGTTTCGGCAGTTCTTCTTCTACCTTTGTTTTTGGTTCCTCTTTTATATCCGTATACTGTATTATGTCTTTATTACTTGTTTCATTCTCGTTTAGCAGCTCGATTTCTAGCTGTGTGATTGGTTCTTTGCGTATCACCTTATGCTTTGCCTATCTGTGTAACTCTACTATATTTTGTATTACTGCAATTATATGTGGCTGATCGATCTCCAAGAATTTTGCTATATCTGTGTCTATCTTAAGCAGTAACATCTTGTTTTCTCTAATTAAAGCTTCTCTTTCCTCATCTTGTTTGTTAAAAAAGGCCTTAAATTTTCCTATAAGTGACATTTGTTCTATTCTATTACTCGTCTAGTTCAATGTTGTGTTGAAGTATTTTCTACTTTGTTTATTTACAAATGCTTATAACGTGTTTGTTTTGTTGATTCACGAAAAATTACGTGTTTAACTTGTTTATTTCTCTATTTGGAATGCTTGTTTGTATTATTGATCACGTGTCCTCTTGTTGTTGACTATGATCTGCAGTACAGGGTCTCAATGTTATCCCCACTTTTTACAAAAAAATTTTCTACAAGACCGAAATTTCATGATAAGTTGTTGTATCGTTTCGCTTTCTCCAAGGTGGCCTAAGTAACTCCTATTTAATTTACTTCTTCTTTCTTTTTTCTTAGTGGCCTTTTGGTCCTTTCTTGATTTAGTTTGTATTTTCTTCTTTTTTCCTTAGCACTGAAAATGGATCAGAGGATCAGCGGAAAGAGTTGCTATTTTTTATCCAAATTTTATGGTTATTAATAATATTAGTTAACTTTAAACCTTTATAACAGTAGCTTAATAAATTAAAAAACAAATTCTATAGTTTATTTTTAAAGTCTTTCTCTACATTGTTATAAAAAAAATTGGTTTAGCTATACTAGTTATTTTTTTATCCCTTAAACTGTCCAGCAGTCAAAATATGCTTGCTAGAATGTATTTTTTTCATATTTTTTACAATAACTTGAAATTGTATTAAGCATATGTCCTCCTATTTCTAAGCTAAAATAAAACTTTGAGATATTTTTAATTATTATTAAATAAAATTTTTAATTTAACTTTAATAGTCTTAAAGATATTTAGCTTTAAATATTAACAATTCTAAAATTTTATTATAAAAATTTCAAAATATTTTTTACTAATTTTTAAGTTTTTATATGTTTTCATCTATAAATAAAATTTTTGCTATTATACAAAGTTAAAATTTTATTATTTTTTAAACCAAATTCTACAATTTGTATCAAAATTTTATGGGACTTATACTTAGAATTTTAAAAAGTTTGTTAATAAATAAAAATAAAATTTTGTATTTCTTTTAAAAAAGAATTTAATATTTTCGCGCATGTGCGCTGTAGCGCACCTCATATGATTTGGTGTAATGTGAAATCAAACAACCAAAATAATCTATTTTTTTGTTAGTTAGGGTTAGGGTGAGGTTATAATAGGGTGTAGGCGAGAAAAGGGTTTTATAGTAAATTTTTGCAAGGAGTTTTTTATGTTAGAGCACGAAGAGTGGTTCATAAGCAAAATTATGAACCACAGACGATTTTTTAAAAGATCGCTATTTTTTCTCAATTTCATGTTACACCTGATCCTACGATCTGATTGATTTATCAGATAGGTGCGTTACAACGCATATGCGCTAAATTACATAAATCTTTAAAAAAAATTGATTTTTAAAAGTTTTACTATATAGACAATTTATTTTTTTTCTTATAATTTAAAAAATAAATATTACTATTTTATAATGGGTATTGCTATTTGCACCATGGTTTTTGTGTAACATTAGATCATTAATCAACTTTTCTATTTGCACCATAATATAGTTACACAAATATTTAAAAAATCTTATCTTGCACCCCTATATGTTGTTAATCTATAAAAAAAGGTGAGTTTTTATTGGTGCAGCATTAAAACAGTCTAAGTTACACAAAAATTGTGAAATCCTTATTCTGTACCCCTATTTGTTGTTAATCTACAAAAAAAGGTGAGTTTTTATTGGTGCAATATGAACATAGCCCAAGGTTACACAAAATTGCGAAACTCTGGCCCACATTATGTTAAGGCCTTAAAAAATTAGGGTAAGGGTTGGCCCACATTATGAAATTAGGGTTAGGATTGACCTGCATTATAAATTATATTAGCAGGCCTATTAGATTAGGTTACTAAAATAAGACTTGTGTAATATTACACAACATTAGTAGCGTTGCAACTGTTAATTTACAAAAAAAGGCGAGTTTTTATTGGTGCAACATGAAAATAGCCCAAGGTTACACAAAATTGCGAAACTCTGGCCCACATTATGTTAAGGCCTTAAAAAATTAGGGTAAGAGTTGGCCCGAATTATGAAATTAGAGTTAGGGTTGGCCCGCATTATAAATTAGATTAGCAGGCCTACTAGATTAGGCTACCAAATTAAGATTTGTATAACGTTATACAACATTAGTGGCGTTGTAACTGTTAATCTACAAAAAAAGGTGAGTTTTTATTGGTGCAACATGTAAATAGCCCAAGGTTATACAAAAATTGTGAAAAATCTTTTTTATATAGTGTTAATCTACAAAAAAAGATGAGTTTTTATTGGTGCAACATATATTACCATGGTGCAAATAGAAAAGGTTGATTGATAATCTAATGTTACACAAAATTCATGGTGCAATAGCAAAAACCATGGTGCATATAGCAATACTCTTTTATAATTCTTATTTTTAAATATTATATATAAAATTTTTTTAAAATATTTTAAATTTTGATAAAAATAGATCAGAAACAATTATTTTAACATTTTAGCAGCCAAATATGCCTGCTAACTGCTAATGGTTTAAGGGATAATATTTTATAAATTATCATTTTCACTTGTTGATTTAAGAGTTTCTGCACTATAAAAGCTTTTTTTTTTTTGTTTTTAGTATCGCTATTATTGTTAGTTGGTACTTTATTTTATCACTTTATTGGTATGTCACTTTCTGGTACTGTGCTATTGCATTTGCTAAACCATGTTGTATTTGTAGTATAAAGTGTATCACTATGTCATGTTGCAGTTTACCAGTGCACTATCATGTTGTATTACTAGTTTGTATTGACTAGTTTCTTTACTAGTATTTTAACTGTGTCATTATATTGTTAATTTTTTTGGTATATCATTTGTCTTTTTTTTGCTATTGTTTAGATTGCTGTTAGTATATAAAGCAACAGATTAAGACAAGTACAGTTAGACCTCTCTAAGTGCACCCTCTCTAAGTGCACATACTCTCTAAATACACGCTTAAGTACTGGTCCAAATATATACTTGACCTCTATAAATGTACTTTTTCTTATTATTTTTTAAATGCACATTATAAAAGTATGGTCCCAAGGGTGTGTACTTATAGAAATCTAACTGTAGTTGGTTTATATTAGAGTTATAGATAGGTTTAGAGTAAGAGTTAGAATAAAATTAGACTTAAAGTAGTTTATTGACAAGGTAGAGTTCACAAGATTAGTGTAAAGTTGTAAAGTTAGAGTCATGTTTAGATAGTTGTGTGTCTAGTTAAAGAATAGAGTTAGGTTGGTGTTTGATAAAATAAATATAAAATAAATGTAAAATAAATATAAAATAAATATAGTATGAAATACTAATATATAATAAATTATAAAATTAGTATAAAAATATATTAGTTGCATAAACTGTAAATATTAGAAATTTGTTTTTTTTTGAACTAATGCTTTTTTTCTTGTGGATTTAAATAGGAAAGTAAAATTGGAACAGAGTATTTTTCTCTTTTTTCTGTTTGTTTTCTATCGCAAAATCTGTGATGAGTTTTGATTTTATTATAAGAAATAGTAAAAAATAGGGTTTAATAGTTTTTATTGTTTTGACCTGCGGGTCGATAGCATAGCGGTTATGCTTCCAGGTTTCTAATCGAAGGTTGCCAGTTCAATACTGCTTGGCGGTAAATTGAATTTGAAAGTCAGAACCAAATTAGGAATAACCAAAGTTATACAAGATGTAAGATCGGTCCAATGAGGCATAAACAATGAAAAAGATTTGAATTTTTTTTTTGTTCTTTGGGAACATAAAATATATATTAAATTTATGTTTCCAAAAAATTTTTAATATTCCTATAGCTAAATTTCTCACTCTCTCACTCTCTTACTCTTTCTTTCTCTTTCTCTCTTTTTCTCTCAATCTTTCTCTCACTCACTCACTCTCTCTCTCCCACTTTTACTCTCTCTCACTCTCTTACATCCAAAAAACTATCTTTATAGGAAACACAAATTATAACTTTTATGTTCCTACTTTGTTCCTAATAGGGAACATAAATTCTAAATTTAGTATTCCTAAATTTTTTTAAATGTTCCTGGAAACACTGAAAACTAGTGTTGGAAATCTGTTTTGAAATTTATGTTCTTATGAGAACATGTTTATTTAATTTAATGTTCTCAAAAATTTTTTTATGTTCTCAATTAGAAAAAAATTTTTTCTCTCTTTCTCTCTCTCTCTTTCTCTCTTTCTCTCTTTCTTTCTCTTTCTTTCTCTTTCTCTCTTTTTTCTCTCTCTCTTATTTTTTCTCACTCTTTCTCACTCTTTTTTCGCTCTTATTTTCTTCTCTCATTCTCTTTCTCACACTTATACTTTTATACTTTTAGTTATTTTTTAATTTTTATTTTTAATTAATATATTTAATAATTATTAATAAAAAATATAATTTATTTAACAAACTATATAAATAGGGCTAAGTTATTCATAATAATAAGATTATAACTTCATATGTTAAATATCTAATATTTTAGGTTTTTTGTATATTGTTGGAGATGTTATTGGCTTGGTTTAGCTTATATATTTAAGCTATTAATATTGCTCAAATGTTTAAATAAGTAAGTAAATATAATATACTATTCCTTTTTACTATAGTGAATTTGTAGATTCAAAAAATTTCTCACTATAAAATTTTAAGATATAGCACTAAAGTTTAAAATTATAAATAAATAAGTAAATATAATATACTATTCCTTTTTACTATAGTGAATTTGTAGATTCAAAAAATTTCTCACTATAAAATTTTAAGATATAGCACTAAATTTTAAAATTATAATAACTAAAGTTTTGTTAAGTAATTTTCTTATAAAAATTATCATTATAGTGAGTTTAGCTCTCTGAAATTTAAGTTATTATATGTATTTCAAAGTTTACATAATAAGGGCTATATTGCACCAAATTAGAAATAGATAAACCAATAAACTATATTATCTAAAATTTTTTATAATTCAAGACAACTAAATTGTTCTCTATTTCAGCTAACTAACAATTAAATATTTATGAGCTTAATTATTTTAAACATCTATATTAATAAAAAATAATTTTATATACAGTATTTATATAGAGAACATATTTTTCAAACTTAATGTTCTCAAAAAAAATTTAATAGAGAACATCTTAAATTTTGTAAATGTTCTCAGATTAAAAGTGATGTTCTCATGAGAACATGAGAACATAAGATTTCCAACACTGCTGGGAACATCAAATCTTTAACACTGGTGGCAGCCAGTGAAAAAGATTTGAAATTTATTTTTGTTCTTTGGGAACATAAAATATTAAATTTATGTTCCCAAAAAATTTTTAATGTTCCTATAGCTAAATTTCTCTCTCTCTCACTTTTTCTCTCTTTCTTTCTTTCTCTCTCTTTTTCTCTCACTCTTTCTCTCTCTCTCTTCTCTCTCTCTCCCACTCTTACTCTCTCTCACTCTCTTACATCCAAAAAACTATCTCTATAGGGAACACAAATTATAACTTTTATGTTCCTACTTTGTTTCTAATAGGGAACATAAATTCTAAATTTAGTGTTCCTAAATTTTTTTTAAATGTTCCTGGGAATACTGGGAACATCAAACCTTTAACACTGGACATAAACTTGATGGTGGTGTCCCCGGTATAACGATTATGTACTCACAGGAGTCAGACTGAGGAAGAGAATATTGGACGATTCTGCAGGAAGTAAAAATAACATCAGTGCAAACCCATATTTGGGCAGCGAAAAGGCAAGCCAGATGAAGCACTAACTTGTTGTAGAACTCTGAGCAGCTAGAACCCTATCAGAAGAGAACTGCTTGGGCGGTGTAAGGCAAGTCGGATAGCTTATCAGAAAATAGATTGAAAGGTTGTTAAATAAGAGGGATACATAGAAGAGGCACGTTGGGTCTAAGTTAGAAAAAAAAATGGTTTTATTGTTTTAAATATTGAAGTCTAATTGTCAGATGAGTTTTTTTTTTTAACAAAATAAACTTATAAAAAAATAATATCTAATTTATTAAAGCTATATCTATATACTGTATTATATAATTACAAATTACGATCATATTTTAAAATATTAGCTATCTCTAATTTTGATTAGATAATTATTTATTCTAGAATATCAATTGATAAAAAATTTTGTACTATCTAGGCAAATTTTAATTGATCAAACAAATTTTATAATATATATATATAGGTTTTTTTACAATGATATATGGGCTTAAAGTTTACTACTAGAGTTTATATTATAGCTAAATTTAATATATCTTTTAATAAAATAAGTTATCTGTGTATGGTGCCTTAGAGAAGTGGTCAAGGTGTTACCCCCAAGCAGCAGGTTGACAGTTTGAATCCCACTAGCGACGTTTTGAAGCTAAATCTACGTTCGGTGATTGTGGCGTATAAGCAGTTGGGCGCTAGGTCTGTAACCTTGATTCTACCATCTTGAATGGGAGCCTGCGGGCGCAATGATGTATGCGCTACATCGCAAATCCTGAGAACTGGAAAAGAACCCACAAGAACCCATTTGGCAAGACCCGAGTTAGGAGGTATGTGTCAGAGAAGGTGGATACTATGATCAGAACGAACCTAATAAGGGCAAGTAACTTTGGTTATCAAATCTGGGCAATGGTACATGTATGGGACATGGAAGGTGTCACAGTAGGCTCTTGTACGAGGGTAAAGTAGCCCTTAGGTCGTCGATATCTAAAACAGTTGTGGGTAGTAACAGGAGGATCTGAACCAGAGGGTTTAAATAGACAATTCTCATAGTTGGGTTGTAGGTATGGCAGCTAGTGTAGAACCTCCGGGCGGACTACTTAAATTAGGCACCAAAAGTGCACATGTGGCTAGTTGTATCCTCATTTATGTAACAAATATTACATCACTATAACTTATAATAAAAATCCCGGCCATAGCATATGGCCTTAAACCAAAAAAAAAATAAAATAAGTTATTAAAAATAATCTAAAAAGTGCATCTGTGCACTCTGTGCCATCCAGTACTTCCTAATATACTAGTAATAATTTTGCCTAAAGTTGGGTTAAAGTTAGTGTTAGAGTTAAAGTTAATACAAAATTGCAAGAGGATCATTTTTTGTTAACTATAAAATTTTGAAATATAAAAATAGGATATACAAAGTGCATAGTGCACTTTTTAGTAAAGTTTATCTAAAAAAGTTTATATAACTTAAAACAATAATTTAAAATCTATATTATTTCTCAAAAAATTTTTAAAAATCATTTTATTTGCATGAGCATAGCAGAAGTTCGTTTTGATTGGCTGTTATTAGGATAAATATGATTGGCAACGATCTTTTTTTTATATAGTCAATTGTAATTTTTAAAGTACTTTTAATAGTAAAAATCGTTGTGTCATATGAAACTTTTTTTTGTAATACAAAACATAACAACCAACTTTAGTCATTGGTAGTTTACCTTCAAACGTATTGTTTTTTAACCTGAAATAAAATAAGATGCAGTAGTTCCAAAAACTAGATGAAGATGTGAATGTTTTGAAAGGTCAGAAGGTGGTTCCGCAGTCTAAACAACTGGTGAGTTGAAATTGAAAGACTCTGCTTCAACTAGTTTGTTTGTGTTTTTTTACGAAAAGTATAATTTTAAACTATTATTCTAAACCATATTTTAATATTTTTGATTATAATTTATTTAGTACAAGTATAGTTTGTGAATATGACATTTATAACACAATAAGTGATAGTAATAGTAGTGTTAGGAATGGTCGCGTATGCGTTATTTAGTAGACATTTATATGTATTTATTGTGAAAAAATAACAAAACATTGCAAAATACAAATTAAAGTTGTTAATACAAACCTGAATTAGTTTATTGTAAATTTATAATATTTCTTTAGAGTGTATTGACAAATTTTTTAAAAGCTCAAGAGTTATAAAATTTTTGTCTGGTACTCTATTCAGGGTATGATCAACATTTTTTCTGGGGTATCTTAACGACCAATCAAAACGAACTTCTGCTATGCTATTTGTATGATAATTTTTTTTTTATATTAGGGTGAATCCTGGGTGTAGCTCCTGCCCAAACTTTTATTAATACTTAAGTAAGTTGACATATTGCCGAAGTATATACATATTATATATAAGTATTATTTGCATGATAATTCTGCCATTAAAAAATTATTAGTTACTAATAAAACATAAAATATTGATTTATATATTAGTAAAATTGTAAGTATAGTAATCAAAAAATGATATAAATAACATATCTTTAATTTTTTTCTATTTAATTATTACTACTATTATTATTATAATAAGAATCTATTAATGTTTTAGATTTATTAGCCTCAAGGAATAGCTATTTCTACAAAAATACTATTCTATTTTTTCTATTTTTTTAATATTAATATTGGCTCAAAATTATAATAGTGTAAATATTTTTTAGCTTCTAATTTAAAGTTTTAAGTACAGCATGAAATAAGAATGCAGTTATCAAAGTATTTTGTTTAGTATTACCACTTCAATAATCAATACTTGAATACCAAGTTTAATTGTTTTTGTATTTTTGGTATAGTCTATTTGCACTTTTCAAAAATCTTAAATTTTTTTTGTGCATTCTGTAGAAGGATTTCAACTTATATTCTACAAAAACAAAGTTCATCTATATCAATTTAAGCAAGTTCAATATTTAATTGTACATTAAGATATATTTTTTGTATAAATATACTATAAAATAAATTATTTATTTTGATACCCAATTAAGATTCATAAAACTCATTATCCATATTTGTTTTTAGGTTATCAAAAAAATAATCAAGCAATTACAATATACAATGCCTTTTTTTGCTATAAAATTTTGCTGGTAATAGTAAATCTTCATGGTGGAAATCGCAGTTTTTTTTTTTATATAATATTAAATATAAGTATCCAATAAGAAAAAAAATCAAAATATAAATTATATCTTAAGTTCGAGAGATTTAATTTATAGTGCTATAATATTGTAGTGATAGGGCCTTTTAACTAATTAAAATTTAAGATTATATATAACAGGTTTATGTAACAAAAATAAAGTATTTTTTGAAAAATTAATTATATCTTTAAATTTTGTTTAAAAAACTATTTTTGGGCTTTTAATAAAAAAAATTTCTTGCTAAATTTTACTATAATCTATTTAACTTTAACTTATTATCTTACTCTTACCTTAATATTAAAAAAATTTTATTTTGTTTTTGTTAAAAGTGTTTTGATTTACTTGTTATACCAATTTTGTTTATTATATATAGAGTAGCACTATAGTGCTATAGCACTATAACAATATTCCCTAAGTTCAATATTTTTAACTTTAGTATTAATAGGTATCCGTTTACTGTACTAAATTTAGTACATTGTACTAAATTTAATACAGTATTAAAAGTTAAATTTTAAAAAATTGGTATTAATAACTTTAAATTAATTTATCCTACATATAATTCTATATTTATGTTTTATTTTGGTGCATTTAAAAATCAACTTATTTATCAAAAGTTATATTAAATTAATTAAAAGAAAACTTGCTACTAAAAGTGCCATCAAAAAATACTAAATTAAAAATAACAAAAAATTTATTTAATAAAATTTTGTTAAATTTTTAATTAAGTTGTAAAACTAATTTGTCTAATTCTAATGGTAGTAAAATCATTAAAATTGGTTCAGTATATAAAAAGTTATAAGCAATTTACAGGTTTATTTAAGCTATTTAAAAAAATTATTATTTATTTTTTTTAATCAGACCAAAATCAAGATTGGATCCAAAACAATCTAAAAATTTATTTATTTTTTTTAATCAGACCAAAATCAAGATTGGATCCAAAACAATCTAAAAATTTATTTATTTTTTTTAATCAGACCAAAATCAAGATTGGATCCAAAACAATCTAAAAATTTATTTGTTTTTTAATTTTATTACAAGTTTTTGTATACTATGATTTTTTTAATACTGTACTAAATTTATTATAACAAAATTTTAGAACAATACAATAAGTTTAAGAATAAACTATACAAAATTTTATTAATAAATATTGCTGAAATTGTACAAAAAGATAGTTCTAATGTTCAAATATATTTTGGCAAAATTTGATTAAATTTGGTTAAATAATCAATTCATAATTAATTTTTTTGTGTGTACTAAATTTAGTACAATAGCCAAATGGATACCCATTAATAAATAACTTGAATTCTTCAAAAACTTTATAACTTAACTTATTACTTGCAGTGCAAAAACCTTTAAGATTTATTTATATACAAGCCTTCTATTTTTTAATTGAGCCATAATGGTTAAAAATTGTATGCTAATGGAATATTCTTTATAAAATTTATCCATAAAGCTTTTTTGTAATTCTGAAGGCATACAGATAAGCCCATTGATTTATCAGTTTAATATGATAATATATTAATATTTTTTAGTTATAAATCAATTCAAATTGATTCAATTGCTCTGTTATTAATTTTGTGCAATGAATAACTGGTTTTGTTAAAATTAAAGCACAATATTCATATTTTTTGCATGTTTTTGCAACTTGAAATTGTATAGTGTTCAACCTATTAATATTAATTTAAAACTATAGAATTATTATTCAAATTTATAAAACTTTTGATATAAATAATTATAAATTAATGCTTATATCCAAATTTGCTTTTAGTTTTAAATAACTAAAATTATTAAAATTAATGCCTATACCCAAATTCATTTTTAGTTTAAATAACTAAAATTATTAAATTATAGATAGAATTTGCCTTTTTCAATTTCTTATTTTTTTGTTATTACTAGTGCTTGATTAAAACATTGCCAAGCTTTATTAGGGATATAGCTTGGTGTGCTATTTAAAATTCTAAACTACATACTTATTGATATATAGTCTAATATTTTTATGATACATATTTTTTGATACTACATTATAATAAAATTTTTGAATTAGCTTTTGTTTTATTTAAGAATTTCAAATGTTACCTTTGATTCTTCAAGTGTCCATGGAGTAACATTATAGCAACTACTTGCACAAAATATTGCAACTAAGCACTCTATTTTATAATTACTAAATTAGTAAATCAGGAGATAAATAACTTCAAGGCTTGAATAAAGCTCAACAATATTAATTTGACTTTCATGTCAATTTAGAAACAAGCTATGCCAATTTATATCTGCAAGTGGTTTTCACTTTAAATAATCAAAAAGAGACTTCATAAGAATATAATTATGTAATTTTATAGTAAGCAAGTAGGACATGATGCTAACAAATTAATGATTTGCACATCAGAAATGTCAAGTCCAAAAAGTTGAATGCAAGTATATATTCAAAATTCTATTTTTGCCACACTTTATTTGGCAATGAGCCATTAATCTGGCTTTTAATTTTAGATTCTTTATAAACTTCAAGTGTACAAAACTATCCTCTATTGTTGAAACATGTAGAAAACTTATTTTATTCACACTACATACATAGTTAATAACAACTGTCATAAAAAATTCAAAATTATTTTAGTTTTTGACCAAATCAGATAGGAAAGTATTTTTTTTTGCTTATATTAGAAAGTCACCACCAGTAATGTGAATATGGGCCATAATGAAGATTTTGTCTAATATTCCATTTTCTATTAATGTAACAGAGAGTTTTGTCATTTTTGTAATCTTTAAGAACCAGACTTTGTAGATTTGTACATTGCACGGGAATTAAATAACGTCGATCATAAAATTATACTATGCCACATTATATGTAACATCCGGCCTTACATAATCTCAATGAATGAGGCTTAGCCTTACTGTGTTGTTACACGATAGTAGCTCACCCACAAAAAATTTCGGTCATGTGACTTTTTTGTGGCACAAACCAGAGATCAGGTGTAATGAGAAAAATCAAAACAATCAAAACAATCAAAACAATCGAATAAAGCGAAAGAATTAAAGTAATAAATCGAGTGGTTAGTGTTTGGGTTAGACGCTTAGTTAGAGCTACTAATACCAAAATTTGCAAGGAATTTTTTTGTTAATGCGCAATAGACGATTTCATAGACAAACTTCAGAATTATTAGTGATTTTTATGAAAAATCATAAAAAGCGCGATTTTTACGTTACACCTGATCCTAAAATTCAATTGGTTTGCGCCACAAAAGTCAAATGACCGGAAAATTTTTTGTGGGTGAGCTACGTAGATTGGGTGATTTAGTTATATCATGCCATATATCGCCTGATACACATGGCATGTTAAAGTCGGGTGAGGTAAAATAACGTATGATTTTCGTTTATTAAAGCTTCGCAGTTTCTATAATAGTCAGAAAGTATAAAAAGAAGTTCCTAAGGACAATCTTCGGATTATCTATAGTTAAAGTCAATAAAATATATATTAAACTCAGTCTAGTATTAATACATAAGTCACTTTTATACTAAATCTTGTTAAATCATCAAGTCACCCTCTGGCGAACTGCCTTCTTGTCATCGTTTGAATCGTATATAAAATATTGTCCATTTCTCCCGTAACAACATATATTATAAATCACTAATATACTTATCCCTAAGATTTTATATATTATGCCGATCTTATCCGGATCAGCAATTAAATTAAAAATGTGATAGATAATTATAAGTGAATTGTGACTACACAAGGATTTTATAAGTAATAAAAATTGTGATTATATCGAATTAGTGATTATTTAAGAGGTAATTATAGAGGAGGACGACTGTATTAGGTAATCAATTAATAAAAGTAATTTGGCAAATCAAAAGTAAACGTTTGTCTAATTTTATTATTAAGCAGGCCTAATTCACCCAAAAACTTTAAACCAAAATTACGTAATGATTAGTATGCAGCCGACCCGTGGTTTTGTTTGCATGCCCTAGATTTTTGTCATACTTTACGTACGACGTACGTACATACGGATGCTAGTCTCTACAAGCTATTCAGACCATATTCGATTTTTAACTTTACAAACGATTATACGGGATCTAAAAATTTTTTTCTTTTTTTTACTATAATCTTTTTAGATCTAATCTTAATGCGCAAAATTTTATATAAAAAATTAAGAGCTACGTACTAAAATACGTTTATGTGTCAGAATAAACAGTGAAGTAAGCGAACTCAACACTGGTCCATTACTCCCCAATAAGTTCTCCGCTATGTTCAGGACAATTTAGAGTTGTGTTACATAATTACAATTGTAATTTTCATCACGTAATATATAAAGTACCAAATTTTTGAATGTTCAGCCAGCGCATCATTTGATTTGAATGTATGATCCGAATTGTAACTAAATGTCATGTGTTCAAAAGTGTTCAAAATTACAATTACATGAAACTTTAGTTTACCAAATTTACATAAAAATTACGTAAAATTAAGTAAAATTACTGTAATTTTATATTCTGGAAAGTAAATTTTAAACTCGACAATTTTTGTTGATTTGAGTGAACTTTGAATACACCATAATTAATTATTTATTATTATTACTTTAAATATTAGAAGAAATAATTAGAAATATTATAATAAGTAATAATATTTAGTATAACTTTGCCCATCTTTATTTAGACTTAATTAGCCAATTAGCCAAATTCATGGTCATAAAAAATAAAAGAAGAAATATGTACGACAAAACATTCATGGAAGTGCAGAAATATTTGGTTTCGGAAAATGTTTACAAATTTCTTAGCAGGAAAAGTTCCCTGTTTATCGGGTCAGACTAGAGTCGGTAAAATTTTTGGCAAATCAATCGACTAAATTTTTAGCTACAAATTTTTTATTGCGCTAATAAATATTATCTATAATAATTTGTGACTATTCGCTTGTTAAAATAAATTGGTAATTTATTATTATAATATTTCTATAGGTTATACGCAGTGTTGTACATTGGACAAAATTGGACGTAACAATACACTTTAAAATCAGACTTTAATCCAATAATTAACTACATATTATTGAATATTTTTTTGGACTCAATTAAATTTTTAATATAACCACTTTTATAAATCAAATCCAATCATTAATTAGGCATTGGACATTGTAAATTTTCAATGTCCAAGTCCAATCTGACCACTAAATTTATTGGACATGACATCACTGGTTATACGTACGTACGTACGTACTGGGTACATTCACTAATATCCAAATAAAGAGTGATCAAACGAATCCTCATAACATATTGTTAACACAAAAATGTATAACAATGTATCATTATCAACATGATATTGCGACTATTAAGGAGGGAGAGTATACGTTTAACCGATTTAACTCTAATATTAGGAGATAAGTTTCTGATTTACTCGAATAAAGGTCTCTTCAGCACTACACTAGCTTACTTCCTTTATTTTTCTTAAATAAAATCGAAGGGAACTTCTCTACCAGTATCTCTCTTTATAGAAGTCAAATTCATTTGTTTATGACATTTGAATTTAACTGTTAACATACGACACGTTAACGTGTTACCTAGCACATTAACGTGCTCTAACACGCTACGTGCTATTAAATATAACACTGCTAAGCCTAACATGTTGACGCGCTATCTAGAATTTTCCCCTTAACACGCTACATACTAACATGATAACGTGTTATGAAGAATTTACAAAAAGGGCGATCAAAGTTTCTACATCTAATATTGACTAACATTGAATGAATTATGCAAAAATGGAAATGTAAGTTATCTATACTAGATAAAGAATATAAATGGGGGTAAACTAATCGGGAATTTTGTAGCCAATTTGGGTGCTTGTTGCACTTGACTGAAATTAACCCGCGCGTTGGCTGTGAGGCAAGTGTAACTTTTATACACTAATAAGCAACTTTCAACTTCAAGAACGACAGACAACTAATGCAATAACAGCATTACAAAATCTCGTAAGCACACACATAAGTATAGAGTTGAAATTTGAAGAAATTAATAAAAGCCAATTGAAGTCTAATTTAAAACAAAAAACAATTAATGCATGAATACATCTTTATTAAATCAAACTAATACGTAAATGGTTATTATTCTTTCATTAAATTAAATAAGTACCTTTTAATAGCTTTGTCGTTCTTTGATAAGTTTAATATGTCATCACTTTTGATGATGTTAAGGAAGAATGAGAATTCAAATTATATTGACATGGTCTACAATTTTGACTGGTCTTCAACTCCACTTGGTCCTATGGACACTTGGGATCCTGCTCTCAAAAATGCCACGGTAATTTGCCCGTGTTTTTTTAAATTCGTAAAAACCTTTCTAAAAATCATATATTTAATGTTAGAATTTATGTCTCAAAACTGAGTTTCCTACGTGTCTCTATATCGATCCTCCAAATTGGCTAATTTTATATAATGAAGGTAAACCAATTTTACGCTTATTTTCTTTAATCTATTTAATTAACCTAAGTATCTGACCTTATTTGCTCATAGCGTTTGCACCAATCTTAATGACAAAACATCCTGGTAAGTTATATATTTTGATACTATGTGTTATAATAAAAATTGTTAATAACGTAGCACGTTTATAAATGTTAAACAGCATTAGGAAGATCGGTTAAAGATGTTTGGCCTGAAATATATGAGATTCGTATGATTTTAGTTTTTAATTGGTAAATGATATAATAATTTTAAGGATATTTGATTCATAATATTAATTTTCCCTTGAATTATATAATACATGTAGAGTAACAACAACTGGCAAAGGCACTTACTTCAGAGATTATCCTTCAATATTACAACGTGATGGATATGATGAAGAATCATACTTTAGCTGTTCATATATTCCGATTTTCAAATCTGTTGGCACAATTTGTGCTTTATGGTGTTTAGCACAAGAAACTACTCAACAATGTTTAAATACTCGAAGACTAAAATTACTTGGAGAATTTGGTCGTCTTACATCTAGTTAGTACTTATAATTTTAATTACTTGCTAATTATAGTTGATAATCATTACGAGCATTATATTTATGGAATTATATTTATTAATATATTTTGAATTTCATAATATTTCTAAAAGACATTGAGTCATTAGAAAGTGCCTGCCATATTATAACAAAAGCATTAAGAAACAATAAAGATATCCCTTATACACTCATTTACTTTGTAAAACATAAATTAAATACTAGTTCTGAATTTTTAATCGCCCATTTAATGGCTACGACCTTTGATAATGATGATAAAGAAAAAAGAAATATTCCTGATTATTTACCAGAATCCCATGAAACAATTAATTTAACCAAAGATGCTAATAAAAGCTATGATACATATATAGAACTAAAAAGAAGTGACACAACTTATTCTTTCTTAAAATGTGATTCTTGGCCAATATACCATGTAATTAAAGAAGGAAGAAATTTAAAAGTTTTTTTAAATGACAAATCACAGGCTGTACTTTTCCCGATAAAAATTATCTTGACAAAGGTCATGTTTTGTCGATTGTATTAATTTATGGTATTAGTCGATTTCGAGCACTTGACGATCGATATATGGAGTTTTTTAATGTATGCGCATTATCTTTTATATTTACTTTTAATAAAAATATATTATAAATAAATGCTTATTATAATATTTTATTATTTATTAAAAATATATATTATAAATTCTATATATTTTATTATTTATTAGTTAGTCACAAATCAAATCTATGTCCTTTTACAACATGGAAAATCTGTTGAAGATGAAAAGAATCAAATTAAAACATTGGCTGATTTGAATTACGAAAAAATTACGTTTTTCCAAGGAATCAGTCACGAACTAAAAAGTATTATTAAAAATACTCTTTTTTTAAAAAAAAAATATATTGAATAAATATGCTTAACTTTTTTTTATAATATTAGCACCATTAACCTTAATGCTTTCACCACTCAATGATGTAATTAATACATGTATTCAAGAACCGTTACTAATGTCACACCTTCAAATAATACGTCGTAATGCTCATCGATTACTTAAACTCATTAATTCTTTATTACAAGTATGTTTTACTACTGTATTACAATCGTTAATATATATTCATTTTTTATTAATCTAATCTGCTATAATAGTTTTCAAATATAGAAACTAACCAACTAAAAGCACATTATCGTGAGACAAATATAGCTAAATTTACTCATGAATTGGCCTCAGATTTTAAAAGTATGGCCAAAACATTAGGCGTAAATTATTATATTGATATTCCAAATCCGGATGAGTTTGATCTTGATAAAATATATTTGGATCGTGATTTATATGAAACTATCGTATTTAATCTTTGTAAGTATTTTTAACTAAATGTGTTACATATAAAGTTTATAAATTCGCTAAAATATTTTATCGCTTATTGCTTTATTATAAGGTTCAAATGCCTTCAAGCATACTTGGAATGGACAAATAACTGTTCGCCTATATCTTGATTATATGAACGAGAAAAAAAAGATGGCAGTCCTTGAAGTGTCTGATACAGGTTAATAATATTTACTAATCTTGCAAAATAAAACCTCGAATCTGTTTACACGTTATATACTGTCATTATAACTATATCTGGATTGACTTTTTTTATTTAGGAATTGGTATTCCGGAATCCGCCCTTCCAAATATATTTCAGCGTTTTTATCGAGTAGAATCTCAAGGTTCACGTAGTCATGAAGGTACTGGAATAGGGCTTGCTCTAGTCAAAGAACTTATTACACTTCACGGTGGAGATATCACTGTTACTTCTGTAGTAAATCAAGGAACGACATTTAAATGTTGGTTTCCATTAGGATGTGAACACTTATTAATAGATCAAATATTTTCTAATAAAATGGAATATCAAATAAATCATGATCGGGAATTATACACTATTCGACAACTTTATTTAGAAGAAAGTTCTCAATGGATTAAAGATAATAAATCTGAAACTCAATATTCAAATAATAATAAGGAACTTGATAATATGAATATTGATGCTGATGAAACAACAAAAAACAATAGAAAATATAAAGTATTGATTGTTGATGATAATAATGACATGAGGTAATATATTTCGTTATTAAATCAAAAAGGTTCAATTTTTTTTTTTTTTTTTTTATTATTGAATATATTTTTTAGAGATTATTTTGCAGAACTTTTAAATGAATTTGACGTATATCGTGCTTATGATGGCCAAAATGCTATACAAACCTTAAAGACGCTTAAAAAATTACCTGACTTAATACTTAGTGGCAAGTAACTAATTATGTAATTTATCACATGCACATTAATAATTGTTTCAATTATCGTAATATGTTTGAACTTTTAATAAATAGATATCATGATGCCAAATATGGACGGATATGAGTTATTAAATGTGTTAAGATCTGATGTAAAAACTCAACTAATTCCCATAATATTATTATCTGCAAAAGCTTCTGAAACTTCTAAAATTCAAGGTAATTTGAGTACTATTAAATTATCAGTTATTATTATTTCTTGTTTTAACCTTTTTTCTATATATTTATTTTCAGGCTTCGATAAAGGAGCAGATGATTATTTTGTAAAACCATTTTCAACTCGAGAACTAATTTTCCGTATTCGCGCTAATATTGAATGCTCAATTCTTCGTCGTAAAATATTATTTCATCGATATAATAAACATGGTTCTTTCCGGATCAGATTTAGATAAAACATTACTTTATATTATAAAGGAAATTTATCGAAGGTTGCCATGTGAAAAAATTTTTATTATTTCAAATGAGTCACCTAAGAATAATAAAATAGTTATTCCAGATGTAAATGACTCTGAAGATTTATCACCAATAATTACACCATTTTCGGAAATTAATGATAACAATAATAGTAATTCACAACCTTTTACAAGGTCACAAAAAATTTTTAATGAAAATTTAAGTGTTGATATTTCCTTAAATAAATATTGTGATAAGGTTCATAAAAATGTTTCTACATTATCTGTAGAAATAAGGTTGGATGATAATTTTTGGGGATGGATAAAAGTACATAGATCTCAAAATTCCATTTGGTGCGACTCTGAAATAGAATTATTACAACAAATATCAAATCATATAAGTTTAGCTATTACTTATGCAAAATTGTTTGAAGAGATTGGAGAAAAAGCAATTCAAATTAAAGCTGCTGAATTTGCTAATAATGCAAAGACTCAAATATTGGCAAATACTTCTCATGGTTTAGTTTTGCATTTCATATACTTATAATCTTTTATCATAATTATTTTTAATTTTTTTTATCTTAATTCTTTTTATTTTCTTATTTTAGAGTTACGGACACCTTTAGGTGCAATAGTAGGTATGATTCCTTCTTTAGAGGGTACTACCTTAACTACAGAGCAAAAGGACATGCTCAATATTATATCAAATACTGCTGATATCGTGTTATCTATAGTTAACGATGTTCTAAATGTAGCAAAACTAGAGGCGAAAAAATTTATTCTAGTAAATAAAACTTTTGATTTATTAAATACACTTGAGAGTACAATTATTATATTTGGAAAAAAAGCTGCGACTAAAAATATTGAATTAATTGTGAATTGCGAGATAGATATGTTGCCGAGATATGTTAAGAGTGATCCTGAGAGGTGATTTAATCAATATATTTTATATACAATAAAATTGATTTAATTAGCATAGCAATAATACTTGTTTATTATTAAACAGGTTGAACCATGTTTTAACCCATTTACTATCAAATTCGTAATTATTTTTTTTTTTGTGTTTATCTTGTTGATTATTTTCATAATTATCATTGTATGATTTTATTTGACGATTTTATTTTTAATACTTAGAGTTAAATTTACGAAAGAAGGCGAAATAGTACTGACAATTTCTGTGCAACCACGAGAAATCTTTGAAGAAATCAATGTAGAGAATTCGTCATACGATCAAGTGGTTAAAAAAGAAAAGTTATATATCCAGTTAAGTGATACTGGTATTGGGTAAGTTACTTGTGATTATTTGTGATTATGTTTTAGCATATATAATCATTTAAATAATTTATATAATAATTTTGTAATAGCATAAATCCAGAATATTTAAACCATGTTTGGGAAAGTTTTTCGCAAGGTGACATGTCAATGACTAAAAAGCAAGATGGTGCAGGACTTGGTCTCTCAATCTGCAAAAATCTAGTAGAAATTAATGGAGGTGAAATTAAAGTTGAAAGTCAATTGGGTAAAGGAAGTAAATTTTCATTTACATGGAATGTTGAACTATTAACAATGGCATCTTTATCAACGGAGACACAATTTAATAAACAAACAAGTTATGTATTACCTCATACTATAAGAAAAAAGCGAATACTAATAATTCACTCAGCTGAAACTTTGAGAAACTCTGTATTGAATTATCTTAAAAGTGTCGAAAAAGTTGATACGTTCGATACCTTTGAAAAAGGTATTAAAGCAGTAAAAACATATAAAGAATTATATGATCAATTTACTTATGATATAGTCTTTATCGGTCTTTATGAAAACAACAAAGAAGAAACTATAAATTTTATTTTAGAATTAAAAGAATCGTTGATTGATAGTAATAATTTAGTGATAATATTTGTAGTATTTCCAATTCATGAAAGAATTGTGTTAGCAAGAGAATTAATGGAAAAATTTTTAGGAACTTTTGTTGTTTATACTCCAATTACGTTAAATAAGCTAATTAATCAATTTATGTATATGGAAATAACCTAGTATATGTATCAAGACAATGTCTTACAATCTGTATTTGTATTAATTTGATATTTTAAATTTGCTTGTTTTCTCTAATATCCCTTAAAATCTGATTTAGTGGGAAAATAATTGGACAAAATAAAATATATAAAAAAATTTTTTAGGTGAAGCGTGTACCAGAGGGTTTAAATAGGCAGCTCCTTTGCAGGTATGGCAGCTAGTATAGAATCTTTTGGGGCTACTTAAACTAGGCACCAAAAGTGCATGTGTGGCTAGTTGTACACTCATCTATGTAACAAATATCAAAATATTTAATAAAAACCAACGGGCAAAGCAGGATATCTTAAAAAAAATTATGTTTATTAGGATCTTGGTTCTAACTCCCAAAGGCTCAAACCATATGTTAAACTCAATAATCACAGTGTAGCATACGTGAAATGATTCAAACAAAGTGTATAGACTTGCACAATTGCTATAAAGTTTGCTATTTACTGCAACTTTTGTATCATATTATCTTTTCACATTCTTTAACCAACTTCAATATCAACCTCTACATGATGATTATGAAGATATTACTTGATTGCCATATTATGGCACCTTTTTACTTTTAAATTGATCATAACAACTATATTAAATCAACTCAGTCTAATTGAATTTTAGGGAAGAGTTAAGGGTTTTATGATGCACTTTTATTTTATCTTAGGAAATATGGTATAGTTTATTAAATTTGAGGCAATTGACAAAAATTGGGCAAAAAAATGTTAGCAAGCAAATTGCCTACTGGATAATTTAATATATAAAAGTGATGTGTGACAAAATTTTAAAGATATTATTCAAATATAGTAATATACAGTTAAAGTATTGTACTATTTTGACTATTAATTTTTATTTAAATATTACTATACAAAATTTTGCAAAATATATAAAGAACCAAAATAATAACAGCCAGATTCAATAAACAAAGTAGGCTTTAGTATCATGTTTACTTTTTGAGAACTAATTATAAAATAATAAGCAACTCTATAAATAAACAAACTATTATCTTAAATGCAAAGCTTTACATTTTTTTAAATTATGTAATTTCTATATCAAAACCAACTAATTTGAGTAATCAGAGTGTGTATATACTGTTTTTCATAAAGATATGATTAGAGAAACTGCTGATATAAGTGATAACAATGCAGATAAAATGTAAATTATAATTAAAGTAATGGATTCAAAAGTGAAAAAAATGAATTGAGAATTATTAAAAACCTGCAAATATGGTTATATATAAAAAGCATGCTGTTATCTTTGATAAATATAAAGTCAAAAACTTGAAAGAACCAATTTAAAGTTCAATAAATTGAATTAATACTACCATAAATTAATAGTACAAGAGAATAGCTATCAAACTCAGTAAAACTTTATATCTGTCTTTTATAGCAAAAAAAAAAAGTGCCTGATCTTTGCAGTACCAATGGCAATAGTTCGAGCAGTAAAGTTAAAGCAAAATAAACTTAAACAATTCAAGTATAAATAATCAAATTATGAACTAAGCAGATATAAATACAAACAAATGCAATCTACAACCTCTTGGCTTTAAAACATCCATTTAAAATTTCTATAATTCATTAGTTTTGTATCTCTAGTAAAAAGTTCAACCTTATACAGAAAATTCCAACTTTGCAAACATTGGCACTACCTCCAATTATAGAAATAGAATATCTTGCACTTTGTATTAAATTTACTATACTATTACTTTACAAATATGGTTAACAACTGTCCCAAGCTAAATTGATCTTAATGTATAGAATTATCTATTAGTATATTTATCCAATTATCATTGCAGAAGCAACAGGCATGCAAAATCATAGATTACTAATAGTGCTCCTAGGTGTGAGTTCACATTTGGTCCAGTCTGGTAAAGTCCAGGTTAAAACCCAGATTTAAACTTTAAACTTTACTAAATTTCCAACTTGGACCAGCTCAAACTCAATTATAGTACGGGAAGCTTTAAATCTCCATAAAAATTGGCTTTACAAGAAATGCTACTCCTTCTTTAAAAATTTATAAAATAAAAAACTAATCCACTAGATTTGTTGTTCTTGTTCTAAAGAATAAAACTTGTGGTTTAGATTTTAATTTAAAGCCAAACTGACAGAGCTGCAGCCTTTTAAACATTGCAAATTTTTATCAATTTTATTAGTAAATCGTAAAAAAAGTGAATATATATATTTTAATTTCAGCCAATTAAAATGCTTTGTTTGGCCACATATTCAAATTTTTTACAATAAAGTTTAAGCTGGTTTTATTTTTTATATATTAACATATAAAAAAAAATTATCTTCCTCCAAATTTTACTTTACAAAAAATATTTCTGCAAATAAATAAATAAATAAAAAAAAAAAAAAAGAGCCTAAAATTCACATTCTGATTGAATGTAAGTATATCACATAGTCCAAAATAATTGGCAACAAGGTGAATGAAGTCACATGCTTGGAGATTTAAAGCTTTCCACATTATATAAGTTTGGTTTTGGCCTGGTCTGAATTCTGCAATTTAGATTGAGTTTAAATATACATATATATATATTTGGATGCTGAACAAGTTTACTTAGAATTAATTAGTAAAATTTAGAAATCATAGTATTTTATATAATTTTATTAATAAAATTATTAAAAGTATTAAATTTCATAAAATTTTACTAATTAATTATAACTTCTTCAATAAGTAATATCAAATTAGTATATTTTATCTTATATTTTTTTTAACATTTAAATATATGAGGTACAAAGTGCATAGTGCACTTTTTAGTAAAGTTCATCTAAAAAACTTTATATAAAACTTAAAACAATAATTTTACTCAAAATTTTTCAACAATCATTTTATTTACATGACAATTCTGCCATTAAAAAATTAATAGTTACTAATAAAACATAAAATATTAATTTACATATTAGTAAAATTGTGAAGTATAGTAATCAGAAAATGATATGAATCTCATATCTTCAATTTTTTTTATTTTATTATTACTACTATTATTACTATTATTTTATGAATTTGTATATAATAAGAATTTACTAATGTTTTAGATTTATTAGTCTCAAGGAATAGCTATTTTAAACAGAAATACTATTCTATTCTTTCTATTTTTTTAATATTATTATTGGCTCAGAATTATAGTAGTATAAACTGTTGTCTGTAATAATATTAATATTTTTTAGCTTCCAATTTAGAGTTTTGAGTACAGCATGAATTAAGAATGCAGTTAACAAAGTATTTTGTTTGGTAATACCACTCAAATAATCAAATACTTGAATACCAAGTTTAATTGTTTCTGTATTTTTGGTTAGTCTATTTGCACTTTTCAAAAATCTTAGATTTTTTTTGTGCATTATGTAGAAGAATTTCAATTTATATTCTACAAAAACAAAGTTTTATCTATATCAATTTGAGCAAGTTCAACATTTAGTTGTGCATAATAAACTTTAAAATAAATTATTTATTTTGATATCCAATTAAAATTCATAAAACTTATTATCTATATTTGTTTTTAGGTTATCAAAAAAAATAAACAAGCCATTACAATATACAAGCCTATTTTTATTATAAAAATTTGCTGATAATAGTAAATCGTTATAGTGAAAATTGCAGCTTCTTTTTTTATATAATACAGTCAAACCTCTATGAATGCAACCTTTATAAATGCAATATCTCCCTAAATGCATATTTTTTTCTTTTCTGTAAGATGTTATTAGTGCTAAATGCACGTTCTATATTCTGTAAATACATGTTCTTTGAATAACATTTTATAGCACATTAACCTTCCTAAATACACATAGCCATTCAAATTTTAGTATTTAAGATGGGTTATACAGTTTTTAGTAGAAGTTATACAAACATAATAATCTAATTTTTAATGCTGCAATTTAATTGGCTCTCTCTAAATGCAAATCTCACTAAATGCATATTGTAGGCTTGTCTCTACAAATTGCATTTATAGAGGCTTGACTGTATTAAATATAAATATCCAATAAGAAAAAAATTAAAATATAAATTCTATCTTAAGTTCAAAAGATTTAATTTATAGTGCTACAGTATTGTAGTGCTAGGGCATTTTAACTAATTAAAATTTAAGATTAAATATAACAGGTTTATGTAACAAAAATAAAGAATTTTTTAAAAAATTGATTATATCTTTAAATTTTGTTTAAAAACTATTTTTGGGCTTTAATAAAAAAAAATTTCTTGCTAAATTTTACTATGAACTATTTAACTTAACTTATTGTCGGGGATGATACTAAAATTGGATGATACTGAAATCTACGTGATCTCTGTATGCAATAGATTTCCTAAAATTTCTGAAAATTGTGTAAACAATTGATCTATACTACATAATCAAAACAATCAAATGCTATATACAGTATAGCTGGTCAGGTTAATTCCATAAATGCCTATATGTTGCATAAATCGCATTCTTGATATTTATATAAAAAGACCTTCTAACTGTATCAAAAAGGCGACCCTAACCCAACCCTAACCCTAACTACGAAATATACTAGATTTAACTAAAAATTTTTTTGTTAGTGGTTTTATAGACACTTTTTGCTTTGTGATTAGGGTTAGAGTTAGGGTCACCTTTTTGGTACAGTTAGAAGGTTTTCTATATATAGGTATCAAGAATGCGATTTATGCAGCATATAGGTATACCAACCGGTTATTGCGTTCAGATTGTTTTGATTATGTAGGTGATTGATTGTTTACACGATTTTTCAGAAATTGTAGGAGATCTAATGATATATAGATCACTTGGATTTCAGCATCACCCCTGACACTTATTATCTTTACTCTTATTTTGTTTGTTAAAATTGTTTTGATTTACTTGTTATACCAATTTTATTTATTACATATAGAGTAGCACTACAGTGCTATAGCACTATAACAATATTTTCTAAGTTCAATATTCTTAATTTTAGTATTAATAAATAACTTGAGTTCTTCAAAAACTTTATAACTTAACTTATTACTTGCAGTACAAAACCTTTAAGATTTATTTATATACAAATCTTTTATCTTTTAATTGAGCCATAAAGGTTGAAATTGCATGCATTGGAATATTCTTTATAAAATTTATCCATAAAGCTTTTTTGTAATTCTGAAGGTATAATACAGATAAGCCCATTGATTTATCTGTTTTATATGATAATATATTAATATTTTCTTTAGTTATAAATAAATTCAAATTGATTTAATTGCTCTGTTATTAATTTTGTGCAATGAATAACTAGTTTTGTCAAAGTTAAAGCACAATATTCAAATATTTTTGCATGTTTTTGCAACTCTGAATTTGTATAGTGTTTAACCTATTAATATTAATTTAAAACTATAGAATTATTATTCAAATTTATAAAATTTTGACATAAATAATTATAAATTAATGCTTATATCCAAATTTGCTTTTATTTTTAAATAAGGCCGCTCTAATTTAAATCTATGTTTAACATAACCCCCCCCTCTAGATTGAGCAAATTATGGGGGAGTTAAACAACATATATATAACTTTTAGATTCAAATTTCACTTTCACATTACTAAAAAAAACCCATACAGAAAGATCACCAAATTAGAGTAGCTGCATGATACAGTCATGCTAAACCTAGGAACATTATATAAGTTAGTTAGAATTAATCAGTAAAATTTTATGAATTATAAGATTTTATAGAATTTTATTAATAAAATTTTATAAAATCTTATTATACACAAATTTTTATTAATTAATTCTAGCTTTATGCATTAAGTCAACATGTACAGCACCTAAAAATACATCAAATCGGCAGGGTTGGTTTTATTTTACTTGAAATTTGGATAATAGATGCATAATTTTGGATTTTTGATCAAAAAAGTCAAATTTAAGCATCTTTTCTCCAAATTTCAAGTAAAATAAAACCAAGATTGCCGATTTAATGTATTTTTAGGCTCTGAACAAGTTTACTTAGTGAATTAAGTTAGAATTAATTAGTAAAATTTTATGAATCATGAGATTTTATAGAATTTTATTAATAAAATGTTATAAAATCTTTTATCCCATGTCTCCTAATGGTCGTCCGTGATACTAAACACTAATATTTTCATGCAACTGATTATCCGTGAAAATATCAAAAATTATTCAACGGCCCCTCATCATATTATGCAGCTCCCGTGAATTTTTAATAAAATGTTTATCTTTAAAATTGTCTTATACGGAATCAACATTTTAATTATATAAAAGCAAATTTTATTTATTGTACTTCTTTAAACAATATAAAATGCTACACTATAATTGCCTTTTATAATTTCGATATTGTGCTATTAATAATTGATAGAATTAGTCCTTTACAAATTCTTATTGCTAATTTTGAATTATAATTCTACCTAAGAAATTTTTCACATAATTATTTTAAATGAATAATATGTATAAAAAAAAAATTATTATCAATATTGTAATAAAATATAATGCTTATTAAAAATGAAATGTAATATTCGTGAAATGGCAATTATTAAAAATAGATCATTGATTTTGAAATTCTCCTTGAACCATATTTATATCTTGAGCGACAGTATTGGTATTACTATTAACATGTAATCCTGTAATTTCAGGTATAGTGGAAGAAACTTGATTTATCTTGTTTGGATTTCTTAATGGCTCAATATTAGATGGTTCAATAGTACCGATCAAAGTTTTTATTGTATTAATTTGTTGATGTTCATTAACGCTCTTATATACATGTACTCCTTGTACACTTTTATGACCTGTAAAGTTCATAATTGCATCTTCTGGTACATCAGCATCTTGAAGAATTTGAGCCACAGTTTTTCTACCAGTATGGTTTATTAAAATTCCTTCAGGAAGCTTAACTTTAATTTTTTGCCCAATATCTTTCATAAAATTTCCAACCCTGTTTATGCCACAATAATTTTTAGAATACCAACTACCAGTATCTCGCCAATTCAAGTTTGGATGTAAATAAAATTTGCTAGGAGCATCAGAAGGACGTTTGGAAATATATTTTATAAAATCACTAATGGGACCAAAAGTACCAGGTGGATCAGGTGGTAAGTGAATTTGATGTGCATCACCTCCTTGAATTCCTTGCTGATTATTCTTACTATGGTATCAGTAAAATAAAATGCTGCCATCAGATTGAATCTGAAATTGATTGATTTGGAGTGTATAATGCTCTCCACCTCTGCATGCAAAAATAGTCGCGATACGGAAAAAAACTCTATACAATAAACCTTGAGGTGTTTTAGGATCCAAGAATTCATCATCTAGAATTTCTTTTACTTGTTGAGCTGTTAATGCCATCGATCCTTCCTTTTCACCCAACTCTTTCTCTTGTAAATCTTTCATTTTACCATTTAAAATATCATGCAAATTTGTAAATTGATATTTGTCATGCAAGTTAAAACCACGAATTGCTCCATTTTTACTAATTTATCTATTAATTCCATCAATAGCTTGCTTAATAGTTGTGGCCTTATATTCGTTACCATCTTTCTTAGTCATTTGCGCAATATATTCACATAATTGTTGCTCAATAAGATGAGGATCTTTGATTGATTCAAGTGGTGTAACATAATTATATTGATTATGAAATTCTTCAAACTTCTTCATCCAGTTTTGTGTAGACTTTTCCGTATTGTAAACTGCAGCTTTTTTCCTGTAAAAATCCAGTTTTTGTTCTATTTCAGACCTTGGTGTACTGGTATCAAAATTTAACACAGAGCTTGTACTTTCTTCAGAAATACTTTCGGGAGTATAAGTGCGTGCACTAGTAAAAATAGGAACTACTGTGTTATGAAAGTCTTCCATTTTTTGACGTCGGTTTGGCATTTTTAAGAAAGAAAAGTCAAAAGAGAAAATATCAGTGGGAAAATCACGGACGTTAGGATCCAGGGGATAAAACAGATATTTATGTCAGCCTCGATATCATGCGTCATCACGAGGCGGTCATCATGCGTCAGTGCGGCTGCGCCGCACCGACGCATGATAAATGACCGCCCCGTGATTATGCATGATATCTATGGCAATCCATTAAATATCTATTACATAATACACAAATTATTATTAATTAATTCTAACTTATTTCACTAGGTAAACTTGTTCGGAGCCTAAAAATACATTAAATCGGCAGTATTGCTTTTATTTTACTTGAAATTTGGAGAATAGATGCATAATTTTGGATTTTTGATCAAAAAAGTCAAATTTAAGCATCTTTTCTCCAAATTTCAAGTAAAATAAAAACAAGACTGCCAATTTAATGTATTTTTAGGCTCTGAACAAGTTTACTTAGTGAATTAAGTTAGAATTAATTAGTAAAATTTTATGAATCATAAGATTTTATAGAATTTTATTAATAAAATTTTATAAAATCTTATAATACACAAATTTTTATTAATTAATTCTAACTTTATGCACTAAGTAAACATGTACAGCACCTAAAAATACATCAAATCGGCAGGGTTATTTTTATTTTACTTGAAATTTGGAGAATAGATGCATAATTTTGGATTTTTGATCAAAAAAGTCAAATTTAAGCATCTTTTCTCCAAATTTCAAGTAAAATAAAAACAAGACTGCCAATTTAATGTATTTTTAGGCTCTGAACAAGTTTACTTAGTGAATTAAGTTAGAATTAATTAGTAAAATTTTATGAATCATAAGATTTTATAGAATTTTATTAATAAAATTCTATAAAATCTTATGATTCACAAAATTTTACTAATTAATTCTAACTTATTTCACTAGGTAAACTTGTTCAGAGCCTAAAAATACATTAAATCGGCAGTGTTGTTTTTATTTTACTTGAAATTTGGAGAAAAGATGCTTAAATTTTGCTTTTTTGATCAAAAATCCAAAATTATGCATCTATTATCCAAATTTCAAGTAAAATAAAACTAACCCTGCCGATTTGATGTATTTTTAGGTGCTGAACATGTTTACTTAGTGCATAAAGTTAGAATTAATTAATAAAAATTTGTGTATTATAAGATTTTATAAAATTTTATTAATAAAATTCTATAAAATCTTATGATTCATAAAATTTTACTAATTAATTCTAACTTATTTCACCAGGTAAACTTGTTCAGAGTCTAAAAATACATTAAATCAGCAGAATTGTTTTTATTTACTTGAAATTTGGAGAAAAGATGCTTAAATTTGACTTTTTTGATCAAAAATCTAAAATCATGCATCTATTCTCAAAATTTTAAGTAAAATAAAAATAACTCTGCTGATTTGATGCATTTTTAGGAGCTGAATATGTTTACTTAGTGCATAAAGGTAGAATTAATTAATAAAAGTTTGTGTATTATAAGATTTTATAAAATTTTATTAATAAAATTCTATAAAATCTTATGATTCATAAAATTTTACTAATTAATTCTAACTTCATGCACTAAGTAAACTTGTCAGCACCAAAAAATAAATATAAGTATATTCAGACTCAGACCAGTCTGTATAAAATTTAGAGTCTGAGTCTGGTCTGATCCTGGACTGGACCTGAGCCAGTCCTATTCCGATCCTGGCCGGACCCAAACCGGACCTAATCATTTGTTGTTTAAGTCCCCCCCTCTCTAAAAAATTTTGAACTTGTAATGTTAAACAAAAAATTAAATTGGAGTGGCCTAACTAAAGTTATTAAAATTAATACTTATGCCCAAATTCACTTTTAGTTTAAATAACTAAAATTATTAAATTATAGATAGAATTTGCCTTTTTCTATTTCTTATGTTTTCTGTTATTACTAGTGCTTGATTAAAATATTGCAAAAATATGAGCTTTATTAGGGATATAGCTTGGTGTGCTATTTAAAATTCTAAACTACATAATTGTTAATATGTTGCCTAATATTTTTATGACACATATTTTTTATTTATAGATAATATTACATTATAATAAAAATTTTGAATTATTACCTTTGATTCTTCAAGTGTTCATGGAGTAACATTATAGCAACTACTTGCACAAAGTATTGCAACTAAGCACTCTATTTTATAATTACTAAATTAGTAAATCAGCAGATAAATAATTTCAAGGCTTGAATAAAGCTCAACAATATTAATTTGACTTTCATGCCAATTTGGAAACAAGCTATGCCTATTTATATCTGCAAGTGGTTTTCACTTTAACTAATAATCAAAAAGAGACCTCATAAGAATATAATTATATAATTCTATAGTAAGCAAGTAGGAACATGATGCTAACAAATTAATGATTTGCACATCAGAAATTTCAAGTCCAAAAAGTTGAATACAAGTATATTTTCAAATATTCTATTTTTGCCACACTTTATTTAGTGATGAGCCATTAATCTGGCTTTAATTTTAGATCTTTTATAAACTTTAAGTGTACAAAACTATCCTCTATTGTTGAAACATGTATAAAACTTATTTTATTCACACTACATACATAGTTAATAACAACTATCATAAAAAATTCAAAATTACACTAGTCTACTATATTATTGTGGACACTTTTTAAAAATTTATACAGAGCTAAATATATAAGATATTAAGCTAAAAAATTAAATTATATATTCTTTAAATCTATACCTTTTAAATAAAAAAAAGTTTAAAAAATTATATGCTACAGTTTTTAAAATAATTAAATTTAAGTAAAATTTTAGATTTTTAAGATTGACCGGTTTTTATTATTGTACAAAATTAATTAAAAAATAACTGCATAGTAAAAATTAATTTTTTATTAAGCTAATTGAACTTCAAAAATAAGCAAAAATTATTCAGCATAGCAAATTACATATAATCCCAAAAATTTTTAAAATTTTATAAAAATTTAAGGTAGTTATTATTTCTAAATATAAAAATGCAATTTTTAATTCAAAATTATATCAATTACCAAATATAGTAATTTTATTACTATATATAGTAATTAACTAAATTTTTTTAAAAAATTATAAAATTTTAAAGATATGTGCATTTTGTTATACTAACTAAATTTATTTAAAAATAATTGCTAGTTTATTAATAAAAAATTTAAGTTTATCTATTACTATATTTAGTAATTCTGTTTATTATGAAAACTATATTAAAATTTAGAAAACCGGTCAAATGCAAAAATTTAAAAATTTACTTAAACTTAATTATTTTAAAAACTGTAGCATAAATTAAAAGGTATATATTTAAAGAATATATAATTTAATTTTAGCTTGATACCTTATATATTTAGCTCTGTATAAATTTTTGAAAAGTGTCCACAATAATATGGTAGGCCACTGTATTTTATTTTTTGACCAATTCAGATAGGAAAGTATTTTTTTTGCTTATATTAGAAAGTCACCACCAGTAATGTGAATATGGCCATAATGAAGATTTTGTCTAATATTCCATTTTCTATTAATGTAACAGAGAGTTTTGTCATTTTTGTAATCTTTAAGAACCAGGTTGTGCATTGTCACGGGCATTAAATAACGTCGATCATAAAATAATACTATGCCACATTATATGTAACATCCGGCCTTACATAATCTCAATGAATGAGGCTTAGCCTTACTGTGTTGTTAGACGATAGTAGCTCACCCACAAAAAATTTTCGGTCATGTGACTTTTTGTGGCACAAACCAATCAAATTTTGAGATTAGGTGTAATGTGAAAAGTCAAAAATCGAATAAAGCGAAAGAATTAAAGTAATAAATCGAGTGGTTAGGGTTTGAGTTAGACGCTTGGTTAGAGCGCTACTAATACCAAAATTTGCAAGGAATTTTTTTGTTAATGCGCAATAGACGATTTCATTCAGAATTATTAGTGATTTTTATGAAAAATCATAAAAAGCGCGATTTTTACGTTATACCTGATCCTAAAATTCAATTGGTTTGCGCCACAAAAGTCACATGACCGGAAATTTTTTTGGAACTACGTAGGTTGGGTGATTTAGTTATATCATGCCATATATCGCCTGATACACATGGCATGTTAAAGTCGAGTGAGGTAAAATAACGTATGGTTTTAGTTTATTAAAGCTTCGTAGTTTCTATAATAGTCAGAAAGTATAAAAAGAAGTTGCTTCGCTCTTCCTAAGGACAATCTTCGGATTATCTACAGTTAAAGTCAATAAAATATATATTAAACTCAGTCTAGTATTAATACATAAGTCACTTTTATACTAAATCTTGTTAAATCATCAAGTCACCCTCTGGCGAACTGCCTTCTTGTCATCATTTGAATCGTATATAAAATATTGTCCATTTCCCCCGTAACAACATATATTATAAATCACTAATATACTTATCCCTAAGATTTTATATATTTTATGCCGATCTTATCCGGATCAGCAATTAAATTAAAAATGTTAATTGAATTGTGACTACACAAGGATTTTATAAGAAATAAAAAATTGTGATTATATCGAATTAGTGATTATTTAAGAGGTAATTATAGAGGAAGGCGACTGTATTAGGTAATCAAATAGTAAAAGTAATTTGGCAAATCAAAAGTAAACGTTTGTCTAATTTTATTATTAAGCAGGCCTAATTCACCCAAAAACTTTAAGCCAAAATTACGTAATGATTACACATGCAGGCCGACCCGTGGTTTTGTTTGCATGCTCTAGATTTTTGTCATACTTTACGTACGACGTACGTACATACGGATGCTACAAAATATTGTCTCTACAAGCTATTCAGACCATATTCGATTTTTAACTTTACAAAAGATTATACGGGATCTAAAAATTTTTTTCTTTTTTTTACTATAATCTTTTTAGATCTACGCAAAATTTTATATAAAAAATCAAGAGCTACGTACTAAAATACGTTTATGTGTCAGAATAAACAGATGACGTAAACGAACTCGACACTGGTCCTTTACCCCCCAATAAGTTCTCCGTTATGTTCAGGACAATTTAGAGTTGTGTTACATAATTACAATTTTTCATGTAATTTTCATCACGTAATATATAAAGTACCAAATTTATAAATGTTCAGCCAGCATTAATGCATCATTTGATTTGAATGTATGATCCGAATTGTAACTAAATGTCATGTGTTCAAAATTACAATTACATGAAATTTCAGTTTACTAAAATTACGTACAATTAAGTAAAATTACTGTAATTTTATATCCCTAGTACTTAACATTTATATTTTAGTACTAACGCTAATTGTTGTTTTAAATCTGGAAAGTAAATTTTAAACTCAACAATTTTTGCTGATCAGAGTGAACTTTGAATACACCATAATTATTTACTTATTATTAGTATTATTATTACTTTAAATATTAGAAGAAATAATTAGAAATATTATAATAAGTAATAATATTTAGTATAACTTTGCCCATCTTTTAGACTTAATAACTTAATTAGACAAATTTATGGTCATAAAAAATAAAAGAAGAAATATGTACGACAAAACATTCATGGAAGTGCAGAAATATTTGGTTTCGGAAAATGTTTACAAATTCCTTAGCAGGAAAAGTTCCCTGTTTATCGGGTCAGACTAGAGTCGGTAAAATTTTTGGCAAATCAATCGACTAAATTTTAGCTACAAATTTTTATTGCGCTAATAAATATTTTCTATAATAATTTGTGATTACACTGTGTATTCGCTTGTTAAAATAAATTGGTAATTTATTATTATAATATTACTATAGGTTATACATTCACAAATATCCAAATAAAGAAGTGATCAAACGAATCCTCATAACATCTTATACTATATGTTAAAAGAACATCGTGTGCCGTCCACTATTAAAAGTTACGTTCTTGATGCCTGTTATACTTAAAGCAGGTTTTATTCTATAAGCATTAAATAAATATAAACATACCGGTTCGTAAGTACGTACCAATGAGAAATTGCCAAAAATTCGAGCATGTAAATTTGAATATATCTTAAACCTGAGCCATAAATAAATATTTATTCCCGGTTCTTATTTATACTTCTATACTATTTCTTCAGATTTCAAATTCGGGGATCCAGGATTTCAACATTCTTTTTGATTAAATATCTTATTTTATCTTTTATTAATAATATACAAGTTTTAAACTATTTAAACTATTAGTTACAAACAAAGAGTAAAAGTCACTGGCTAAAAAAAACCTTATATGTACCATCTATTAAACGAATATCGTGTACCAACCACATTAAAAATTACATTTTGATGCCTGTTACACTTAAAACAGGTTTTATTCTCTATGCATTAAATAAATATAAATGTACCTGTTCGTACGTACCAATGAGAAATTGCCAAAAAATTCGAGCATGCGAATTAAGGTGGCTTAAATGTATCTTAAAATCACATGAACCTGAGCCTTTAATAAATATTTATTCCCGGTTCTTATACTTCTATACTATTTCTTTAGATTTCCGATTCGGGTTGATCCAGAATTTTCATATTTCTTTTGGCTATATATCTTTTTTTACTTTTTTAATAATATACGAATTTTAAACTATTAGTTACAAACATATAATAAAAATCGTTGCCTAAAAAAAAAAAAAGAAATAGAAAAAAACAAAAGATGGTTTGTAATTTGTGAGGTTATTAGTTTACTATAATATCAACAGTTTATTAATTCAAGGATCTTTCGGTATAATCACTAGAGCTAACGCTTCTACTCTAATTTTAAAGGGTTGAACTCTAACTGAGTTTGTTAACTCTTCACTGAATTGTCCTTTATTAAAGAGAGTGTATACATTTGACCAATCTAACTCAAATGTTGCTAGGAGATAATTTTTGATTTACTCAAATAAAGGTCTCTTCAGTACTACACTAGCTTACTTCCTTATTTTTCCTTAAGTAAAATCAAAGGGACTTCGCATGTCTCTCTTTGTTGAAGTCAAATTCATTCATTTAAATACATTTGAATTTAATATGCTACACATTAACGTGTTGTTTGGCACGTTAGTGTGCTGCTTAACACGTTACATGCTATTCAACAATGGTGCTACTAAGCCTAACACGTTGATGTGCTATCGAGAATCTTTATAATCTGTGCCTTTAACACGCATACGCGCCAACACGTTAACGTGTTATGAAGATTTTACAAAAAGGGGCGATTATATATCAATCATCAAGTTTATACATATATAGACTAACATTTAAAGTATTATACAAAAATAGAAATGAAAGCTATCTATACGAAATAAAGGAAAGAAGATCTATATACAAAAATTTGAATCTCTAATGTCACAATTTCGAATTTGCAACAGTGCGTTGTTATGGTTTTTTAAAATGATATTTCAGTAACAGAGTTCATAAACTTAGTTAAATTATGAATATTTGCAATTTAATTTCATTTCAATCTGTGAGTATAAATAATATTCATTAAGTCAAATATCTAAAATGAGCTATTAACAATTTTTTACTTTTAATTAACTTTATTCGTAATAAGCCATTTGAAGTTTATTTTCGTTTAACGATACCTACTGAATTCTTCTCAAATTAAACAAATGTAAATGGCAAATTAGCTGACATAATGGTCAGCATAGTAATATGAATGTTTCAATTATATTGAGAATTTTCAGTACATTATATTTTATTTTATATTTTTGTATAAATACAAAAAAAAATAATAATAATGCTAAACAAAATTTTAACTTAAACGGTCTAATTTGTGAGTATAAAGAATTTTTAATAATTCAGAGTAATTAAATTAAGCATTCAAGTTATGAATATTTACTATTTATTCTAATTTCATTTACTTTATAGGGCGGCAAATAGACACAGTAGGCGATTTCAGCAAGTGTGATAATAATATGTTTATTGCTACAAAATTTGTGCTATTTATTTTCGAAGTGAATAAAATATTAATCAATAACAGCACAACTCTTTTCTAAAATTAAAATAAGTATAGCAATAAAAATTTATATACATACGTACATTTACTTTAACCTTAAGTAATATAGGTGGCGCGTAAGCGCCACCTGTTCAGCTAGTATGTATAACACAAAAATGTAAACAATTTCTTCAAATGTATCATTATGCAACACGATATTGCAACTATTAAGGAGGGAGAGTATACGTTTAACCGATTTAACTCTAATACTAGGAGATAAGTTTCTGATTTACTCGAATAAAGGTCTCTTTAGCACTACACTAGCTTACTTCCTTTATTTTCTTAAGTAAAATCGAAGGGAACTTCTCTACCAGTATCTCTTTTATTGAAGTCAAATTCATTCGTTTATGACATTTGAATTTAACTGTTGACATACGACACGTTAACGCGTTACCTAGCACATTAACGTGCTATCTAACACGCTACGTGCTATTAAATATAACACTGATAAGCCTAACATGTTGACGTGCTATCTACATTGGGGTGTAACATCGACTATTTAATCAAAATTATGTCAGTTAACTATGTAATTATTTATGATACTGCAGATTTTTTACGTTACACGAATGTAAATCAATTTTTTTTTTTATCGTATAATGCGATTACATTATCAGTTATTAGTTATTATACATTATTCTATTACGTAGATATTATTAATTATGATTTACGTTTTATGCCAATATACTTAAAAATCGATAATTTTAGATATTTTAAACTTATTAGAACTTTAGCGAAAAATAAAACATAGTTAATTTGAAAAATTTCTGACAAACAGTTGTCAATTAAAAAAAATTGGAAAAATAAGTGCAATATTTATGTGATACCTTTAGAATTTCGCACTTTTCTTAGTACTTTTCTTTATAATTAAGTAAAGTAAATTATATTCGATTAATTATTTTAATTTTACTGTTAAAAATTTTATAATAATAAAATAATCAATGTAACTGATATAGTTTTGATTAAATAGTCGATGTTACACCCCAATGCAACATGCTAACATGATAACGTGTTATGAAAAAGGGCGATCAAAGTTTCTACATCTAATATTGACTAACATTGAATGAATTATGCAAAAATGGAAATGAAAGTTATCTATACTAAATAAAGATCTATTTTATAAATGGGGGTAAACTAATCGGGAATTTTGTAGCCAATTTGGGTGCTTGTTGCACTTGACTGAAATTAACCCGCGCGTTGGCTGTGAGGCAAGTGTAACTTTTATACACTAATAAGCAACTTTCAACTTCAAGAACGACAGACAACTAATGCAATAACAGCATTACAAAATCTCGTAAGCACACACATAAGTATAGAGTTGAAATTTGAAGAAATTAATAAAAGCCAATTGAAGTCTAATTTAAACCAAAAAACAATTCTTCTTAACATTAATGCATGAATACATCTTTATTAAATCAAACTAATACGTAAATGGTTATTATTCTTTCATTAAATTAAATAAGTACCTTTTAATAGCTTTGTCGTACTTTGATAAGTTTATATGTCATCACTTTAGATGATGTTAAGGAAGAATGAGAATTCAAATTATATTGACATGGTCTACAATTTTGACTGGTCTTCAACTCCACTTGGTCCTATGGACACTTGGGATCCTGCTCTCAAAAATGCCACGGTAATTTGCCCGTGTTTTTTTAAATTCGTAAAAACCTTTCTAAAAATCATATATTTAATGTTAGAATTTATGTCTCAAAACTAAGTTTCCTACGTGTCTCTATATCGATCCTCCAAATTGGCTAATTTTATATAATGAAGGTAAACCAATTTACTGCTTATTTTCTTTAATCTATTTAATTAGCATAAGTATCTGACCTTATTTGCTCATAGCGTTTGCACCAATCTTAATGACAAAACATCCTGGTAAGTTATATATTTTCATACTATGTGTTATAATAAAAATTGTTAATAACGTAGCACGTTTATAAATGTTAAACAGCATTAGGAAGATCGGTTAAAGATGTTTGGCCTGAAATATATGAGACTCGTATGATTCCAGTTTTTAATAGGTAAATGATATAATAATTTTAAGGATATTTGATTCATAATATTAATTTTCCCTTGAATTATATAATACATGTAGAGTAACAACAACTGGCAAAGGCACTTACTTCAGAGATGATCCTTCAATATTACAACGTGATGGATATGATGAAGAAGCATACTTTAGCAGTACACATAGTCCGATTTTCAAATCTGATGGCACAATTTGTGCTTTATGGTGTTTAGCACAAGAAACTACTCAACAATGTTTAAATACTCGAAGACTAAAATTACTTGGAGAATTTGGTCGTCTTACATCTAGTTAGTACTTATAATTTTAATTACTTGTTGATTATAGTTGATAATCATTACGAGAATTATATTTATCAGTCACACGATATGTCACAACAAAATTTTTTACATATAAAATTTATAAAAAAAACATATAAAATTACTATAAACTTTGAATCTTTGATCTTTCTTCACCTACATATTAACTTAAAATTAAATTTTTTGGGAATATAGAACAAAGAGAGAAGAAAAAATTGGGCTTAAAAATCGAATTAAAATTTCGCCGTTTTTGCACAAAACGAAAATGTAACTTCGCCAAAAACAAATATTTAACGATTTTAAGACAATAATTATGTGTAAAATCATGCCCCGAACAACTTTACTTAGGCGACCGAAGTAGGTTACCTTGTAAGAAAAATGGGTTACCTATGTACTAAAGTAAAATATTTTGAGTTTTAAATATAAAACTCCTTTTTTTATCATGATAACCTACTTTGGGCGCTTAAGCAAAGTTATTCAGCATGCAGTTTTACTCGATCCGAGGTCTGCATGCTGAACAACTTTGCTTAAGCGCCCAAAGTAGGTTATCTTGATAAAAAAAGGAGTTTTATATTTAAAACTCAAAATATTTTACTTTAGTACATAGGTAACCCATTTTTCTTACAAGGTAACCTACTTCGGTCGCCTAAGTAAAGTTGTTCGGGGCATGATTTTACACATAATTATTGTCTTAAAATCGTTAAATATTTGTTTTTGGCGAAGTTACATTTTCGTTTTGTGCAAAAACGGCGAAATTTTAATTCGATTTTTAAGCCCAATTTTTTCTTCTCTCTTTGTTCTATATTCCCGAAAAATTTAATTTTAAGTTAATATGTAGATGAAGAAAGATCAAAGATTCAAAGTTTATAGTAATTTTATATGTTTTTTTTATAAATTTATATATAACTAAAAACTCAGTTATAAATAGTGTGACAAGTCGGTTGACTGTTATGGAATTATATTTATTAATATATTTTGAATTTCATAATATTTCTAAAAGACATTGAGTCATTAGAAAGTGCCTGCCATATTATAACAAAAGCATTAAGAAACAATAAAGATATCCCTTATACACTCATTTACTTTATAAAACATAAATTAAATACTAGTTCTGAATCTTTAATCGCCCATTTAATGGCTACGACCTTTGATAATGATGATAAAGAAAAAAGAAATATTCCTGATTATTTACCAGAATCCCATGAAACAATTGATTTAACCAAAGATGCTAATAAAAGCTATGATACATATATAGAACTAAAAAGAAGTGACGCAACTTATTCTTTCTTAAAATGTGATTCTTGGCCAATATACCATGTAATTAAAGAAGGAAGAAATTTAAAAGTTTTTTTAAATGACGAATCACAGGCTGTACTTTTCCCGATAAAAATTTATCTTGACAAAGATCATGTTTTGTCGATTGTATTAATTTATGGTATTAGTCGAATTCGAGCACTTGACGATCGATATATGGAGTTTTTTAATGTATGTAATAATTTCATATCATTATTTTCGTTATTTTTTATATTTACTCTAATAAAAATATATTATAAATAAATACTTATATATTTTATTATTAAAAATATATTATAAATACCTATATATTTTAATATTTATTAGTTAGTAACAAATCAAATCTATGTCCTTTTACAACATGGAAAATCTGTTGAAGATGAAAAGAATCAAACTAAAATATTGGCTGATATGAATTACGAAAAAATTACGTTTTTCCAAGGAATCAGTCACGAACTAAAAAGTATTAATATAAAATACTCTTTTTTTAAAATGTATTGTATAAATAGGCTTACCTCTTTTTTTTACAATATTAGCACCATTAACTTTAATGCTTTCACCACTCAATGATGTAATTAATACATGTATTCAAGATCCGTTACTAATGTCGCACCTTCAAATAATACGTCGTAATGCTCATCGATTACTTAAACTCATTAATTCTTTATTACAAGTATGTTTTATTCCTGTATTATAATCGTTAATATAGATTCATTTTTATTAATCTTTATCTGTTATAAATAGTTTTCAAATATAGAAACTAATCAACTAAAAGCACATTATCGTGAAACAAATATAGCCGAATTTACTCATGAATTGGCCTCAGATTTTAAAAGTATGGCCAAAACATTAGGCTTAAAATATTACATTGATATTCCAAATCCGGATGAGTTTGATCTCGCTTTGGGTGATAAAATATATTTGGATCGTGATTTATATGAAATTATCGTATTTAATCTTTGTAAGTATTTTTTTTTTAACTAAAAGTGTTACATATAAAGTTTATAAAATTCGCTAAAATATTTTATCGCATATTGCTTTATTATAAGGTTCAAATGCATTCAAGCATACTTGGAATGGACAAATAACTGTTCGCTTATATCTTGATTATATGAACGAGAAAAAAAAGATGGTAGTCCTTGAAGTGTCTGATACAGGTTAATAATATTTACTAATCTTGCAAAATAAAACCTCGAATCTGTAACTATATTGACTTTTTTATTTAGGAATTGGTATTCCGGAATCCGCCCTTCCAAATATATTTCAGCGTTTTTATCGAGTAGAATCTCAAGGTTCACGTAGTCATGAAGGTACTGGAATAGGGCTTGCTCTAGTCAAAGAACTTATTACACTTCACGGTGGAGATATCACTGTTACTTCTGTAGTAAATCAAGGAACGACATTTAAATGTTGGTTTCCAATAGGATGTGAACATTTATTAATAGATCAAATACGTTCTAATAAAATGGAAAATCAAATAAATCATAATCGAGAATTATACACTAATCGACAACTTTATTTAGAAGAAAGTTCTCAATGGATGAAAGATAATAAATCTGAAACTCAATATTCAAATAATAATAAGGAACTTGATAATATGAATATTGATGCTGATGAAACAACAAAAAACAATAGAAAATATAAAGTATTGATTGTTGATGATAATAATGACATGAGGTAATATATTTCGTTATTAAATCAAAAAGGTTCAATATTTTTGAGTTTTTTTTTTATTATTGAATATATTTTATAGAGATTATTTGGCAGAACTTTTAAATGAATTTGACGTATATCGTGCTCATGATGGCCAAAATGCTATACAAACCTTAAAGACGCTTAAAAAACTACCTGACTTAATACTTAGTGGCAAGTAATTAATAATGTAATTTGTCACTTACACATTAATAATTATTTCAACTATCATAATATGTTTGAACTTAATATATAGATGTCATGATGCCAAATATGGACGGATATGAGTTATTAAATGTGTTAAGATCTGATGTAAAAACTCAACTAATTCCCATAATATTATTATCTGCAAAAGCTTCTGAAACTTCTAAAATTCAAGGTAATTTGAGTACTATTAAATTATCAGTTATTATTATTTCTTGTTTTAACCTTTTTTCAATATATTTATTTTTAGGCTTCGATAAAGGAGCAGATGATTATTTAGTAAAACCATTTTCAACTCGAGAACTAATTTGTCGTATTCGCGCTAATATTGAATGCTCAATTCTTCGTCGTAAAATATTATTTCAACGATATAAACAAGAAGATATAAAGCAATTATTGCTTTCAATAATAAACATGATTCTTTCCGGATCAGATTTAGATAAAACATTACTTTATATTATAAAGGAAATTTATCGAAGGTTGCCATGTGAAAAAATCTTTATTATTTCAAATGAGTCACCTAAGAATAATAGAATAGTTATTCCAGATGAAAATGACTCTGAAGATTTATCACCAATAATTACCCCATTTTCGGAAATTAATGATAACAATAATAGTAATTCACAATCTTTTACAAGGTCACAAAAATTTTTTAATAAAAATTTAAGTGTTGATATTTCTTTAAATAAATATTGTGATGAGGTTCATAAAAATGTTTCTACATTATCTGTAGAAATAAGGTTGGATGATAATTTTTGGGGATGGATAAAAATACATAGATCTCAAAATTCCATTTGGTGCGACTCTGAAATAGAATTACTACAACAAATATCAAATAATATAAGTTTAGCTATTACATATGCAAAATTGTTGGAAGAGATTGGAGAAAAAGAAATTCAAATTAAAGCTGCTGAATTTGCTAATAATGCAAAGACTCAAATATTAGCAAACACTTCTCATGGTTTAGTTTTGCATTTCATATACTTATAATCTTTTATTATAATTATTTTTAATTTTTTTTATTTTAATTCATTTTTTTTTCTTATTTTAGAGTTACGGACACCTTTAAGTGCAATAGTAGGTATTATTCCTTCTTTAGAGGGTACTACCTTAACTACAGAGCAAAAGGACATGCTCAATATTATATCAAATACTGCTGATATCGTGTTATCTATAGTTAACGATGTTCTAAATGTAGCAAAACTAGAGGCGAAAAAATTTATTCTAGTAAATAAAACTTTTGATTTATTAAATACACTTGAGAATACAATTATTATATTTGGAAAAAAAGCTGCGACTAAAAATATTGAATTAATTGTGAATTGTGAGATAGATATGTTGCCGAGATATGTTAAGAGTGATCCTGAGAGGTAATTTAATCAAAATATTTTATATAAAGTAAAATGATTTAAACTAGTATGGCAATAATACTTGTTTATTATTAAACAGATTGAACCAAGTTTTAACCCATTTACTATCAAATTCGTAATTATTTATTTTTTTTTTTGGTTTTATCTTGTTGATTATTCTTCATAATTATCATTGTATGATTTTATTTGACAATTTTATTTTAATACTTAGAGTTAAATTTACGAAAGAAGGCGAAATAGTACTGACAATTTCTATGCAACCACGAGAAGTCATTGAAGAAATCAATGAAGAGAATTCGTCTTACGATCAAATGGTTAAAAAAGAAAAGTTATTGATCCAATTAAGTGATACTGGTATTGGGTAAGTTACTTGTGATTATTTGAGATTTTGTTTTAGCATATATAATCATTTAAATAATTTATATACTGTAATAATTTTGTAATAGCATAAATCCAGAATATTTAAACCATGCTTGGGAAAGTTTTTCGCAAGGTGACATGTCAATGACTAAAAAGCAAGATGGTGCAGGACTTGGTCTCTCAATCTGTAAAAATCTAGTAGAAATTAATGGAGGTGAAATTAAAGTTGAAAGTCAATTGGGTAAAGGAAGTAAATTTTCATTTACATGGAATGTTGAACTATTAACAATGGCATCTTTATCAACGGAGACTCAATATAATAAACAAACAAGTTATGTGTTACCTCATACTATAAGAAAAAAGCGAATACTAATAATTCACTCAGCTGAAACTTTGAGAAACTCTGTATTGAATTATCTTAAAAGTGTCGAAAAAGTTGATACGTTCGATACCTTTGAAAATGGCATTAAAGCAGTAAAAGCATATAAAGAATTATATGATCAATTTACTTATGATGTAGTCTTTATCGGTCTTTATGAAAACAACAAAGAAGAAACTATAAATTTTATTTTAGAAATAAAAGAATTGTTGATTGATAGTAATAATTTAGCAATAATATTTGTAGTATTTCCAAGTTATGAAAGAATTATATTAGCAAGAGAATTAATGAAAACATTTTTAGGAACTTTTGTTGTTTATACTCCAATTACGTTAAATAAGCTAATTAATCAATTTATGTACATGGAAATAAGCTAGTATTTGTAGCAAGATAATGTCTTACAATCTGTATTTGTATTAATTTGATATTTTAAATTTGTTATAAAAAAATTCATGTTCATTTAAAATTATTTTAGTTGTTTGACCAATTCAAATAGGGAATTTTTTCTTATATTAAAAAGTCACTGCCAGTAATGTGAATATGCGCCATAATAAAGATTTTGTCTAATATTCTATTTTCTATTAATGTAACAGAGAGTTTTGTCATTTTTGTAATTTTTAAGAACCAGGCTTTGCAGATTTGTACATATTTTATAAATCACTAATATATTTATTTCTAAGATTATATATATAAAAACTAGCCAGTAACTTCTAGTTTCCTGTACCCACGAGTTTTATAGAAACCGTAAAATAATAAAATTATATTCTAAAAAATATAACATTAAATAAATGTTTGATACGGTCTGTGAATTAGTCGTCATGATGAAGATTTATAATAAAGCAAAAAACTATTCTTAGGTTTAATAAGTTTAAATTATAGTAGCTTCACTTACACTGCAGTATTAATCACTTACGAGAGTTAATAAAGGTAGTACCTCGATCCTATTCTTTAATTAAAGGCCATTCGAATCGAATCTGATACTACTTAGTATATAACTTGAATCGGGACGAATCTGGATTCATTTATTCAATCCGTATTCTATATGAATCGGTTGGCAAACGGCCAACGGCCAATTGGCTAATATTTAAGTTTGGTCAAAAATTTCTAACTTACACAATTTTAAAAAAGACTATACTGTATTAGAAAGTTGTTACGGTTTTATTATAAGGTATTAAAATAAATTATAAGGTATTAATAAATAAGAAAAAAAATTTTAATCTTTATTTTTTTTAACAATAACCAGATTTTAGTACATTGCAATATTGATTCTATATTTACCATTTTACCGATTTATTAAAGTTTTTATCGATCGATAGTAACATACGCATACGTGCTGATATTATCTTGTAGCGGCATTTATCTTAAGATATATTGATAGAAGTTATTTGAAACTAATTATTTTTTCCAAAAAAGAATTTGTATGCTTGTTATATTAATAATACAGTATTAGAGTACATAGTATTTGTCATAAGCTTATGCTAAGAAAAAAATAAATAATTTGTAGCGATCAGGTATTATTCCAAAAAAGATAATATTTTAATAATACTTTTAACATTTTTACACAGATTTCTATATTTTTATTATTGAAAAGTCTTTGTGCCACCCGGGTTGGTATACCACCCTGTCAAAATTAAATAGTAATTGATGACGCACTCACCATAGAGTTAGGGTCAGTCAGTCAATTTACATAGTATTTAATTTGGATAGGGTGGCAGTGAATTATTTACCACCCCGGGTGGTACCAAGACGACTCCTTATTTAATAAATACTATATAGTAATAATATACAAATATATAATGATCTTATGATTCTGTGATTAGATTTTTGAGAGTATGAGCTTGTTAGAATCCTCTCTTTGAAAGGATCATTTTGGTAGTTAAATCATCCAAATTGGACCAGTAGATCGAAAGTTATTAACTATTAAAGTTTATAAATATTTTTAATAATAATTTAATATATGCAAAATTTGATTGGCTATTAAACCAGTCAGGTGGGGGGAGGGGTAGGCTCTATAGTAAATAGAAATCAGATAATTTCTGGCACACCCCTAAGATCTTTGCTATGTTCTGAACAATTTAGTGTTGTATCACATAATTACAATTTTATATTATATATAATTTTACGTAAGTTTCAGAAAATTGAATTTCATATAATTTTTATTATGTAATATATAAAGTACCAAATTTACAAATATTCAGCTAGCATTAATGCATCATTTGATTTGAATGCATGATCTGAATTGTAACTAAATGTCATATATTTAAAATTACAAATACAGGAAATTTCAGTTTATTGAATCTTACAAAAATTATATAAAATTGCATAAATTACTGTAATTTTACATTTTTCTAGGACAATAGTTATTTTTAGCTCAGTACTTACACTTAAATTTTAGTACTAACACTAATTTTTGTTTTAAATCTGGAAAGTAAATTTTAAACTCAATAATTTTTGGTGATCAAATTGAACTTTGCATATACTATAATTATTTATTTACTTATAATTAGTATTATCTGGTAGTTACTATTGATTATGTTACCCATATTAATAATATATCATGGTATATTAATGCCTATTCCATAGTTCAGAATTTTAATATTTCTTTTTTCAGATATACAGTCTGACCTCTCTATAATCACCAAGTCTATTGTGCCCTATTTTGGTTATTGTACTGAGGTGTAACTATAAATAAAATACCTTGTCATTGTTATGTGCCAAAGGCTAATAAGTAGTATATTTGCGCATATTTGTACAATTAAAAAATTTGATAGTGAATAACTCTTGATCTAGTGGCCCAATTTGGATAAAACAACTACTAGAGTGTTTGACTCAATAAGATAATTCTAAAGAGTCCAAATCATCCAAATCTAATTACAAAATGCTAAGATGATTAAGGGTTTTTCACTCAAATGTTTAAATTTAATCAATTCTTAAACACGTAAAGTGATACAAATCCTTAACGATCTCAGGAACGTGTTAGTTTAGTCAAAATTGGTGACTATAACGAGGGTTTATTATTCAAAATTTTTTAGTGATAGCGATTATAATGATATGTGACTATAATGAGGGTTTTTACTATATTTTAAGTCTGTTGCACAATATTGGGTGCTTATATAGAGGTGTGACTATATAGGGTGTGGTGTACTATAGAGAGGTCAAACTGTATATCTTTTTTTGGTTGTTTTTTTTTTTATGTTATCTTAACGCTTAATGATTATTTTATTTTAATTCATGTCAAAAAGTCTCCGAGTAAAAAAAAAAGGAAAAAAAGAAAAAAAAAAAACCAGAGAAAGAAACCACATAATCAATAAATTCATTAATATGGGCAACATGATCAATGACCACTCCCGGATAATTTCGTTATCAGATAGAAAAAGTAGGTGAGCATCATTTAGCGGCCATTTGGTTGACTCAGATCATGCCGCTTCGCGGCATGATCTGAGTCAACAAATGGCCGCTAAATGATGCTGACACAATATCATCTACATTCTACCTGATAACTATTAAATATTTAGTATAACTTTGCCCATCTTTAGATTTAAAACTTATTAGCCAAAAGCAAATTCATGGTCATAAAAAATAAAAAGAAGAAATATGCATGATAAAACATTCATGGAAGTGCAGAAATATTTGGTTTAGGAAAATGTTACAAATTCCTTAGCAGGAAAACGGCCTATACGGTAAAAACTTATTATTTAAATGCAATTATTAAATATTATCATTTAGTATGATTTTTTTTCTATCATAAAAAAAAATAATAATGATCAAAAAGATATAAATTTTTTTTTTTCGTCAGAAGTAAAGGATCCTAAAATTTTGTAGTTCTCTGTTTATTTGGTCTAACCAGAGTCGGTAGAATTTTTGGCAAATCAATCGACTAAATTTTTGGCTACGAATTTTTTCTTGCGCTAATAAATATTTTCTATAATAAATTGTGATTATTCGTTCGTTAAAATAAATTGGTAATTGGTTATTATTATATTTCTATAGGTTATACGTACGTACGTACTGGGTACATTCACAAATATCCAAATAAAGAAGTGATCAAACGAATCCTCATAATATATTGTATAGCACAAAATGTATAACAATTTCTTCAAATGCATCATTATCAACATGATATTGTAACTATTAAGGAGGGAGAGTGTATACGTTTAATCGATTTAACTCTAATAGTTACTAGAAGATAAGTTTCTGATTTACTCGAATAAAGGTCTCTTAAGCACTACACTAGCTTACTTACTTTATTTTTCTTAAGTAAAATCGAAGGGAACTTCTCTACCAGTATCTCTCTTTATCGAAGTCAAATTCATTCGTTTATGGCATTTGAATTTACTGTTAATATACGACACGTTAACGTGTTACCTAGCACAATTAACGTGCTATTGTGACGAATTATTTTTTTTATATTAGTTTTTTTTTTTTTATATTGTAAATATTTTAAACCATGTATACAAATAGCGTAATGAGGCTTAGTGGCTTAGATGTTGGGAAAACCGGGTCTACAACGTAAACGCGGTAGATACAACGTAAACGCGGTGGATACAGCGTAAACGCGGTAGATACAACGTAAACGCGGTAGATGCAGCGCACGCGCTGTAATTAATTAAAATGTATATAAACCATTCAAATTCAATAAAGCTCAATAATAAGTTCCACGTCTCATTCTAAAATAACACATAATAATAAAATGATAAACTTATCTTTTGAATTCGACTTGTAACCTTAATAACCCTTGCGAGACTCAATTCGACGGACTGAATTGACTTGTAACTTCGTATTGGTTTATTATAACTCGAATTCTGCGTAACGAGTTTTGGTTAATTCCTTTAAATTGTTCACGTGACCACCGTTAACCTTTGAACATCGTGTCGAACTTACCCCCAATTCACCTATTTATATATCTCATCCCGTAATCGGTTGGAGCTTTAAATTGGCACTATTGTCTATATTGTTATACCGCTCTCCCAATTCAACCGTTACACTATCTAACACGCTACGTGCTATTAAATATAATAACACTGCTAAGCCTAACATGTTGACGTGCTATCTAGAATTTTAATAATTCTTACTCCTAACACGCATACGTGCAAACACGATAACATGTTATGAGAATTTACAAAAAGGCGATAAAGTTTCTACCTCTGATATTGACTAACATTGAATGAATTATGCAAAAATGGAAATGAAGTTATCTATACTAAATAAAGAAAAGATCTATTATAAATGAGGATCGCTAGAGCCTTGTACCCACGTGACTTTTGAAATTTTAATTCAGTAATTGTAATTAGGGTTAGGGTTAGTTTACCGTTAGGATGAGGGTAAATATATAGGTAAAATTGCCTTCCGACATTTTTAATTAATTCATTAAAACGGGTTTAGACTTATATTTTTGCGTTTTTTTTTGATTTTTACTTCTTCGGAATGATCCGTGTAAACAAAAATTCAGAACTTTGATTGGCTTATCTACATATAAAAAGTCACGTGGGTACAAGACTTTAGCGGACCCAATTTGGGTGCTTGTTGCACTTGAATGTGATTTTAGGCAGGTGTAACTTTTATACACTAAGCACGACAGACAGTAACAGCATTACAAAATTACGTAAACACACACATAAGTATAGAGTTGAAATTTTAAGAAATTAATAATAGCCAATTGAAAGCCTAATTTAAAACAAAAAACAATTCTTAACAATTAATGCATGAATACGTTTTTATTAATTAATTAAATTAAATAAATAACTTTTAATAGCTTTGTCGTTCTTTGATAAGTATATATGTCATCAGCTTTGATGATATTAAGCAAGAGTGAGAATTCAAATCATATTGACATGGTCTACAATTTTGACTGGTCTTCAACCCCGCTTGGTCCTATGGACACTTGGGATCCTGCTCTCAAAAATGCCACGGTAATTTGCCCGTGTTTTTTTAAATTCGTAAAAACCTTTCTAAAAATCATATGTTTAATGTTAGAATTTATGTCTCAAAACTGAGTTTCCTACGTGTATATATATCGATCCTTCAAAATGGATATTGTTATATAATAAAGGTAAACAAATTTTATGGTTTATTTTCCTTAATCTATTTAATTAACGTAAATATCTGACCTTATTCGCTCATAGCGTTTGCACCAATATTAATGACAAAACATCCTGGTAAGTTATATATTTTCATGCTACCGTATGTGTTTATAACAAAAATTGTTAATAACGTAACACTTTTATGAATGTTAAATAGCATTAGGAAAACAGGTTAAAGATGTTTGGCCTGAAATATATGAGACTCATATGAAATTATTTTTTAATAGGTAAATGATATAATAATTTTAAGAAAATTTGATTCATAATATTAATTTTCCTTTGAATTATATAATACATGTAGAGTAATAACAACCGGCAAAGGCCTTTACCGCAGCAATGCACCTATAATATTACAACGTGATGGATATGATGAAGAAGCATACTTTAGCAATACATATAGTCCGATTTTCAAATCTGATGGTACAATCTGTGCTTTATGGTGTTTAGCGCAAGAAACTACTCAACAATTTTTAAATACTCGAAGACTAAAATTACTTGGAGAATTTGGCCATCTTACATCTAGTTAGTACTTATAATTTTAATTACTTGTTGATTATAGTTGATAATCATTACGAGCATTATATTTATGGAATTATATTTATTAAAATATTTTGAATTTCATAATATTCTCCAAAGACATCGAGTCCTTAGAAAGTGCCTGCCATATTATAACAAAAACATTAAGAAACAATAAAGATATCCCTTATACACTCATTTACTTTATAAAACATAAATTAAATACTAGTTCTGAATCTTTAATCGCCCATTTAATGGCTACGACCTTTGATAATGATGATAAAGAAAAAAGAAATATTCCTGATTATTTACCAGAATCCCATGAAACAATTGATTTAACCAAAGATGCTAATAAAAGCTATGATACATATATAGAACTAAAAAGAAGTGACGCAACTTATTCTTTCTTAAAATGTGATTCTTGGCCAATATACCATGTAATTAAAGAAGTAAGAAATTTAAAAGTTTTTTTAAATGACGAATCACAGGCTGTACTTTTCCCGATAAAAATTTATCTTGACAAAGATCATGTTTTGTCGATTGTATTAATTTATGGTATTAGTCGAATTCGAGCACTTGACGATCGATATATGGAGTTTTTTAATGTATGTAATAATTTCATATCATTATTTTCGTTATTTTTTATATTTACTCTAATAAAAATATATTATAAATAAATACTTATATATTTTATTATTAAAAATATATTATAAATACCTATATATTTTAATATTTATTAGTTAGTAACAAATCAAATCTATGTCCTTTTACAACATGGAAAATCTGTTGAAGATGAAAAGAATCAAACTAAAATATTGGCTGATATGAATTACGAAAAAATTACGTTTTTCCAAGGAATCAGTCACGAACTAAAAAGTATTAATATAAAATACTCTTTTTTTAAAATGTATTGTATAAATAGGCTTACCTCTTTTTTTTACAATATTAGCACCATTAACTTTAATGCTTTCACCACTCAATGATGTAATTAATACATGTATTCAAGATCCGTTACTAATGTCGCACCTTCAAATAATACGTCGTAATGCTCATCGATTACTTAAACTCATTAATTCTTTATTACAAGTATGTTTTATTCCTGTATTATAATCGTTAATATAGATTCATTTTTATTAATCTTTATCTGTTATAAATAGTTTTCAAATATAGAAACTAATCAACTAAAAGCACATTATCGTGAAACAAATATAGCCGAATTTACTCATGAATTGGCCTCAGATTTTAAAAGTATGGCCAAAACATTAGGCTTAAAATATTACATTGATATTCCAAATCCGGATGAGTTTGATCTCGCTTTGGGTGATAAAATATATTTGGATCGTGATTTATATGAAATTATCGTATTTAATCTTTGTAAGTATTTTTTTTTTAACTAAAAGTGTTACATATAAAGTTTATAAAATTCGCTAAAATATTTTATCGCATATTGCTTTATTATAAGGTTCAAATGCATTCAAGCATACTTGGAATGGACAAATAACTGTTCGCTTATATCTTGATTATATGAACGAGAAAAAAAAAAAGGTAGTCCTTGAAGTGTCTGATACAGGTTAATAATATTTACTAATCTTGCAAAATAGAACCTCGAATCTGTTTATACTGATTTATACAGTCATTATAACTACATCTGGATTGACTTTTTTTATTTAGGAATTGGTATTCCGGAATCCGCCCTTCCAAATATATTTCAGCGTTTTTATCGAGTAGAATCTCAAAGTTCACGTAGTCATGAAGGTACTGGAATAGGGCTTGCTCTAGTCAAAGAACTTATTACACTCCACGGTGGAGATATCACTGTTACTTCTGTAGTAAATCAAGGAACGACATTTAAATGTTGGTTTCCAACAGGATGTGAACACTTATTAATAGATCAAATATATTCTAATAAAATGGAAAATCAAATAAATCATGATCGGGAATTATACACTAATAGACAACTTTATTTAGAAGAAAGTTCTCAATGGATGAAAGATAATAAATCTGAAACTCAATATTCAAATAATAATAAGGAACTTGATAATATGAATATTGATGCTGATGAAACAACAAAAAACAATAGAAAATATAAAGTATTGATTGTTGATGATAATAATGACATGAGGTAATATATTTCGTTATTAAATCAAAAAGGTTCAATATTTTTGAGTTTTTTTTTATTACTGAATATATTTTATAGAGATTATTTGGCAGAACTTTTAAATGAATTTGACGTATATCGTGCTTATGATGGCCAAAATGCTATTCAAACCTTAAAAACGCTTAAAAAACTACCTGACTTAATACTTAGTGGCAAGTAACTAATTATGTAATTTATCACATGCACATTAATAATTGTTTCAATTATCGTAATATGTTTGAACTTTTAATAAATAGATATCATGATGCCAAATATGGACGGATATGAGTTATTAAATGTGTTAAGATCTGATGTAAAAACTCAATTAATTCCCGTAATATTATTATCTGCAAAAGCTTCTGAAACTTCTAAAATTCAAGGTAATTTAAATGCAATTAAAGTATAAGTCATTTTTATTTCTTTTGTTACTCTCTTTTCAATATATTTTTTTTTCAGGTTTGGATAAAGGAGCAGATGATTATTTAGTAAAACCATTTTCGATTCAAGAACTAATTTGTCGTATTCGCGCTAATATTGAATGCTCAATTCTTCGTCGTAAAATATTATTTCATCGATATAAACAAGAAGATATAAAGCAATTGCTGCTTTCAATAATAAACATGATTCTTTCCGAATCAGATTTAGATAAAACATTACTTTATATTATAAAGGAAATTTATCGAAGGTTGCCATGTGAAAAAATCTTTATTATTTCAAATGACTCACCTAAGAATAATAAAATAGTTATTCCATATGAAAATGACTCTGAAGATTTAACACCAATAATTAATCCATTCTCGGAAATTAATGATAACAATAATAGTAATTCACAACCTTTTACAAGGTCACAAAATTATTTTAATGAAAATTTAAGTGTTGATATTTCTTTAAATAAATATTGTGATGAGGTTCATAAAAATGTTTCTATATTATCTGTAGAAATAAGGTTGGATGATAATTTTTGGGGATGGATAAAAGTACATAGATCTCAAAATTCCATTTGGTGTGACTCCGAAATAGAATTATTACAACAAATATCAAATCATATAAGTTTAGCTATTACTTATGCTAAATTGTTGTAAGAGATTGGAGAAAAAGAAATTCAAATTAAAGCTGCTGAATTTGCTAATAATGCAAAGACTCAAATATTAGCAAACACTTCTCATGGTTTAGTTTTGCATTTCATATACTTATAATCTTTTATTATAATTATTTTTAATTTTTTTTATTTTAATTCATTTTTTTTTCTTATTTTAGAGTTACGGACACCTTTAAGTGCAATAGTAGGTATTATTCCTTCTTTAGAGGGTACTACCTTAACTACAGAGCAAAAGGACATGCTCAATATTATATCAAATACTGCTGATATCGTGTTATCTATAGTTAACGATGTTCTAAATGTAGCAAAACTAGAGGCGAAAAAATTTATTCTAGTAAATAAAACTTTTGATTTATTAAATACACTTGAGATTACAATTATTATATTTGGAAAAAAAGCTGCGACTAAAAATATTGAATTAATTGTGAATTGTGAGATAGATATGTTGCCGAGATATGTTAAGAGTGATCCTGAGAGGTAATTTAATCAAAATATTTTATATAAAGTAAAATGATTTAAACTAGTATGGCAATAATACTTGTTTATTATTAAACAGATTGAACCAAGTTTTAACCCATTTACTATCAAATTCGTAATTATTTATTTTTTTTTTTGGTTTTATCTTGTTGATTATTCTTCATAATTATCATTGTATGATTTTATTTGACAATTTTATTTTAATACTTAGAGTTAAATTTACGAAAGAAGGCGAAATAGTACTGACAATTTCTATGCAACCACGAGAAGTCATTGAAGAAATCAATGAAGAGAATTCGTCTTACGATCAAATGGTTAAAAAAGAAAAGTTATTGATCCAATTAAGTGATACTGGTATTGGGTAAGTTACTTGTGATTATTTGAGATTTTGTTTTAGCATATATAATCATTTAAATAATTTATATACTGTAATAATTTTGTAATAGCATAAATCCAGAATATTTAAACCATGCTTGGGAAAGTTTTTCGCAAGGTGACATGTCAATGACTAAAAAGCAAGATGGTGCAGGACTTGGTCTCTCAATCTGTAAAAATCTAGTAGAAATTAATGGAGGTGAAATTAAAGTTGAAAGTCAATTGGGTAAAGGAAGTAAATTTTCATTTACATGGAATGTTGAACTATTAACAATGGCATCTTTATCAACGGAGACTCAATATAATAAACAAACAAGTTATGTATTACCTCATACTATAAGAAAAAAGCGAATACTAATAATTCACTCAGCTGAAAATTTGAGAAACTCTATATTGAATTATCTTAAAAGTGTCGAAAAAGTTGATACGTTCGATACCTTTGAAAAAGTTATTAAAGCAGTAAAAACATATAAAGAATTATATGATCAATTTACTTATGATATTGTCTTTATCGGTCTTTATGAAAACAACAAAGAAGAAACTATAAATTTTATTTTAGAATTAAAAAAATTGTTGATTGATAGTAATAATTTAGCAATAATATTAGTAGTATTTCCAATTCATGAAAGAATTGTATTAGCAAGAGAATTAATGGAAAAATTTTTAGGAACTTTTGTTGTTTACACTCCAATTACGCTAAATAAGCTAATTAATCAATTTATGTATATGGAAATAAACTAGTTTTTGTAGCAAGAAAATGTCTTACATTCTTTATTTATACTAATTTGATGTTTTAAATTTGTTTGTTTTCTTTAGTTATCCCTTAAACCATCTGGTTTAGCGGGCAAATTTTCCCACTAAAATAATTGGACGAAATAAAATATAAAAAAATGTTTTTATTAAGATTTTTATTATGAACATTATACTCAATAGCCACAGTGTGGCATCCACGAAATGATTCAAACAAAGGTCATAGGCTCGTAGAATAGCTGTAAAGTGTGTCATTTTACTGCAAAAATCTTTGAGCTTCCTCACATTATCTCCGAAATCAGCTCTGTGAAGTTTGCTTTAACCAAATTTAATATCTATTATAAAAGGTACCTTCACATGATGATCATGAAGATATTTCATGATTGCAATATAAAGTTACCTTTTTTTACTTTTAAATTTATAAAGACTATATTAAGATCAACTCTGTCTAGTAGATTTTTAGGGCATGTTAAGGAAGTTTTGAAAATAAGAACTACATGATATCTAGCATGTGATTTACTTTTATTCGAGCCTACCATATTTGCACGTAATAGCGCGCCTGGGCATTATTTTGAGTAATGTCCTGAATTAATCTTAATTTAGGCCGAAATTTACAATTACACTCCTGTGTGTTATTATGCGCAAATATGGTAAAAAATATGGGGATGTGTCTTATTAAAATTTGATGAAATTGTACAAAAATTGGGAAAAAACTTTTAGCAAGTAAATTTTTCACTGGATAGTTTAAGGAATAAAAGAGATATTAACAAAACATATCGGCCAATTTGTTTTGACCCCAAAGTCAACCAATCATGATTGAGGATTATCAAAGAAATTTCAACTTAAAATTTAGTACAGTGCGAATTTTCATAAGAACGGCCTTTTTAACTAACCTTGTATTTATAATTGAATACATAGAAAATTATAGTGCTTATATATTTAATTATAAGCCAAATGTATGTTAAAAAGGTCAGTTTTTTAAAAATTTGCTTTGAGTTTATTCTTGAAGTTACCAACCCATCATAACCAGTGATGGCAATTTAATCGGCCAAAGAAAATTTAATTGGCCATCGGCCAATATATAATTATTTGGCCAAAATGGCCAAAATTTTGCGGCCAAAGTTGAATGTCAATTGGCCAGGCCAATAAAAATTATTTGGCCGATATGGCCGTTGGCCAATGGCCAAATGGCCAAACGGCCAAGTGGCCAAATTTCTCTGTATAGTAATAAAAAAGAAATGTATATAAAAATACTGTATTATATGCATACTAATGTTAATATATATTACATATACGTACTGGTTTTGTTTAAAGCCACACTATTAACTATAAGAACCAATATTCTTGAATTGTATTTATTGTATATTACCTTCCCAAAAAAAATTAATTAACACTATAGTTATCTATTTTCATGTGCTATTACTAAAGTTGCGATAAAGAAATTGACGAACTATTGGAATTAATAAAACTTATAGAACGGATCGATATTTAACTATACGTGAAAGAATAATTAAATCTAACGATTCTTTTCAAGTTCTTTTTTAATTATAATAGTTTGCTTGAAAGTTCGTTTTGAAAGCATATTAATATATAAGATAACTTAAGTAATAATTGTTAAGCTATATAAAAAAAAATCTAGCGAAAGTTAATAAATTATATAAAAAATAATTTAAGTGAAGGTTTAATAACTTATATAAAAATAATTTAAGTGAAAGTTTAATAAACTATATAAAAATAATTTAAGCGAAGGTTTAAAAAGTTATATAAAAGTATAATTTGAACAAAGGTTTAATAAGTAATTTGAGCAAAGGTTTAATAAACAAAGGTTTAGTAAGTTATATAGAAAATTACTTAAGTGAAGATTTAACCAATCAAATTACTAGTTTTATTTGGCCGTTTTGGCCAAAAATGAAATTTATATTTTTGGCCTTTTGGCCTCGGCCAATGGCCGCGGCCATTGGCTGGCCAAATAACCAAGTGACATCACTGATCATAACCCATCGTCCCTTTTCTAAAACACCTAAGTATTTCAACAAATGGTAAAAGTACTTCTTTCTACAGCTTAGCATAGCTCTTTTATTGGATTTTATTGGTTGTTTAACTTGTCTAGCCATCAAAAAAGCTTTTTTATTAGTTGTAACAAGTGCTTCACTTGCTGGTTTTAACATTACTTAGGAGCACATTTTTGTGCAACAGTTTGTCAAAAAGGCCCAAAAAATCAAATCAGCTGATATGATTTTAGTAATATATAAGTAAAGTATTGTACTGTTTTTGACTGTTAATTTTTTTTAAATATTACTATATCAATATTTTGCAAAATACATAGAAAACCAAGATAATAAGAGCCAAATTCAATAAATAAGTAAGCTTTAGTATCTGTATAGCTTTTAAAAACTAAGTATAAAATTGTAAACAACTCTATAAATAAAAAAACTACTATAATAAATACTAAATTTTTATATTCTATTAAGTTATAGAATTTTTATATAAATTAGAATTTCTAAACCTCTATCTCAAGAAATAATTTTTTTAATTCAAATCTGAATTCAAACCAATCTTATAAAAAACTATTCCAAATTCAAAAATAATTATAATATTAGTTTGGGATTGGTTATTAATTTATTTTTTTTGTTTCAAAGTATCTATATTGAAGACTAGAATTTTATTAATTGCTTTTAAATGTTTTATATACATGAGAGTACAACTAGCTATATATGCAACTTTTGGTTGACTATTTAAGTAGACTGTCTAAAAGTTTTATTACTAGAAACCATATTTGCAATTTGCTAGCAAATTTCCTATTTAAACCCTCTGATCTTTTGTGCTACTAATTAATTTCACTAATATCACTAGGTATTAGCAATACATATATAATCAGTTCTGATGCACTGGATCTATTATTCATATTCTTTGAACACTACATGTATACCTAAAAGTAAAGTTTAACTTATCTTTGCAAAAAATGGTAGAGCAGTATTTGCCCACCAGTTATTCATCTATATTTTGATAATTTGTACTATGGTATCATTTAATATTTGCAATTAGGTAGTCTTAAATTATTACTATTATCGTATTCTATCCTTGTAAGCCTTGTTTTGATTTTAGTATCCATGTTTATTTTCTTTTTGGTTTTTATACTAATTATCCCAAATTTTTAAATCAGTCAATTTACTCTAGCATTAGGTGCTATTATAGTTTTTTTTTTTGTATCCACTTTTGTAATATAGGTCTTTTTATTTAATGAGCCTCTGCTAGCCAAATTAGTAATTCTTCTTTTATGAGTCTTGCTATGGCTCTAGTTTTTAAAGTTCTAGTTTTAGTAATACTATTAATTATAATTATTTACAATTAATTAAAAAATAACTTATTATAATTTTTATTAATATTAATCTAAATAATTACAATTAGAATATTACTAACCACATTCTTAATTAATATAAAGATCCAGTTAAATTCAATAATATTAATACAGACGGTGTTGGAAATCTGTTTTAAAATTTATGTTCTCATGAGAACATGTTTATTTAATTTAATGTTCTCAAAAATTTTTTATTAATATTAATCTAAATAATTACAATTAGAATATTACTAACCACATTCTTAATTACTATAAAGATCCAGTTAAATTCAATAATATTAATACAGATGGTGTTGGAAATCTGTTTTAAAATTTATGTTCTCATGAGAACATGTTTATTTAATTTAATGTTCTCAAAAATTTTTTTATGTTCTCAATTAGAAAAAAATTTTTTTCTTTTTTTTTGTTTCTTTTTCTTTTTCTTTTTCTCTTTCTTTTTCTTTCTCTATCTCTCTTTCTTTTTCTTTTTTCTCTCTCTTTTTATCTTTTTCTTACTCTTTTCCACTTTTTCTTAATCTTTCTTACTCTTATTTTCTTTCTCTCATTCTCTTTTTCACACTTATACTTTTATACTTTTAGTTATTTTTTTATTTTTAATTTTAATTAATTATTTAAAAAATTATTAATAAAAAATATAATTTAATATAATTTATTTAACAAACTACATAAACAAAGCTAAATTATTCATAATAATAAGATTTCAACTTCATATGTATATTTTTTAAAAATTAATATTTGAGGTTTTTATATATTGTTAAAGATGTTATTAACTTGGCTCAGCCTATTGGCCAGAGTATAGTGATAGTTAGTTAGTGTCTATGCAAGTGATGCAAAAGTTATGTTTTTGCGTTTTTGATGTATTATGCCCAAAAAACGTATCTTTTCTGATGCATCTTAGTACATCATATATAAATTTTATCAAAGTGCAACTTTGAAATTTTTTGTCTGTCCGCACATGTGTTGCATAGTTAAAAATTCAAAAAAAAACAAAAAAAAACAAACCTATCATATCATAGAGTTACCCTCTGTTACCCTCTAAAGCAGTAGAATGATAAAACCTGCTTTGTTATTAAAAATCTGTTTTATTATTAATTACATTTGTGCACTATATTAAACTATTAAACTTAGTTTCTTTTAAGTATTTGCTTATTTTTTTTAATCTAATCCTGTAACACTCTAAACTCTCAAATACTATTTCTAGGTACAGATTGAATTAGCTAGAGTTTTTTGCTTGTATCCTGGTACGTAATGCAATAATTTCTCTTAACATCTCACTTTAAAAAGATCCAAACTTGGATCTCACACTATGCTCTAATTCCAATTCTTTATTATTTAAAAAAATACATTCATTAAACTACTAATTCTTTTTGTTCTAAATTCCTATTTTAGGCTCATTTGGCCTTGCCATAAGACGTTGCAGGTGTTTGAGTAGTTACAAGCCAAATTAGTATAGCCATTTGTAAGTATAGTTTGATAACTTTAAAACCTTTACTTTTTAAAATTTAGATGAAATAGAACTATTACTGATGAATTAATTTTTTAAATAAATGATTCTTTAAAATCTCAAAGTCAAAAGAGTTGAACTAGAACCTTCATCATTGCAGTATTGACAAAGGATGTTATAGTATAGTTGACTGTATTAAAAGTATTACAAATCGTGATAGATTATTATAATAGAAGTTCTTTATATTTAGATACACATTAAACAAAAAAAATATAAAATTATATTTTTTAAAATTAAAAAATTCTATATTTTTAATAAATAACTAAGAATCCTGATTTATATCAATTAATACCAAAATAAGTTTAACCTTAGAAATCTTTAAGCAAATTAAAAAGTTAAATCATCTTTTCACTATCCACTTTTTCTTCTTCAGGTGGACCATTTCATATATGCTTATCTGCCAAAATGAGAGTTGTTGAATGAGACTAATTAAAAAAAATTACATGATACAGTATATTCAAAAGTATTTTTGTGTTTTTGCAAAAGTTCCAAAACATTCTTTTTTTGCTATTGAAGTAAATGACCAAGATAGTTTTTTCTTAAAATTTTTTAATCCTTTTAATTCTCTTATCTTTTTTTTCTAAATCTTTTTTAGTTTGGTGCATTGAGTTCCAGTTAAAGATGGCATTTGTAGTTGAATTAATTTAATAAACTCTAAAAAAAAGTAAAAAAATAAATATGGAAAAAGCAAAATCATAGGACCAATGAACTGACAATACCTTTTCAAGTGCCTATGACTAAAAATCGATCAATTTTCTATCTTTTTGAGCCAATTATTAATTATAAAATTCATAAATAGTATTTAATACTATTTAATTTTAAAAACAAATTTTTTAAATAAAATTATATAAATACTATATGCAGTACAATATATATAGTATTTAAAATTTTAAATATTTTGGCTCTGGCTCTACAATGCTACGCATTAGCCTAGTATATTTAGTTTTTAAATAAGCTATTAATATCTCTCAAATATTTAAATATAAAAACCAAATATAATATACTATTATTCTTTTTTACTATAGTGAATTTATAAATTCAAAAAATTTCTTACTATAAATTTTAAGATATAATAGTACTAAAGTTTAAAATCAGAATAACTAAAAATTTGTTAAGTAATTTCTAACAAAAATTATCATTATAGTGAGTTTAGCTCTCTGAAATTTATAATATTATATGTATATCAAATTTTACAAACTAGAAGTGGATAAACCAATAAATTAGGACCCCAAGCTATTAGTATATAGGTCAAAAAAAATTTAAAAATTTTTATAATAGCTCTAAGCAAGCATTTTTATTAATATCAATAAGCATTTATACCATATGACATATAAAAATTTATTAAAAATAAGCAAACATATTATCTGACTTATAATAAAATATTTCTTACTCTAAAAATAAGTTAATTTTTTAATTTTAAACAAAAAAACTTAAAAATCTCTATATCCTATCCTATATTTTTAAATTAAAAACAATAATAAAATTTTTTAACTTTAAAAATAAGCTACCCTTTATATAGCATTTAATTAAATATTTGAAAAACTATTGTAAGAGATCTAATAATCCAAATTTAACGATTTTGGTACCATTCGAATTGTCTCATTGAGATGAATTGAATAGCACCAAAATCGTTAAATTTAGATCACTATAGCACAAGAAATTAATAATTTTGTAATTTTTATAAAATCTTAATGATCTTGACAACCAGTAATCCAAATTTAATGATTTTGGTACCATTCGATTCATCCCGATGAGACGGTTCCAATGGTACCAAAATTATCAAAATCAGATTACTAGATCACAAGATATCCACAAAAAACATTTATAACACAATTTATATAAAGATTGCTATCCCTTAAACTGTAATCCAGGCAAATTTGCCTGGATTTTTTTAGAAATATTACATTTTTTAAATAAAATAAAAATTTATTAAGCATATAGGGTATACTTTATTTATAGAATATTTTCTTTTTTTTTTTTGTTGTTAAGGTGAGGTTTTGCCTCTATCTTTATTGATAAACTGTGTGAGATTCCTAGAATATTTTTAATACAGTTTATATTACAAGAGTTGAGACTCAGACTATAGACAAAATTAATATTATCTAATTTATCTGCAACCTAAACCTACTAGAGTGGTTAAAACTCACCTAGATTTGGATATAGAGTATAGAATTAGTATTTGAGCTATATTTGATCCATTGATAGGACCAGGTATCAATTTTTCGAAGTGCACGACTAGTAGATGGATATGTATTTGTATCTTCATCATGTAGCTGGTCAGGGAGACCACAGATACAACTATAGGTATAGTGAATTCTAGTATGTTTATATATAGAAGTATGTGGATTTGGATGTTGAGCTAAAGTTTTGAGAGGTTTTCCATTGTGCAAGTTTAGCACAGTAAGGTTTCCAAAGTTGTTCATAAGTACTATAAGAGATATTTAGGAGAATTTTAATAGCAATATTGAAAGCTATTTGGTAAGAAGAATATTGGGATATTGTATTAATTAATGGGAGTGGAATAAAGCCTTGAATAGTAGTTATAAATGAGGGGTATTGAAGGGGGGATTGTAACTAGGATTTAAGCATTGGTGATTAATAAGATTTGTACAAAGTTGTTGAATCTGAATTTCTGTTATATCTGAGAGATCTGAGAATGAGAATTGTGTAATAGTATTATGGATGATTTGGAATATATTATTATATCTAGTACAAAGTAGCCAATGAAATTGGCTTTCAGGTTGGTTGCAGGAAAAACATTTTGTGTGTTTAGAATTTGTAAAATTTAAGGAGTTAAGATAAGGTAGTATAGGGAGTATATGAAGTAAGTTTTTAATTCGAAATGATTTGGATTGGCAAAGTTGAAAATCAGTATAATTGTATGAGCGTTTGTGGTTATTGTTAAGGAAAAGCCATGTAGCATTCCAATCGATTTGGGTTGCAATAGGAATAATATGCTGAATTCGATTTTGTAATGACCACATTGCAATAATGTGTGCATTGCAAATATTTTTAATACAACGACGTGTAGGTTGTTCTGCATTAAATTGTTTATATTGTAGGTAAAATGAAGGGTTATAAATGTTGTTAGGGAGAAATTGTTTTATAGAATATTTTCTTTAAAATATATTTTATAAACGTTATTATGAAAATTTTTTAAAATTATTAATAAACTTTAAAGCAATAAAAGTTTAAAGTTTTTATTTTAAAACTTTTACTATAAAATTTTTCTTTAGGTTTTCTTAAATTTTATATGTTCCCGTCTATAAAAAAAAATTTTACTACTAATACAAGTCCTAATTTTTACAAGTAAATCACAAAAGTTGCAATAATAAAAGTTGTAATCCTTTTTATAAATTATATCATTCTATTAAATCAGGAAGCTAGAGCTAATATTTATAGAGTTCGCCAAGAAAAAGTAGATAATTTTTTTGGATAAAAAATTTTTTAAAAGTTGTCTATTTTTAGCTTATTAGCAACTTAACTTTTTTTCTTATAATATAAAATTAAATACTACTATAATATAATCCTTATTTTCAATTATTATCAAAAAAAAATTTAATTAAATATCTTAAAGTTTTAAAAAATATAGATCTTAAGTATATTTATAGCAATTTTCTAGCCAAATTTGCCTGGATTTGCTTATAGTTTAAGGGATACTGTATAAATTACGTTACAAAACGTTTCGAAGATATCTTGTGATCTAGTAATCTGATTTTGAACCGTTTTATCAAGACGAAACGAATGGTATCAAAATAATCAAATTTGGATTACTGGTTATCAAGATTGTTAAGATTTTATTAAAATTATAAAATTATTAATATGTTGTACTACAGTTATCTAAATTTAAAATTTTGGTACCATTCGATTCGTCTCAATGAGACAGTTCTAATGGTACCAAAATTATCAAAATCGGACTACTAGATCACAAGATAGCTACGAAAAACTTTTGCAATGCAATTTATATAAAGATTGTTATAATGTATAAAATTATATTACAAACCGTTTTCATGGATATCTTGTAATCTAGTTATCCGATTTTGATGATTTGGTACCATTAGAACCGTCTCATTGAGACGAATCGAATGGTACTGAAATCATCAAATTTGGATTACTGTTTATCAAGATCGTTAAGATTTTATAAAAATTATAAAATTATTAATATTTTGTGCTACTGTGATCCAAATTTGATGATTTTGATACTATTCGATTCGTCTCGATGAGACGGTTCTAATGGTACCAAAATCATCAAAATCGGATAACTAGATCACAAGTTATCTACGAAAACGGTTTGTAACGTAATTTTATACAGATTCGTATTATTTCACTGACAATCACTTTACAGACATAACACTACACCGACAACCACTTTGCTGACAAGCTTTTTTTACCGACAAATAACTCACCAACACTTGATTTGCTGACAAGCATGTTTTCACTGAACATTGATTTTACTAACACACACTTCACCAACAGCTAATTTTACCGACAAAATCAACTTAACGACAAGTTCATTTTACCAAAATAGTGTTATAGAATAGGTTTTAATTTTGGTAGAAATTAGTTTGAAAATTAGAACTTAATAAGGAAATTTTGTAATAACTGTATTTAGTAATAGTGATATGCGAAATTGATGTGCAATGACACTCAATGACGCTTAGCGACGCTTAACGACGCTTAGCGACGCTTAATGACGCTTAGCGACGCTTAACGACGCTTAGTGACGCTTAATGACGCTTAGCGACGCTTAACGACGCTTAGCGACGCTTAGCTCAATAGATATATAAACCCACCTTATTTCCCTTAGTTTTAGACAGATCCAGACATTGTATTTTATCTTTACCTTTATATTATTTATCCTCCTCTCTTATTATTAATAAACTCTTGGGATTTCTAAGGAACAGACACCTTGGAATAGCCCTCTTGTTAAATTAATAAACTGTGTATTATCTCTTGTTGTTTTATACCGAACTGCCTCAGAGAAGTGTGTAGTTTCTTACAGACATAAAAGAAACTATACTTCCCTCTTGCACACCGCTTCACGCCCAAAGTAAGGGATCTCAGGAGCCGTGTGATTGTTACTCTATCGGAATTAAAGAAGGCTTCCGGTACTGTAACATTTGGTGCCTTCTGGCGGAAACCTATTTAAATTATTGAATATTATTAAAGAATTTGGAAATCTTATTATTACTTTTGGCAGAAATTTAATTTTTTTTTTTGGCTGTTACTAACCCTCTTGCTGTTGATTGCACTCTTATTATTCTCTTACAACTTACTTGGAATTTTCTTTTTGTTGGATACTAACTATTTACTATATTTAGGAGATTAAAATTTTGTTAACAACTTACTACTAACCTTTTATTTTGGAGGTATTTTATTATTCTTTTATTAGTTTCCTTAAGACTTGGGAACTGCCTTTTCTATATGAATAGAGCGTATGAACTATACTTAGAACAAATTGAAGTACACGAAACAAGTCATCCTTCCTCACTTGCGGTAGACGTTTTGCAAGCCTACCATCCTGATTTATCCTGTACTATCTGTTACCCTGTTGCTAATTTATACCGTCCCTTTCGCCGATTCTGGGGAACGTATCGAGACAATTATTTTGCTACCCAATACTCACAAAAGACAAACGACTCTTACTGTATTTTAGTTGCTGCTACTGATTATAATACTGCTAGAGCTGCTGCTCGAGATATTGTTTTTAGTTGCCGCTATAACAACGACCTATTAGACCCAAAAGAAGTTATTGCTGGTCTACTCCTTGCACATACCCCCTATACTCTTGCACCTACCTTACCTCTTAATTTTGAAGCTACCCTACTTGATCTTCACATTGAGGACCTCTTACCTTCTACACCTGCTTCAACTCGACCAAGGACTGAAAACCTTCTATTCGATTTTCAAAATCAACTAGGAAGAACTGAATTAAATTTTGACGTTTCTCCACCCAGATCTATATTCACCTTAGGACCTGAACAATTAGCTGATACTGGTGTTGGTTCTTCCACTAATACTTATATACCAATCCCTCCAAGCCTTGCACTTCCTTCTTCACCTATCTCAGAAATTCCATATCATTATACTCGAGAAACTACTCCTCCTCCACGAAATCGCCTCTTTCGCTATTTACAACAAACCTTTTCTCCTGCTCGCACAACTGTTCCTCCATCTCCTCTTGTAACTGAATATTACCCAACTGTTAATTTAGATATAAACGTTACCCCACGCCATACACCTCCATTACTTAATACTCCTCCTCTTAACGACCAAAATTTAATTGACCCTCTCGACCATTATATTCAAAACCAAGACGCTACTATTGTTAGAGCTGACTCTCCTCCACAATCCGAGGAAATAAATTTACAACCTCTTGTTGAAGAATTAAACCCTATCTTACCTCCTAACCAACCAGAAAACCTAATGGGTGATCAAGCTTTACGAGATGCTGCGCAAGCAATAACTGATCTTGCCAATGCCCTTGGACAAGGCTCTGAGAAAACTCTTATTACTGTTGCAGATTTTTACGGTGACGGAACCCAAGACCCTGCTGACTGGCTGAAGGAATTTCGAAGAGCCGCTACTGCCAACCGATGGAGTGCTGAACGGAAACTTCAGCTTGCTCCTGTGTACCTTAAAGGTGTTGCTCTAGACTGGTATACTGCTTTAAACCCGGCACCCAATGTTTTTAATGATAACAACAACCAGAACCGAAGTTTCCAGCATCTTTTTAAGACACGTTTCTATACTACTAAGCAAAAGGCCCTTTGGCAAAAACAACTTTTCGAAATTAAGCAAGGACCCACAGAAACGGTGGATGGATATGTCAACCGATTTCGTACATTGCAAACGAAAGTGGACCCAACCGGTGTTTTTCCCGCTGATTTTGTTAAACAACTTTTTATCCAAGGCTTACGTTCTGAGTATGCAGTTAATGTTCAAGCTGCTATACCTAATACCCTGACCGATGCTATTGAAGTAGCCCTCCGCTGGGAAACTGGAAAATTAATGACTACCCCTACTACCAATACCGACCAAGCTATTCAACAACTTACAGACCAAATTGCTAAGCTTAGTATTAATTTAGCCCAGACACAGACCACACCTACCTCTTCTGTTAATTATGCTGACAACCGTGCCCAAACCCCTCGAATGAAAGAGCCTCCTATCTGCTATTATTGTGGACGCACTGGACATTTTATTCGTGATTGCAATAGTAGAAAACAGGACCAACGACAAGGATCCAATTCTCGTCGTAATAATAATAACAATAACCGGAACAGAAATAACAACCAAAATAGGGACCGAAATGGTCGCTCTTCTGATCGCTATTCCAATAACAGAGACCGTTCTCGCAGTCGCAATAATTCTCGTCCTAGAAGCCAATCTAGAGATAATAATTATAGAAGCCGAAATAATGATAACTATCACTCTTACCAAAACTCCTCTAATCGATCTCCTTCGCCTTATCATCGAAGTGTTAATTATCTTACACAAAATCAGACTCAGACACCCTCTCTTACTGCTAGCAAGTGGAAAACGCTACTCAATAATCCATCTATCCGAGGTGCCTTGGCTACTCACCTGTATGAGGAAGCCAAAAATGCCAACCTTGTTCAAACCCCTGCGTATACTACACCTGTCAAATGTAATGTCTCTCTTCAGAATAAACCTTACCAAGCTATTATTGATAGTGGTGCTTCAATCAGCATGATTGCTCACAAGGCAGTCAAAGAACTTGGATTGACTATTGAAAAGGCCTCTAACAGCCTTATTGTTCCTGCAGTTGGAACTTCCACTCGGCCTTTAGGGATTATAAAAGACCTGCCAATTGAAATTGATCACATTACTATCCCTCTTACTGTAGAAGTAGTAGACACTACTTCTTACTCTCTTCTATTAGGCAATGACTGGAATCAAAAAGTGGAAGCAAATTATAATTGGAAAAATGGTTGTTATACTTTTAAATGGGAAAACAAGAAACATACTATCCCTACTACTTATGAAAGTAACCAACCTCTACCCAGTCAACCCACTGTGACTGCACCAGATGAATTAGACCTTTATGAACCAGAATACTTATATCCTCGAGAAGCTTATACTTTTGATCGAGAAGACTCAGACCAATCTCTCTCACCAGAAGAAAATGAATGGACCACTTATCATTCTCGCCGTAGAAACAGAAAAGCTCCTAAACAGCGTGTCTGTGGAAATTGTGGTTCTCCTGACCACCTCTTTGCAAATTGTCCTACCAACCAATGTAATCGATGCCAGGAATTTGGCCACATCGCTGTTAAATGCCCTAAACAAGCCCCAAGACGTACCACCTGCCCTACTTGTCATGACTCCAACCACCTATATAGGGACTGCCCCAATAATGTCTGCAGAGGATGCAGTACATTAGGACATATTGAAGCCTACTGTCCTCTTGCCACTTGGAAAAGACAAAATTTGGTTTACCAGTGTGGATGTACTCTTGATCAAGTTGATAGTAATCGCCTACCTAACCATAGCACTCGCCGTACCCACCATTGTTGTCAATGTAGAGTTCCTAACAGACCTGAAGTCCTTAGACTTCTTGAAGAGAAACTTGTTTGCCCTGGATGCTATTCTGACTTTCACTGTGCTCTAGACCGAGAAGACCCTAGGAGTATCCATTTCTTCACCCAAGGTGAAGGACGTGGAATGCTTGTTAATTGCAAAGTATGTAATAAAGCAGATACAAGACCTAGAATGTGTCAATTAGACAGTCTTCGGGAAGAATTATGGTTTTGTGAATTAGAACACCTTTACGCATACAAGGCTAGCCAGGATATCCAGTATAATCCTAATTATAACCTCTGGACTCGAATCAAACGTTATACTGAATCAACAAAGAATGCCGGACACCAATATGAAATGAACCAGACCAGAATTTACCGACTTGCGAAGATTCTCTTGGATGAAAATGACCAGACCATTGCCCAGGCCCTAGAACCTCTAACCTCTGACCGCATAACTCAACCCTGGAGCTATAAGGAAATGCAACTTATATTGCAAGCTGAATCAGACTTACTATCAGAAAATGATATTGACCCGCTACAAGCAATTTTAGATGAATCCTTCGACACTAGCCACCCAGACTATGACCAGAAGTATGCCCTCGCTGTACTTCGAAGAAACTTTACAGTTCCTGTTGACCTCTGTCAGGAATGTTTACATGTTAAACACCAAGAGGAATTGAATGCAAATCAAGGGTATTGTGATGATTGCAAACTTCCAGACCCAGAAATTTACTCTCCACCTGCTGAAGAAACAGTTAAGGAAATCGATGATGGTTCACAGTTTTATCAGCTTCAACAACAAGTACAACAACAGGATCAATTGATAAAACAATTACAAGCAAGAATTGAAACCTTGGAAACTACCAATGCTGCTTTATTATGCTTTTTCCAAGAAGAAGCCCAAAATGCCCACCATTGAGCTAATGCCTTGGATATACTTTGTCAAAATTTTTAGAGAATCCTAGGCAGGATCATAAACTACCTGTCGACCCAGACCAGAACCTTATACCCAAATTTGTAAATATTATTACTCTTGAACATGAAGAATATACCCTATCGACCCAGACTTCTTTAAATATTGGACCACTTAATAAAGAACAAGGCCTAGCTTTTCGGAAATTATTAGAAGAATTTGCAGACCTCTTTGCAAATGATATAACTGAGCTAGGACGAACCAACTTGGTTACTCACCGAATCTATACTGAGGATGTACACCCTATTCGTTCCCGGCCTTATTCTGTACCTCCTAATGAACAAGAATTTATACAAGAAGAAATCCAAAGAATGTTAGAACATAAACTCATTCAACCCTCTGATAGCCCTTGGACCTCACCTGTTGTTCTAGTACGAAAGAAAAATGGCAAATTACGATTCTGTGTAGACTACAGAAAAGTAAATGCTGTTACCAAAAAGGATGCTTACCCTCTGCCTCGTATTGATGAAATGCTTAATGCCCTTACAGGATGCTTTTGGTTCTCTACTCTCGATCTTGCGAGTGGATATTGGCAAGTTGCCATGGACCCCTGTGACAAAGAGTAAACTGCCTTTACTACACGATACGGAATTTATGAATTTAATGTAATGCCTTTTGGTCTTTGCAATGCTCCTGCAACTTT
>QKWP01000045.1:657768-670490 GCA_003550325.1 Gigaspora rosea | reverse complement strand
ACAATATTAGAATTATCCGAGGACAACACAATACCACATAGATTCCAGAACACTATATTTGAATTTGAAATTCACAAAAGTTCCACAAATAAATTAACGTACCTCAAACTCCGCCCATCTAAAGATCAAACACAGATCAACGGTACAACCAAAGGAAAACAAACATGGGAATTCCTCCATAAGAATTATTCGAAATTACCCCTAATTTAGTAATTCCCGGCAACACAAAATCTGACCACACTGTGCAATACTATAGCCCCCCAGCGTAATCACTTAACCTGCCAAAACCAGCTGTGTAATCGCTTGATCCGAAGCTAAGTATTAATTTATTTGAGAATTTATTTAATTACTGCAAATGTTAAATGCGATTATATTTAAATTGTTAAATTGATATTAGGTTCAAACTCAAATATAAGGCATAATTTAAACTCAATATCCAGTTTAAAATACTGGCACTGGTGGATTGGTTCTATATATAAAAGAACTTGATCGAATAATGGATGAAAAATAATATTAGATAGGGCATAAAAAATTGGTTACCTATCTTCTAGTTCAAGGTCAAAATTTTGATTTTTTTTAAGCGAGATAAGTAAAATTATATTGTTTATCAAATTCGACAAATTTTTTACATCAGCTAATGCTTTTATATAATCTAGGTTTGAAAATCATAGGTAACGTACATAATTTGGTGGTTAACTTCGGATATATGGTTTACCTCATAATTACAGAACTGATGAAATATTCTATATATTACTGCGCATTTTTTATACTACCTAAAATTTATAGCATAGTATATGACGCATATGTTATAATAAGTTTATAGAAAAAAGAGATGTATTTTAAGGTGAGGAGATGGGTTTGACATAATGTTTCAGGTTTTTTAATTCCGTAATATATCGCTTTAACAGAAATAAAAATTTCAAATTCGAATTTAGGATATAAATCTGATAAGACTCTATATTTCCGATATTTTCTCTGGGGCAATTTGAGAACTAAAGTTTGAAGACTTGTGAAGTTGAATGAAAAATGTATACCCGATATATCAGAAGGCACTCTGTGGTAATTCGATCTGTTCCAGACTGGTTCTTAATGTTTTTTTTTTTGGTTTAGTTTAACTTTCAAAAAGGCCTTTAATTAATAATCAATGTCTTTCAAATGTTTAACTGTTTGGAGTTTTCAGGGGCTGAGTCCGTTATGTATCTAATAAAAAAGCAAAATTAGTAAAATAATATTTATGAAATATATTTTTTAAAAGTTTTGTTAGAAGTTTTGTTAGAAAAATGATAGTCATACAAGAAGCAGATATTTGTAGTTTTTGATATTATTATATTCAAAATATTACAAATTAAAGATTTTATAGTTATAAATTTGAGTTTGTTTTTGGAATATCTGATTGTTATATTAAATTAGTAATTTAGTGATAATAAAAAAAAAGAAATTAAAAATATAAATATTAGAGAAATGTAATAATTATTTATTAATTTATATATATATTGTAATAAATATGTAAATTTAAATATAAAAATAAAAATAATATTATAATTATTCTATATATTCTATTGCTTCTTGAAGATCTTTATCTATATTATTATCATTGTTATTATTATTAGTACTATTTTCATTATTAACACAATTACTATCATTATTATTATAATTATGATCATCATCTATTTCTTCTTCTAAATTTTCTTCTTCTAAATCATCTTTAGTTAATTCATTATTCGAAGTTTTTTCTAATCTTTTTAAAAATGATTTAATATTTGAAAAAATTCCTCTTTTATAATATTCTAAACAATAATTACATCTTAAATGTATATTATTATAACAGTTTGTATGATAAGCATGTTCACATATATATACTTTCCCATTTAATTTACTAAATAATTTTTTACATTTATCACATATATTTTTTGTTGGTTCACATAATGTAAGATAACCTGTTGGAAGACATTTAAGTTCTACATTTTTATCTAATCCAGCTATATAATATTGAGTAGTTTTTTGAATTTTGATTTTTTTTTACTTTTATTAAGATTAAGATAAACTTTTTGAAAATGTTTTATCAAAAATAAACTACTTTTTTTGTTAAATAATCTAATTGTTTAGAATTATATATATATGATTTTTTTGATTTAAAAATATCAAGTTGAGTTTTGTTACGATTATAATCTAATATATATGCTTGTTGTTTAATTTCTTTAATAGTACTATGTCAATTAATATTTGCATAAGATGACTATGCATATTTTCTACAAAATAGTCATTAAAATTTACTAAATGATTAGACAATACTTCAGCAAATGGATAATTTATATCATGCCAATAAAAATAATCAGAAAGAAAAACTAAAGGTGCTTTGTTATAATTTTTCTTTCCCATCTTAGTGCAAATGTCCACAATCTAAAAATAGTTCCAATATGTTGATCAAATGAACCTGATCTAAAAAGTACAGCATATATATCTAATGTTGCAGGTATTAAATTATCTAAAATATCTAATAGCATACGATATTCTACATCTTTACATGTAGTATCAAATTTAGCTATAATTATATGAGCTATAGCTTTCTATCCTTTATGAATTAATTCTAAAATTAAATTAATTCTCCATGGTCTTGGTTTTTTAGCTAATTTTTTTTTATCACCAAAAACAAAATGAAAAAATTGTTCAAAAAAAGGATAATGAACAAGAAATACTTGTTCTCAAAAATTTAAAGAAACATGAAGTGGACCTAAAATAGGAATAAAATTTTTAACATTATTTGGAATTAAATTAGGATTTAATCTAGATTGTGTAATTATTTATCTAATAAATAATTGCCCTGGCCAATCTGCAATAACTGGAATTATATTATTTTTTAAATATTCTAATAATGAATTAATATTTGTTATCATTATAAGAGCTTTTAAATAATCATTCAATGAATGTAAATTTAATTTTTTAACTTTAACTACTCTTATATTTTTCATTGATTTTTCTTCTTTTCGTTCTTTAATTGCATTATCATATATATGTAAAGTTAATAAATCCATACGATTTTGAGAAAAAGTTGAAGATTTTGAAAAGATATCCATTCCATTTTACATTCATTATAGCTTTTATCAAAACAACCATTATATTTAGAAGTTAAATTAATTATAATTCTAGTTGGCTCAATATTTTCTGGATCAAAAAAAGAATGACCATTTAAAATTGCTAAAATTGGTTATTGATTTTCAATTGGTTTAGTTACACATGTTGCTAAATGATTTGCAATTGAAAATGTCGTACTATTTGGCAGTGTTGTCACTTGGACGTGTCCATACTATGTTTTTTGTCCAACTTCCAAGATTGTCCAAAATCGTCCAAGCCTATGTCCTATGTTTAACTAATCAATATCATGAAAATCATCAATGTTAAAACAATGAAAATTATTTAACTAAATAAAAAATTAATAAATAAATATTATTAATATGTTTATAATAAAAANCCAAAATCGTCCAAGCCTATGTCCTATGTTTAACTAATCAATAAAGTAATTTAAAAAAATATATAATTATATATTTTTTTAGGTGCTGGACTCATTGGTGAAATAATTAAAATAGATTATTTTAATAAAATTTTAAGTAATTATAATTTGAAAAAATATCCAAAATGTCCAAAAAACATCCAAGTGACAACACTGCTATTTGGTTGTCTTAATGTATGAATATCATGAAAATCATCAATGTTAAAACAATGAAAATTATTTAACTAAATAAAAAATTAATAAATAAATATTATTAATATGTTTATAATAAAAATTATTAAAAAAATAAATAATTTACTTACATAAGAAGTAAAATATTCATTAATTTTTGTTAAATGATTATTTTTAATTTTTTTCTTTATAATTATATAATGTTTTTGAATTTATAGTTATTCTAGCTTTCATAAGAAAATCAATTCCAGTTGTACTTAATCCACAAGATGATAAATATAAACTAAGATCTGTCTTATATTTATTTACATTTTGACTACGTAATCCAGCCAAAAGATGACATTGACTAATAATTTGTTGTTGTACTTTTATTTTATTTTTTTCAGTTCTTCTTTTAAGAATTAAAGCATTAGTCATTTTAGCTAAAAATCCAATTAACTGAGGCTCTTCTGTTTCAATTAATTGTTTAAAATAATTTGGATCCAATAAATAATCATTATTTTGTTTTTCATAATTATATAAAACCTTTGTTAATAATTGTAATTGATTAGAAAATGAATATTGTTGTGCTAATAAATAATTAAATTATAAATTAAAATTTTAAAATTTTAAATATTATTAATAATATAGTATATAATATAAAAATTAATACATAATAACTTACATGTTAGATTATTTTTATTTTGAATTTTTTGATTAATAAGTCTACCAATTAATTTATTAAAATTTGATCGATCAATTAATATACCATCATTAATAATTTTTATTTTTATATTTGAAAAATTATTAAAATCTAAATCTATATATTGGTGTTCTTCATAAAGATTTAAATAATCAATTAATGTATCAGCATTATTTGTATCAGTATCAGAATTATTTGTATCAGAATTATTTGTATTAGAATTATTTAAAATAATTTTACTATATTCAATAATATCACCTAAATCTATAAAAGTTCTTGGTCTTGTATTTTCAGATATTTGACTTGCAACAAAATTAACAATATTCATATAATGTTCAAAACAAATTTGATCTTGATTAACTTTTAAATAATTATATTGTGAATCAAAATATAAATTAATTTTGTTTTTAAGATCTTGTGTTACATTTATGTAAGTTTGATCAAATTATTGCAATTCTTAACAGCACAAGGTCCTGTAAGTTTTTTACGTGGCATTTTAAAAATTTATAAATATTTATAATTAATAAATGATTTAAAAAATACAAATTATTAATTTTGTTATTTTTAAATGTTGAAAGGTAAAATACAAATTATTACTAACATGAACAACAGGTTTTTATATAATTTTTGAAAAACAAATCATTACCAAATAAATTTTTATATAATGCATGTAGTTTGTGTAAAAATTACGATATTTGTACCAAATTGGTAGTACATTAATTATTGTAAGGAATTTGATAAATTTAGCAGGTTGAGATATCGCAGGTTAATATTTAAAAAAAAATTAAAATGATTATTAGTTAGGGTTAGGGTCCGAACTAGTATTGATATTAGTTAGAGGGTGCATATATATATGCAGAATTAAGCGCTAAAAAACTTTTAATTAGAAGTCCAAGACTAGTTTACTTAATGAAATTTCAAGTTATTTAAAATTTTTGATTTTTTTTGTAATTTTTCCTAATTTTTCGTTCGTTTTGTTACACAAGATCCTGTGATCTAATTGGCCAATCATATTAACCTGCGATATAGCAACCTGCGATATTTAACAACCTCCTTATTGTAAATAGTTAGATACAAGATCTCCCTAGATAGTAGACCCACTATATACTATACCCGGGCAGGATCTTTTTTAATTAATTCTTCTACATATAATAAGTAATATGTTGGTGTTTTATTATATAGTCAATTTATCCTATATCAAACTAATATAAATTTAAAAAATTCGTTATCATAATAAAGCTTAACTACACTCTGCATTGTATATGCAGAGATAACCTTCTCAAATAGCACAAATTAGAATACGAAATCGGAGAACATATACATGTAAATGTATATAAAAATTTATTTCTTATGTGTTATATTAAAATCGATTAATTTTTAATAAGAATTAATCTGATGCATTTTAATCAAATTTTGGTTTAATGCGACTCAATTTCAAATTCACGCCTATTCAAATTTTATGCACTACAAGAATAGCTTGTATTTTATTAAATATCTCGATTAAAATAAAGGGAATTTACATGTCAGGCCCAAATTTGAAAATAATTATGAATGAGGGCCCAACTAAAAATATTTAAAAATAGAGGCCTAATTTTTGAAAATATTACCCAAGTAATTTTGCATCGTATGTATGTACGTATGTACATAGCTCACATAAGAAGCGCCGTCGCCACATATTAACAAATGTGTGAATTAGTAATTATATATTCAATATGTAAGTATAAAATACAAGGCACTTATCTATAGTAAATTTCTTTTGTCTCGATTTTCTAACTTCTTTTGCTTTGATTTTCTAACTTCTTTCGTCTCGATTTTCTACTATTATATATAAAATCATCATAATCTTTGATTGTAAATATTATCGTTATGGCTGCTTTCATGAAATGTTTCGTTAATTCAATGTAACGATCTTTTTTTAAAACGAATTTGTATAATTATTATTCTCTTTACTTATTTTTTTAAAAACAATAAAAAAAAAATAAATGTCGTGGCTGAAGCTGGAAATGGCTGAAGCTAGAAATTTTAAATATTTTAATATGAAATTTACAAAAAATTTTGGAATGCATTTTGTACGATTTTTTTTTATAGTTAGATTAGAATTTAGGGTTAGAGTTTATAATAAAAGAGTATAGTTAGATTTTAGCAGGGCTTATAGTTTTAAATCAAGACCTCTAATTTCCAGCTTCAGCCATTTTCAGCTTCAGCCGCGACAATAAATATATAAATAACATAAATGCTAATACCGATAGCTGTATATTATTTCTTTAACCACAATTTCATGTGAGGTGAGTGTAAATTTCCTAAAATAAATATTTTAATTATAAACTGTTATTGATCAAGTTGATGCGAATAAAAAAAAATTAAATAAAATAAATAAGTAAATATATATCAGAACAAAGTTACAATCCATAAATCATTACGTCTATTCACTTATACTCTGCAGAAATTAATTTAATTATCAATAAAGATTTTTTCTTAAAAACTTAATAAGACTTTATTATCAGTAAATTAAATAGCTGATACTATGCTTCATTCCGCCTTATTACTACTACTTATATAATTGTCAACGAATTTGTTCAATCTACGCATGTTTAATAATATTAACGAATAAAAGAATAGTGCTTACACTTTCAAATATTTCTGAGAATTTCCACAAAATATGTATATTGGCTTAACAAACTATAACAGTGATTCAAACGCGTTAGAAATTCAACAAACGACTAACAGTATAAAGTAAACAACCCCTATAATTTATTAATACCTATTTTCGCTTCTATGAAAACTCTTTGGGGAAAGCGATTGAAAACGATTGGAAAAGATTTGCTGTTAAAGGCACTCAAAACGAAGAAATTTTACTTAGCAACATGGGTACCTTAATTTAACTAATTATAGGTAAATGGATTGTGAAAATGCCAGTTTTTAGACTACAACCATATATCAGATTTTCAATTGTCCATATAAATAATGTGTGTAACAACACTTTCGGAATCTATCGGATACAAGTTTCTGCTATGCTGGCTAAAAGCTAACTATTATAAGAATCCGATAAATTCCGAAAAGGAAAATAAAGTACGGGCGAATTATTCCGAATGCAGGCCAATAGTTAGCCGTTAGCCAGCCGCTTAGCCGATGATTGGGACACTTAAAGAAGAGTGAACCCAGTGATGAACATGAATTGTGTCACCCTCGATATAATCACCTGATAATTTTAATTGGATACTTGATTATATATAAAAAAGACCTTTTAGCTATATCAAAAGTCTACCCAAACCCTAACCCTAACCACGAGGTAAAAATATTTTTTTGTTAGTGGTTTTATAGAAGCTTTTTGCCTCTGGCTGCTTATAGCATTTGATTGTTTTGATTACGTAGTGTCAATTGTTTACATGAGATTCGGAAATTTTAGAATATGGGGGTCACGAGGATTTAAGCATCATCCGATTTCATAAATGCTGAAATGCCATCTGATATTTGTTACTTTTTTGGCCAATCTAAATTATATGTGATTAAATCGAGGGTGATACAATTCGAGATCATCACTGGGTTCACTCTTCTTGAAACTATCCCGATGATTTAGTCGGTTGGCTAAGCCAGCCGACTAAAACCATGTGGCTTAAATCACTACATACATTACACATTTGTGTTAACGTACCCATTCTTTATTGTCAGAATGATATTACGGTAGCGGCATAGAGTGTTTACTAATTTCCCTCACGACTTCACTATGGGTTACTATAAAATTGATTAACAACACATATGTATACAATATTGGGCAAAATTGTAGAATAACGGTAAATTTGTTCAACCGGGCGAATGAACACGTGCCGCGAAGCGGCACAATTTACCGCTATTCAAAAATTTGCCAATAACGATGTTATCCGACAATTTATAATCATGATTGGTAGGGAGTTGTCGGCTGAGGTTTAATTCAAATAAGCGTGATTATTTCGTAACACATGAAAAAAATAACGGAAAGAAATCTTAAGTGTTTGTCGGATAAATTTCGATATGTGAATAATTAGTAAACTCGGCATAGAGCATAAATTACGGATTTTGATTGGTCAATCTGACAAAAACAACATTAAAACGGAACCGTATTTATTCTTCCTTCGGACTTCAAAAAGTTCTATTTACCTAGTATAGAGACTAGCAACAATCATTGTAAATTTCCTTTTTTCGGAATTCTAACACAAATTTAACTCGGTTGATGAAATTCAAAAAAGAATTTTATCCATGTACGTACGTACGTATATTATCAGCAATTAATGTTAAAATTTCCTTTTTGAATTCTAATACAAGTTAGGTATGATTAACATAATCAAAGCGTTCGTAGCGTTTATTCATTTCCTATACGTATGATAGTTTCATTATTTCAAAATGAAATATTCTAATATACAAGCAGAACCATAATGTTTTATGTTGTTGAAAAGGATATGTTTTTTTTTCTGCAGTCACTTTTATCGGTTATTTTTGTACTTCCCTATATTCTTACATGAATCGACCAAGTATTTATACCATCTGTCAGAAAGATAAAACAGTATTTCCAGGTAACTTTATGATATTCATTTGTGAATACGTGAATATCTGAGTGCAAAGTTTTGAATTAATAATAATTTTATTAGATTTCTTGATAGAGCAAATAAGTAAGATGATTTAAATATTTTAACATGCACGCAATACTATTATTAATATTATTTTAAATACCGTAAGATACGGACCTGTGTACCCCGGGTATTTACATGTCTCAATATTTGTACCCGGGTACTTCTACACTATATTGAACAATATTTTACTATATCTACTGTACTTATGTACCCTGGGTATAAGTCATGAACTGGCGTTTCAAATTGGCAGAGGGTACACCGCATGGGGGGTACACAGGTCCGTATTTTACGGTACATAGGTTTAGATCCTGAATCCTTGTTTAATCCTAAATCTTGGAACTCTCCTAATTTTTTAGTGGATGTTGATCCTTATTATCCTTATAAACCTTATTATCCTTATAATCCTTATAATCCTTATTATTCACGCTATTACAGTGACTTTAATAACTATATTATAAATATCACTAGTATTGGAACTTGTCATTTTAACAATTCAAATTGTCCTTGTGGCAATTTGAAAAACTTAAGCAACTTTAAGTGGATGTTTACGTCGAATGTTTCGGGACAGGACATTGATCAGAAAATGGATAGCTTTCCATTTCCCTATATTGTACCGTTTATCCATGCTGTATTAAATATAACATGTCTTATAACGATTCGCTTTTGAATTATATATTAATTACATTTACACAAATAAATTTTCATGGCCTAGACATATCGATGAACCCCTACAAAGAATTTAGCTATCCTGTACCTAATGGTCACTTAATTTTGTTAAAATTTTGTTTAACATTTAAAAACTTTACGATTCAAGGTTCAATTTGATTGGAGACTCACCAGAAGCATATGTTGATGTTGAAATTAAAGATATATTACCGATTCCGAATTCATCTTATACGATTATACAGATGGAACCAAAGAGTCAAAACATATGCTATGAAGAATCTCAAAACAATAGTAAGGATTATATACAATATATATTTACATAATAATGTACAATATCTAATTAAGCTTTTTAACCATTATTAGTTCTTGTGTTTCTCACTAGTGTCGGAGGCTTTTATTCTTTTATGACAGCATTTTATATTTTATTATTTGGATCTCCAAAATACTCTCCTTGGTATTGTATATTACAATTTATATTTGCATTATATTAAAAAAATAAAACTATATTGAATTGTTTCAAATTCTATAAAAAAAGGGGTTATTGCCAAACTTGCCCATGCTGGTGGCCATTTCGCCGAAGTTATAAAAGACATCTCGCGAAACAATTTATCAGCGAAAATGGTAGAACTCTATTTGTTGATGATCCACGTGAATTGCTCTCTGACGCATCCATTGAAGACAAAATAGTTATATTAGGAAATTGGTTAGCTATGTTAGAAGATTTATTAAAGAAGTTTTATCTTGATACAAGTTACTTAAAATTATTGAAAGAGACACGTGAAAAATACATTACTCTTTATAAAGACTATAAAGAGCTTGAACCAGATCATGCAATCGAAGAAGGGGATGAATGATGTGAGTGAGTTACATAGCATTATCAAATTTACTAGATAATGCAATCGAAGAAGGGATGAATGATATGAGATCAAATTTTACTAGATAATGCAATCGAAGAAGGGGATGAATGATATGAGAGATCTATGTCATAATCAATTTTTACATTTTTTTCATTGGTTTTTTATCATGTTTAAATATTATGTTTTGGTTTGGATATACTGTATTTAGAAGAATAAAATATATATGTTTATCCGACAGGTCCTATGTGCGCAATGGACAATTTTTGTATATATTATTCAATCACTTTCTAATCATGTGATAATTCAATTTTCTAATTTATTTCTTTTTGCGTAACTCATAAAATTCATATTAGTGAAAGTTAAGGAAAAAAGATTTAGCGAAGGAAAAAAGTAAAAAAAAAGTTATATGAAAAAAATGATGAGCGAAAGTGGAAAAGTAAGCGAACGTAAAAAAAGAGTAAAAGTTAGAAAGACCGAATAATATATACGAAAAACGACAGTGCTTACGTCGGACCTACGGATAAAAATGTTATCAGTTAAGTTGTAATGAAAACTGATTATTCGTAGGGAACAATATAAATGACGTGGCAAAGCCACGTGATTTATATAGTAACCTAGCGATAAATCAGTTATCATCCACAACCTAACCAATAACAAGTACTTATTCCATATCAAAATTATTGCTATAATCCTTTACCATAATTGATAGTTTACTAAGATATAAATTGTTTATAAATTAGTATATTTTTAATAAAGCTATATAAATACAAAAATAATGCTTACAATAAATTTTAACTTTTTTCAAAATTTCTTGAACAACGAATAATAGAATTAATTATTGTAAGTGCCAAAATAAGTTATAAACAAGAAGACTAAAAAGTACCAATTAAAGTATATTGATTGTAGATTTTGATTTGATTTTAACTTTTAAAAATTTTGTAAATTCTAGGTTAGGCCTTACAAACTTAATAAGTTGGTTCCCATAACCCGGCTGGGTCGAATTTTGCAAAATTTTGAAAAAATTTTTGACTATATTTATTATCCGGCGGGGGTTTTTTTTTAAATATCTATATTTATTATTCGTTGGTTATTTTTTTAAATATCTATGGAAAAAATTTTTTATAACTTAAGTTTTTACATATAAAATTTTGGAATAAACTTTTTTTTAAACTTTATTATAAATTATTACTACTCATATTAAGCTATACAGTTTAGCTAAATTTTAAAAAAATTTATTGACTAAATTTATAATTAAAATTATAAAAATTTATTTTTTAATTTTTTATAAATTTTTTTTGATAGCAAAATGGTTTATTTTAAGTTATATTCTTTTAAACTTTAAATGTGAGATGTTGTCGCACCTGCAGCAGATCATAAAATCAGGTGTAACATAAAATCAAACCAATTAAAATAACCCATTATTTTTATTGGTTAGAGTTAGAGTTAAAATCTGGATATATTTTTATTATCCGGATATAAATAAAATCAAAAAATATATCCGAATTAATCTATTTTAAATCCGGATATAAATATATCCGGATATAAATATATATCCGAATATAAATTTATATCCAGATATATATTTATATTCAGATATATATTTATATCCGGATTAGTGTTGTTAGGCGAAACCTAGAGGTTTCGCCACAGGCGAAAGTCGAAACTAGTTTCGACTTTCGTCAAAAAAAAATTAAAATGGCGAAACGGCGAAACTGACGAAACTGGCGAAACTACTAAAAGGTGGCGAAACTAGAATGTTAATGAAATTAGCAAAGGATGAGTAAAAGAGGCAAGAATAGAAAATAATCATATATACGCGCATAATCATACTGTCATGTATGATGCTTTTTGATCAGTAATTTAAATTTTACTATATTTGATCTATTATAAGTTATAAAATAATTGTTGATAATAATAATGTTAACAAGTTACTTATGTATAGTATTTAATTAAAGAGAAAAATTTTAATAATATAACAATAAATTTATTTTGACCTGGGTCAAAATGACCCCCTTAGAATCTAACTGTCCTAGCATTACCAACCTAAATAAATTCGCAGGCAAATCAGATTTCAAGATCAGGTGCTACGTAGACGAAACGCAAAAAATCGTTCATAACTCAACATTTTACCTATGGGCCCACCTTTTGCGCATTAACAAAAAGTTTCCTTGCAAAATTTTGGTATTAGAAGACTCTTCTTAACCTAAACTAATAGCAAAATCTAACTCTAATTT
>QKWP01000045.1:603970-656435 GCA_003550325.1 Gigaspora rosea | reverse complement strand
AAAAAAAAAAAAAAAAAAAAAAATCCGCCCGTCCGTCCCGAATTTTGAAATCCATGTAATGCAAAACGAAAAATCAACTTTGCGTGGCCTTACTTATAAATTTTTATACGCTTATATGATTTGATCGCTTTGTTACCATTATAATTTTTAATATAATAATATTTTAAAAAACAAATTGATAAAATTAAGACAAAGTTGATTGATATATTTAATAATTATAAGATTCAAATGTTTTAAAAGTAGGCAAAATCTATATAAGCATTATATTTGTAATAAAATGCAGTAAGATTTATAAGAAATGATTATTATTTTAGCGAGAAATTACATTCCTAGTGATGATATATATATATATATTTATTAATCGTGAAAAATTCGGAAACTCTACTCGATCCCCGAATCCCGCATCCCGCGCGGGATTTTAAAAAAAAATCGGGATTTGCCCATCACTAGTTGTTTGGCACGTTAACGTGTTGTTTAACACGCTACGTGATGGTACAACTAAGCCTAGCACGTTGACGTGCTATTGAGAATGTTTATAATCCGCGCCCCTTAACATGCATATGACTAACATTTAATGAATTATACAAAAATAGAAATGAAAGTTATCCATACTAAAGAGAAGATCTACTTACAAATGGAGGTAAACTAATTGGAAAATTCTAATCTTCTAATGTCACAATTTCGAATTGTGACAAAGAAAGCGAATTGATAAATTACTATACCACCACTTTAAAATAAATCATATTAAATTTTATGGAAATTAACAAAGATGAATCATTTACCCAGATACTTAAAACTAAAAAATATTATTTACTTTTAACAAAAGATGAAAAGTTATGGGTATATTATCACACCTAATGCAAATAGTTTTTCAATGCAACTGTATCAAGCTTAAAATTTCTCTTGGAAACTCTCAACAGAATATTATTCGGAAGATCAACTTTCAAACGTTAATTATGAACTTTTTGAACAATTGTCTCAAATATTGAAATGTAAAATAAAAAATAGCATTTGTTCCATCTAGATCAATTCAATATAAATCAAATGATAGCATAAAATATGAATTTTGCAAATATCGATTAACTTATATAGCCCAAATAATTGGATTTTAATTTGTTGTGCAATATTGAAACTGTGTTTTTTATAAATCATTATTAGTCTCTATTGATTCAATAGTTTAATAAATGAATATAAAATAATGTTTACAATATTTGAATCATAGACCTTCCAGTTTTTACTTTAAAAGGTATCTATTTTTCAGATTGCTACTTCATACAACGTACATATTAACTTAATTTTAACGTCATAGATCCAAATTTTTCATATTACATGTGATATCATTATTAATGTTTAACAAAAATAATTTTAGATCAACCCATCATTCTCACAGCATTAATTTTAGATCAACCCATCTTTCTCACAGCATCAATTTTAGATCAACCCATCTTTCTCACAGCATCGAAAATATTTTTTGGCAATGCCTGGTTCATAGGCACTTGTGAGCCGGTATTGATGGTAGATATGGTAATTTCAATGTTCTGGTGAAATCCATTTTCATCTTTGAACAATTGATTTTATATAAATATGGGGTAAGAGCTGATTTTTCTAATGTTTTATTTTAATATGTAAGATTTTAAAGGTTCTTAATTTATCAAGGTTAAAAATCGATGGACTCTCTCCAACTTCACATATCATATCTTGTTTCAAGAAAAATAAAGATGAAGATATTTGAAATATTTATCGAAAATTAGCCAAGAAGAATTAAAAAATAAATAATATTTGATCTCTTTAAATAAATTGTCCAAAATTACAAAAATAAATCTTTAAAAATTTTTTAAGATATAAATTTTTAAATTAATATATAATAAATTTTAAATAATTTTCATAATTATGGAGATTTAATTTGAAAGTGAGTCTTAAAATAAAATTGTCATATTTCACGTTCTTGGGTAATTCATTGGAAACTGTATTATTGATCAAATTTAACAATTATGAGCACGCACAAACACACCAATTTTTGTTGAACTGCAAATACGGTGCAAGAAATTTAAAAACCATAATTACACATCACAAAGACAAAATATAAAATTAAAATTAAATACCGTAAAATGTGGAAATAGGCACACTTTTTTTTAATTAATGGCGTGCTTATTCACTAGCAATTAGAAAATCGATACCATATAATCCGTTAAGTTTATTTGAAGATCCGACAATATCGTGAAGTTACTTCGCATTATGGTGTGCTTATTTGTAGAACATAAATTTTTATTATAGGTGTGTTTATTCACCATAAATGCTTATTTTCCATATTTTACGGTACTTAAATTTATTAAAGTAGATATTTTAATTTTTAATATGTAACTTGATTGTCCGAAGTATAGCGGTGTCTATGTAAAGATTAAATTTTAAAGCATTTCGACAAAAATAATGCCTTTTTGAGGGTGCAGATCAAATCCCAACAAACAGAATTCCGATAGGTTATGATCCCAACAAAAAAATCCCGACAGTAAATATCCCAACAATCCCTCACAAAATTATTAGTTCATTTAAGTTAGATTAGGGTTAGGTGGGTGCATAGATTAGAGTGAGTTGGTTAGGTTTAGATAATTATAAAGTAAAATTGAGGGAATTTTGACCCAAACCCTTTTTTTGATGGATCTCTTCTTAAATTTCATATACATATGTATGTAAATAGCAACAAGTGCGATAGGTGGCGCATTCGCGCCACCCATCTTATTTTTATTTTTATTTTTTTTTTAAAAAAAATTATTACTGGTATACATTCCATTGCAAACCTTATCATCTATTGTGCATACACGGTATGTAGTTTAATTTGAATAAGTTGCATTGGAATTATCGTGATTTCTATCATAATTTATCGTAAAGAATTCTGTTACAGAATTTGCTAGTGTTTCGATCCTATTCTTTAAGGGCATCCGGATTAAATTCGGATCCTACTTTGTGTATCCGGATGATAATCCGAATCTGGATAAATCCGAATTCAATATTGAATCCGGATTCTATATGAGCACAAAGTGCCATAACTTTACTCATTACATTTACGAATTTGGCTACAAATGCTAATATGAAGCTGTTTTATTTGAAATATACCAAATTTGAATAGTTTATTTCAAATATTTAACAAACTGAAATGCAAATTTCATGCAGTGAGCTATGCGAAGTAATGAATTTTTGTGTATCAAAAGATTAGGATCGAATTTAGTGTAGGAAGTTCTATAACAAATTAATGTAAGTTTTTTTGGTTGTTACTAGTGATTTGGTGTCACCCGGATATCCGATAAGCGCCTCCGGATTGGAACTCTAGGAAAATCATTTAAAAATCTGCCTTATTAGAATTTTATATGATACCGCATATAGATTTGATTTTCATAGTGTATCGAACACCCCAATGCAGTACTGTATGTTTTTGAGTTAGCTCGAAATGGAATTAAGAGTTGTGGTTTATATCACAATTTACTGTAAAATTTTGTTACAAAACTTACCGATATGTGGTGATTTACTGTAAAAAAATTTCTGTACGGATGACCAGAATTGTATAATATGGGAAATTACAGTATGGTACCGGTATGGTATCTTGGTTATTATTTTTCGCAAATCAATGAGCATATCAGTATAGCGCACCCGAATTTTTAAAATCTGTACCGGTGTTATATATATTAGTGCTAGGGTCAGAATTATAGCTGATTATATAGTATAGTACAGGTTTTAAAAATCAGCCTGTATTTTACTGACCTGCTCATCTACCATACTGATTCGGTATTGAGTTAATCAGAAGGGGTGTAAAATACCCGCATTCCATTCATTCAATCCTGATCTGCTGTTCATGATTTTACCGTAAAAAATTTTGTTACAAATCGACATACAATACTGTTTTGATTAAGTAATTGTTGAATTGTGATAATCGTGATGACATTCTTGATCAAACTTGCAAATATCAAAAAAAGTTACATTCAACCAAATATTTAATAATTGATTTCTAGAATGTTTGGTCAGAACTTTTGCTGCCCAGATTATCTGAAAATCACTAATTTCTCAGTGACTCATAGTTTTATATCGATTTACCAACTAATAAATTACGGTTATATTCAAAGATCAATGAGCTAAAACTAATATAGCAATATAAGGTTTTTACTTTATTTTAAAAATTAGCATTCACCAATAAAACTAAGCTGCATACTATCTGTTATTGGAGTAATGAGCTTTGTAATAAACAATTACTGTTATAGCGAATAAATTTGTAATACTGTAGAATTTTTTATAAAAACTTATGATAAAAAATTACAATAATTCTAATAAAAACCGGCGCAACCATACTGAAATAGAATGTGAATTCTGTGGCAGAATTTTATAATAACATAACTTTAATGCAAACTAACTCAATCTTTACCATTATACTATAGTTAATAGAATAGTATGTTCAGTAACAGAATTTTTTTGTGACGATTCAATGCAAACTAACTAAGCATATTTATTAATATTATATGATTCAAAATTACAGATTTTAACTAAGATTCTAAAGTTTTATACAAAGCTCCCGTGGCAGAGCCACGGGTCAGGTGCTGTCAAATTATATAAAATACGCAACGATGAAGTTTACAATTAGCAAATTTGTAAAATTTATATATATAGGCAAAATCTGATTAAGAATCAATATGTGAATCTTTATTTAGATATGTTATCAATAATAAAGATAAAATTAAAAAAATTTTTTTATCATGCAGTATCATGTGCATTTTATATATCATGTGCATTTTATATATCATGTGCATTTTATAATAACATGCACAGTTTTCGGCACTAAATGTAACTATTAAGGTGAGAGCATATACGTTTTACCAATTTAACTCTAATAGTTACTAGGAGATAAGTTTCCGATTTACTCAAATAAAGGTTTCTTCAGCACTACACTAGCTTACTTCCTTTATTTTTCTTTAAGTTCTATTGTATTGTATTGTATTGAGTTGTATTGTATTGGATTCTCTCTCTTTATTGAAGTCAAATTCATTCATTTATATACATTTGAATTTAATATACAACATGTTAATGTGTTGTTTGGCATGTTAACGTGTTGTTTAACATGCTACGTGATGGTATAACTAAGCCTAGCATGTTGACAGAATGTTTATAATCCGCGCCCCTTAACACGCATACGTGCTAACGCAAATCGAAATTGTGTACCAGGTGTTACGATCGGTGGGAGAGCTTTATAGGGTTTGCACCAATTTAGCTTCGATCGTGAACAAATAGTGCTTAAGGTTAAATGATTTAAATCGATAAACTAACACACATAATTTCGGGGTATAAGGTTTCTCTTTATTAATAATATAATTCAATGCATCAGATTATTACCACAATACTAATACTATTTTCAATCGATCACCCTCCTTTTCATTCACAGCTGAAACCTACTCTTTATATATTTGAGGATTTGAGCTGGAGTCTGGAGCTCCCACCGAGAGTCGCATCCACTTATTTGCGCGGGTAATACAAGCTCTTGGAGAGGAAATAGCCAATCGGAGAGTGCAAATTTTGACTATTCCGGATCAGCCCGACGAAGAATTCGAACACGCGTAAAAGAAGAAAAAAGCGAAAATACGCAAAAACTAATGTTTAAATCGATCTTGGTGCACTAATTAAAAATGACGGGAATGAAATTTTACTTATATTAAGCATCACTCTAACCCTATAGCCTCTAACGTTAAGACCCTAACCCTAAATTTTTATCTCACGCACTTAGTTTATTTACAAAATCGGATTCCCTTTTTATTTTGTGTTACCCGCTCAAATAAGTAAAATGCCGAGAGTCTTTAGCTACTCCCGGGAGCTTTAGCTCCGCCCGGGAGTTCATAATTCCTTCCGAGAGTTCATAACTCCTACATGCTATGACGATCATCCCATACTATCCTAAATAAGAAAATAATAGAATAATACAATACGTACTAATAAAATAATAATATAATAAAAAAAAATTTTTTTAAGTCGTAACACAGGTTATGCTCCGGATGATCATGTGATTGTCCAGAAATCGATTAATTAATTTGTGATCCGCCTAAGAACCAGTGAAACAACATAGTAAACAGTGGAGATATGTTTACTATGTATTTTTTGCTTTTTTTGGAATCTGGAGTTTTCCAAAGGACAACCCAATTTTCTACTAAGTAACCATTTTTTTTTACATTAAGTAAAAGTTGTAGAAGAAAAAATTCCGATCATAATGGCAATTAAATCATTAAAATCAGCCCAGTGGGTCGCGAGATATGAGCAATTTTGTCTTCACGATTATATGTTTACCTTTTTGTTTACACCATATAGTCGCAAAGACAAAACTGCTCATATCTCGTGATCCACTGGGCCGATTTTAATGATTTAACTGCCATTATGACCGGAATTTTCTCCTCTACAGTTTTTTATTTAATTTAAAAGAGATGTTTACTTAGTAGAAAATCGTTTTGTCCTTTGGGAAGCTTCAGATTCCAAAAAAGACAAAAAAAATAGTAAATTTCCTCACGATTTACTATGTTATTTCACTGATTCTTAGGTGGATCACGAATTAATAATAAAAACAATAGTAATTACCGATATAATTATTTTCTTTAATCCGCTTCATATTTCGTTTATAGTTCGCTTTATATTTCTCTTCATACTTCGTTTATAGTTTGCTTTATACTTTGTTTTATATTTCGCTTTATACTTTGTTTTATCTTTTGCTTTATACTTTGCTTTATCATTCGCTTCATATATCGTTTTATATTTTGCTTCACATTTCACTTTATATTTTGCTTCATAATTTGCTTCACATTTCGCTTTATACATTGCTTTATAATTCGCTTCGTACTTCGTTTTATTTTTTGCTTTCCATTTCACTTCCCATTTCACTTCATATTTCACTTCATATTTCGTATCATATTTCACTTCATATTTCTTCATATTTTGCTTCATATTGCTTCATATTTTGCTTCATATTTTGTTTCATATTTCGCTTCATATTCGCTTTATATTCCGCTTCATATGAAAAAAAAACAATAATAATGATGATAATAATGCAACCCGATTCGTTCAACTTGTTTGATTTACCTACTCCACTCCAGAAAATACTTCTATCTAATAATACTTATAAAATAAAAATTATAATGAACTTGAACTAATGGTTAAATCTGAAAAATAAATATTGGGCAGTTTAATGTGGATTTATACGTAGATCTTAACAGCAAAGAAGGTGCTTTAAATTGGTTAAGCGAACTTCAGGAAATGTCAAAGACCACTATGCGGCTAAGAAAGATCACGAAAAAAGCTGAATCTTTATTCTTGGAAAAACTGGCTGCTTATCTCTATCAACGAAATTCTAACGTAACTGATAAAGGCTGAATCATTATGAAGTGGAGCAAAAATTCGAGTACAAAAAATTAAAGAAAGTGTAAGATGTCAACCGACTATAATGAAAACACATAAAAAAGGAAAAACTTTCAAGAAAAAATGTATAATTTATTGAAAAACATTAACACGAGCAAACAAAGTTAATAACAACGTAAAAGTATTTAAACGTTCATAGATGTATACTTATTTCATATGTTGTAATATTTGCGCGAAGTACATAATTGATGAAAAGAAATATGTAAAATTAACTGCTAAATCAAACTTCAAAAATTTTCTGAATATTCATTCCAGACTATCACGTGATCATCCGGAGCAGCAACCTGGTACACATCTTCAATTTTACTTATTTGCGCGGGTAACACAAACCAAAAAAGCGAATTCCGATTTTGTAAATAAACTAAGTGCGTGAAATGAAAATTTAGGGTTAGGGCCTTAACGTTAGAGGCTATAGGGTTAGAGTGATACTTAATATAAGTAAAATTTCATTCCCGTCATATTTAATTAGTGATTTAAAATTTGTTTTTGCGTATTTTCGCTTTTTTCTTCTTTTACGCGTGTTCGAATTCTTCGTCGGCCTGATCCGGAATAGTCAAATTTGCACTCTCCGATTGGCTATTTCCTCTTCAGGAGCTTGTATTACCCGCGCAAATAAGTGGATGCCACATTTTCGCCGTGTTAACGTTTTATGACGATTTTACAAAAAAAGGGGTGATTATATGTCAATCAGTTTACACGGATTCTAACATTTAATGAATTACAAAATTAGAAATGAAACTTATCTTTACTAAATAAAGAGAAGATCTATCTACAAATGGGGGATAAACTAATCGGAAAATTCGAATCTTCTAATGTCACATTTTCGAATTGTGACAATATATTAGAAAATTATTAGTATCAACCACAAATGTTCATAATTCTGTATATCCTTCTCATAAAAACATATAAATAGTCTTCGAATTCATTTTATATAGACGTATAAACTTCATTCTCACATATAATTTATCTATTGTACAATTCTATTTCTCATTTTGGTCGAATATCTGTGACTTCATATACATTTAGTTATTTTCCTCTTAACTGCAAATCACCAGAAATCCATAAATCCTCTTAGTGCGTAACTGCAACAAATCATAAATTTAATTTGAGCGTAATACAGTAGTTGTCATCAATTGTATACAATACCCGATGCAAAGTAAATAAGCTAACCTCATCTTTTTAAGAATTAATTTAGTGTAGCTGCATATTAATAAAATATTTTTCCAAATTTTACATGAAGATAAAAAGCTTTTAACAAAATGAGCAAAGCAAATTCAATAAATATTTTAGGTGAATAATAAAATAATAAAATAAATTTTTATTTTTATTGATCTCTAGTCTTTAATATTAAACCAAGATTCTACTGTCCTCGAAGATTCTAATGATCAAGATTTAAAATTCGAAAATTCTACATTTGAAGTTTCTTTAGAGCTTGAAAAAGTTTCTCATGAAGAATGTAAACAAAACTTTCCCAAAAATGAAGGTAAAAGCGTATATACAAATTGAAATTATTTAACTTTGCTTTGTTGGCAAAGTGGTTGCAATTAAATTGTTTGACAAGAACCAATAACAAAAAATAATGTGAGATTTTAATTCATTTTTAAACGCAACAAACATAATAGTTAAGGATACAATGGTAAATGGAAAGTTGAATAACATCAATGATTCAATGAATTGGTCTTCAAAAAAGAAGTGGCTAGTTTTGGCTATCGTAGTTATATCAGGAATATCGAGCCCTATTGTGGCAACGTGAGTGTTTTTTATTCTTAAATAGATAAACAAAATAAGACTGCACAAAGTTGATTTCTTAGATTCTGGCCAGCAATCATATACAGAGATCAGTTACAATAAGAGACGGGCAACCGCAGCATCATGAGCGCATAATCTTCAATCATGTGAATTTTCAGTTATATGTAAGTCATGTGCATCGTGCGCATGGCATCTTAATTTTTTAGTTGTAATCCTATTTTGTCGTTTCTTTACCGGAGAACCTAATAAGAAAATCTATCATTATACAAATATCACCGACAAGGTTACATGTTATACGAACATGTTCGGCGTATTCGACAACAGGCATATTATTTGGCAAGATATAAACTCATGTAGCTTTATTGGAGTAATTGTGTATGATAAAATGGTTAAATTATCCTTTAAAGTATATTCACTGAATTTGTATTTGTCGAATTTCAGTATTGTACTTATCAGAGTTATCATCAAATTCGCGTGTTAATGTAATTTGACTGGTTTAAACAAATTAACATCCTAATAATGATATTACCTAGTTCAGTCAGCCTATTATATAACATTTAGTGACATTAACCATGCTAGACTTTACGACCAAGATTAGACTGAACATTATCAAATTATTTAGACAGTTTAAGACAGAATAACTTTCCTACTTACTAATTTAAGCTAAAAAGAAAATATCATTATTTAAATTTTAAAATTTTAGAATTCACTTTCCTGTGCTTGTGGTATTGCAAAATGAATTCAACGTCTCCAATTTTGCTATAGATGCTTTTGGTAATTAATGATCAATTAAACAGAATCATTTCATATTAATTCCTAAATTATGTTTGACAATTATTTCGTTTTATTTAAATTGTAGCTTCTCTGTCAACATTTTTCATAGGAGTAGGGGTAAAAGAATTTTATTTACTGTACCGTAGCACTTTTTTAATTCCTTAATTAACAATGTAATGAATCATTATAATAGCCAATAGTTTTCGCTGCTTATTCAGACGCACTCGCAACAAGAAAGAAAGTATTTATTGCCACTTTTCTAATATTTACTTTAGCATCAGTGGTATGCGCTATCGCGACAAATTTTTGGCTGTTAATAGTAATGCGTTCCATTCAATCTATTGGTATTTCTGCTGTATTACCACTTGCTTCTGGAGTTATAAGTGATATTTACAGTCCAATTGGTAAAATATTTTTTTAAATTATGGCATTAATTTATTATATACATTGTAAAATTTATTATTTATTTACAGAAAGGGGAAACGCATTCGGAATATTATATTTTATTTATTGGACTGGCCCTTTTCTTGCTTCAATTGTTGGTGGATACATAACTCAATACCTTGGTTGGCGTTGGATTTTTTGGATTTTGGCAATCTTTGGTGGTGCCATCCTTTTTTTTATAACTTTCTTCCTTCCTGAAACTTTTAATACTAACTCTTTAAAATCTAATCCAAGTCATCGATTTAATCCAATTGCTCCACTAAAATTATTTAAATATCCGAATATCACTCTTATTATAATATATATATGTATATCAAATTTATTAAATCATGTTCAAAATATTAGTATTCCTATAAATTTTTCTGCTCGTTATAATTTTACATCATCAGAAATTGGGTTATTCTTTATTTCACCTTCTCTTGGGTATATGCTTGGAAGTCTGTTTGGAGGAAAATACTCGGATTTTTTATCGCAAAAATCATTATTAATTTCTGGCGATTATTGTCCTGAAGTAAGAATAAAAAGTGCTTGGTTAGGCTCTATATTAATTCCAATAACTTGCTTCATTTATGGATGGCTATTAGAAATTAATTTTAACGTCTACGTATTGGGGATATTACTGTTTTTATGTAAGTTCAGCATTATTTTTAATATCGCCGTGTTTTATTAAAAAAACTTATTTTATAGAATTTTTTTTTATAAAGGCTCATTTGGAATGGCAATCACGTTTAACACTTTATCTACATACCTCGTCGATTCATGTCCTGGACGTGGTGCTTCGGTTACGGCATTAGCATGTCTTGTTAGATTATCTGTTCCTGGTATTATAACAATTTTTGAAACTTCTATTGAAGAGAAATTGGGTGTTCGTTGGATGTTTACTTTAATAAGTGTAATATGCTTTCTTAGTATTTTATTACCAGTGGTGGTATATATTAATGGGAAAAAATGGAGATCTAATTTTGTTATTACATTCTAAAATGCAAACTATTCCATATTACCATTTACATATAATATAATTAGCGTTAGTTTTTTAAATAACTTTATATCAATAAATACATAATGAGATTAATCTAGCTAGTAAAAATCCAGTGCTCTAAGTTTATAGATTTTTTTCAATATATTAGGTTCCAACTATAGTTACAACTAATTAATTATAAAAACATAGCATTAAATTATTGTATCCTCAGCATAGGTTTGACTTTTCATTTGAAAAATAATAGCCATCGAACCAAAAATTTTATCATACCTAGGAGTTGTCATGATTTCAATTGTCATTTATTCCAAAAATTCTGTTGCCACACTTTCCAACTATTCTAAAATATTGGCAATTTATACGGAATAATGATGCTCTATATTTGATTTATCGTAATTGTATAGTAATTTGCTGTAAAATTTTGCACAGATTATTGTGGTAGAATAAGTGATTTAGAGATTATATTAGGTTTGTATGGAATTGTCATGATTTCTAAATCTTTAACTGCAAAAAAATTGAATATAATGTTATGAATCAGTGCAATAAATGTAATAGATTAATTTAAAGTTTTTAAAAAAAGCCGAGTATTAATAAGTTACTAGCATCACCCGGTGTAAAAGTTGTCTACATCATAAATTTAATGTATTTTAAAATAAGAAATATCTCGTTTGTTTATTATATTTATTTAATAGGTCGATATAAACAATTACACTTTAAACTTATACTGGCTTTAAGTTTTTTGTAAGTATATAATAATAATTATATTATATATATGAATACATACTTGTACAGTAAGCACTTATTTTATTTTTCTATTACATACTTTACACAGTACGGCACGGGTCTTATGTGACAGCCCGTGCTTTTTTCATTTACTTATTGGCACGGGGTTGTTACGTCAGACACCGTGCAATAAAATAGTTATTATATGGGTGTTGAATAACCCGTTACACACAGGTTCATATTTAAATCCCATGTCTTCGGCACGGAATATGAAGCCGTATGTACTGTGTTATTCACTACAACCCATACAATAACTATAAATTATTGTTTCGAGTCATTTCTGAATTTACTTCAATTCTAAATTGAAACGTGTTCTTTCTCGATTTTCACCAATCGTCAATTCGTAATGCAGATCATGAGACCATAGAATAATTACTTATTAATAATTACATTTATATTTGCAATGATCTTTTTCATAAATATTTATAAAGTTAATTCTTTTATTGTTTTCATCTTTTTTTTTTTTTTATACACTTTATTGTGCAAGGATATGACTTCATGACTCGTAAAATTCGTTCTAAATACTAAAAAATTCTGATCTTCAGTGTAACCCGAAATTCAAGTTAAGGTTCTTTATATTGGCGATAACAGTAGAACTGCTCATGCCTAAACAAAATAGGAATAACTTGGGGATGCAAGTTTGTTATGTCGAAAATTTTACGAAATAATCTGTACTACCACCAGGCTGAGCATGACGGTCATGAAAAAACCTGTAAAAGATATAATTTTTTTTAAACAAAAAAAAATTTAGTAATTATCTTCTTATTATATTCGGTTTAGGCAATACACCTGACCAGATTCCTGCTGTTGCCGTATAAAACTCCCGGGTCTCTTACACCCCACCAAAATTAAAACCTAATATTAGACCCTGGGTCTAGTGCATATTTTACATTCACAGTGGGCAGCCTAAATATTAAAAAAGAACCGCATTTGGTTATTAAAATTTGAGTTCACACCCGGGTCTAGTACATAGGAGGGGCAATTTACAGTAGATTGTTAAAATATATATGAATATTCGAATGTATTCTTTTAATGTATGAAAGTTAGCATTTAATATTTAGTGATTCATTTTTATTCGCGTTTAATTAATTAATTAATTATTTATTTATTTTTTTATTTTTTAGTTTTTTTGCATTATTATTATTTTCGCTTTTTTTTTATTTATTGATAAATGAATTTGCGATTCTAAAATGACAAATGACATTTCACGATTCACGAATAACACATTGAGAATCAACATAAATTCAGAAATGATGCGAACATTATAATGATAAGGGGTTTTAGAATTAAAATTCGTAAATCTTATTTTGATAAAACAAGATGTGTTTATTATCAAATAAGAGATGTACAAATCTTATTTATTAGCGCTTTATAATTTTGGGCTGACCATCATGACGTACATACTATGGTTGTGTAACGTTTGTTATATGTTATATGTAACGTAATCGTTTCATTTTTGGCTGTTGTGTTTCTTTAATGCAGAGATTGACATAAAAAATTTCCTCGCAACACCCAGAAAAGGAAATTTTTTACGATTGTAGCTCACCCACAAAAAATTTTCCAGTCATGTGACTTTTTTATGGCACAAACCAATCAAAATTTGAGATCAGGTGTAACGTGAAAATCAAAACAATCAAAACAATCGATTAAAGCGAAAGAATTAAAGTAATAAATCGAGTGGTTAGGGTTTGGGTTAGACGCTTGGTTAGAGTGCTACTCATAAAAAAATTTTGCAAGGAATTTTTTTTGTTAATGCGCAGTAGACGATTTCATAGACAAACTTCGGAGCTATTAGTGATTTTTTATAAAAAATCATAAAAAGCGCAATTTTTACGTTACACCTGATCCTAAAATTCAATTGGTTTGCACCTAGTTTGCGCCATAAAAAGTCACATGACCGGAAAATTTTTTGTGGGTGAGCTACGCGCATTCGCGCCACCAATCTTTATAGTTTTTTAGTCATATATTTGTTAAAAATATATTCCAGAATTTAACGACATTAACATTTTACTTGATGTTTATTTTCGGGTAATTTCTGGTTATTTCTAAGTTTGTTTAAACTTACGAATTTCGATTTTTTGATTAATGCTTTGGTGTATCCTCGTGAGCCGCCACATTGCCCATTTTATCCAAAAAGGAAATTGTTTATTCCAACATTTTTATATAGTACTTGTGCTAGTGCTTGAGCGTTACGTATCAGTTCTGGTGCTGTTCCCCCAAAAATTTTTTATCGAATTCGTATTGTATTTATAGAGAAAAAAATATAGGGCTTGTATTTTTTTAAGTAAATATTTGCAAATTATTTGCTTGTTTATTTTGATAATTAACGGCAATGATTCATCTCACGTGAGTTTACTGCGTTCAATTTTTCATTTCTTGAACTGACCGAAATCTCAAACGTGGTTATTTATCATGGTGCCAATTCTGTAAATTGATTTTTTGATTATAATTTGTGACATGTTTCATGGCACATAAGTATGTAGTGGTAATGACATGTTTTATCAAACGTTAGGCATTTTGTTTTATTGGTTGAATTCTTACTCGTGATCCCCACATTTCCTTTTAGACTAAACTGGAAAAATTTTCGTATAAAAATTTATAGTTCTAGTGTGCGCTATATGAATTGTGCGCGCGAATTATCAGTTCGTTCTGTTTATGCCCAAAATTTTTTTATCATATTCGGGTTGTATTTATAAGATTTTTAAGTTCGACGACTTTTGATTCCATAATAAAATGTATGCATTGCTATGTAAACTTTATCTTCCAAAATTTTATAATAAAAATATACTGTATATTGTGAAATCAAGACGTCTTGACTATGAAATTCACAGTCTTCTACATAATAATATTAAACTCAATTAACTATTGTGCGTTATGCGTTCTACATATCTTTGATATTATTAACTTAGGTATAGATAACACTAATAACATGCATTGGTGAATCGCATGCTGTGTGCTCAAAGTAAAATAATAAATTTGGCAACAGAACTTTTACAGTACTAATAATAGAAGTCACTGAAAAGGAATCATGACAATTTTAATGCAAACTAACTCAAGCTTAACTACATATTATCTTCATTAGAATAATAAGTTCTGCAACAGAATTTTGTTTACAAAACTCACGATAGAAAATATGTTGATTCCAATGTAGACTCGTCTTAATCAAAATAGCAGTAAGTCCTATAACAGAATTCTTTTAGTAATTTATGTGAAATTAATTCACCTTAACCAATATTGTAGTCACCGGAATAGCTTGTAAGTTCTGTAATAGAATTTTTAATTCATGATAAAATTATAACATTTTCAATGCAAACTAGCTTACCTTAACACCGAAATAGTGAATAGCTTCTATAATAAAATTATTTACAGTAGAGTGTATAATAATTCCAATACAAATTAACCACATATTGTGTCACCGGAATAGCAAGTTCTGTAAAAGAATTATTTACAATAACTCAATAGAAATCATGGTAATTTTAGTACAAACTAACCCAATATTAACTAAAATTAAGGTCACTGGAATAATGAGTAAATTCTATAATGGAATTTTGTCTACAATAACCAACAATAAAAGTCATGATAATGCTAATATAAACTCATTTAATCAGAAAAGCAAGCAAGTTTTGTAATATAATTTTTTCATCAAATGGAATAGTAACTTTTGATAATGAAATCAATACAAACTAGAATGCAAGTGCTAACAGTAATGATAAAAATTAAAACTTTAATACAAGCTTACTCTCCTTAATCACATAAAATTAAAATAATTTCAGGTGCAAACTACCTCAACCTTAACCAATTTTGTGGTACCAAAATAACAAGTTTTATAATACAGTATTTTATAGTTGAATTACAATAATTCTAATATAATAATTTCAGTACAAACAAACTTAACAATATACTATAGCCACCAAAACAGCAAGTAAGCTTTATTATAGTAACTCATGATAGAAATTACAATAACTCTAATACAAACTAATATAAACTTACCACATAGAAAAAAAAACAATTCTATTAAAATTAATCTTAATTATCTGTGGTCACTAGAATAGTGAGTAGGTTCTGTAACAGAATTTTTTATATATCATAGTAAAAATCATGAAATTCTAATGCAAACACATATGATCTTAATATTAAATAAGTTCTATAAAAGAATATTTACTATAGCTTATTATAAAAATCATAACAATATCAACACAAACTAACTTCCAACTATTTGTATTGCATTATCACTCTTTTTAGTGAATAAACCAATAGAATATTCAAAATCATTCTGTCAAAATCATTCTTTGTAGCATATGGACATTATATCTGAGAAATCTTTGGGTCTCTTCTTAAAAATTTTATTAGAAGCTCTCTAATTCATATCAAACCTTCAGCATTACTAAGACAGTTAAACATATGACTATTTTGAAATCATAAATACGATCACTAAAGGGGTGCTGTGCTGGCAGTGACCCACTTACACTTGTAATATATAAAAAAACAATTCAAACTTCTTGATTATTTGATTTCTTACTAATCAATACAATTATATAAAAAGCTCCCTTAGCATTACATTTCTAACCTTGTTATTATATAAAATAGTATACACAGCATGTCATTAAGTTTGAATAAGCTGGATTGGAACTATTATGCGATTTATTGCAAAGAATTCTGTTATAGAATTTTACTAATCAGTATATACAGTGGTTAAAATTGAGTTATTATTAGAATTTCATAATTTTACTATAAATTAAAAAAAATTCTGTTACAGAATTTTTCATTATTTGGTGACTGCATTATGTAGTTAAGGTTCAATAAGTTGTATTAGAACAATTATTGCCAATAAAGTATATATAGTATTAAAAGGTGAGTTAGTATTGGGATTCTGATTTCTATACAAAAATAAACAATTACAAAACGTATTTACTATTCCAGTGACCCAGTATATAGTTAAAATTGAGTTCGAATTATTATGATTTACTGTAAAGAATTCTATTATATAATTTATTTATAAATACAATATATACAATAGTTAAGGTCACAAAAGTTAATTTTTTGTTTTGTATTAGGCCACGCAAAGCTGATTTTTGCTTTGCATTATATAAGATCTGAAAATTGGAGTTGGTCAGTCAGATTTTTTTTTAAAAAAAAAACTTACTGTAAATTAATAGAAACCTTGTTTTCATTTCATACAACAAAAGATAAAAAAATTGAGTTAGCAGTCATTTTTTCCATCTGTTTTATCAGATAATTGTGAGAAATTAAGGTTTCTATTTGGTAATACTAGATAAGGATAATAGAAAAAAGGTGCAAGTTGAGGATGACGAGAGTAGGGTAGGTGCAACAGGCATGGTAAGGGTAGAGAACTGGCCATCTTCAACCAGACCTGAGTTGGTCACGATTTTAGGTGCGCTTCTGACAACTAAGATGAGGGCAAAGGTTGTGATAAAATCAGATAGTGCAGCAGCAATTAGTGCAATTAACAAAGCACTTAATAGGAGGAGCTATAGGGATATGCTTAAAGCTAAGAATAGAGCGATCCTTGATAAATTGTAGAAATAGTCGATAGTAAGGAGCTTTTTATTAGCTTTTGCAAAGTTAAGGCTCATGTAGGAGAAAAGTGGAATAAACTTGCAGATTCCTTGGCGAAGGATGCTTCAAAACTAGATGATCCGTGGATATGGCCTTTTAAAAGGCAAACTTGTTGGAACACAGTCCTGATATGGAACCAAAGGCAGGTAGAAGCACCCCCAAGGAAATTCATTATAGACTTGAAGCGAAGATATGTGGAAGGCAGTTGGCTCATATCAAAAAAAAATTATTGCAGCAAATTCGAAGACACAAAAGAAGAAGCAATCTGGGCTTTTGGCTGGTCCAGATTTAAAGAGCTTGTAGGTACCAAGTGTACGTTGATTGAGCAAAGCAAGATGCTCTCCATGAGAGTTAAAGGTCTTTGTAATCTATTGCCAACATTGGAGGAGCTTCATATAAGAAGACCTGATATTTACACCTCTTCAAACCGTTTTCTCTGTGAAGAAGGTTTGAAGGAGGTTGTGAATCATTTGGTGTGCTACAAGTTTTTTTCAGAAGACTGGAGGGCCGCAATCAACATGTGTACTAGTATGGCATGAAAATTATTAGAAGAACAAACCAGAGCTATGTGGAGCGTGCAAGACTTACAGAAGCTAATTTTCAAGAAATCAGATGCGGAGTAGGTCCAAACGATACAAGATTTGCTTCACGGAATAATTAGGAAAGCAGATTTTGATTATGTACGGAGCATGATCCCAAGTTCAAAGGAAGTGACAGAGATTTTTAAGGCGCTAACTTTCACGGTGCAAAAGTGTTTCTACTATTACATTTGGATAAGGAGATGCGAGTTGTTTGCCGACTGGGAAAAACTAAACGGGATATGTAATACGCTCAAAAGGAAGCGAGGTACTAGTCAAGAACCTCGAAGACGAATTAAGCCAGCAGAAGTTAAGAATGTACAACAAGGTCCACGCAAAAATTGAGTTTTGAATGACTGCTCGATCGCAGTAAATGAGCTTGTTCAGACTTCTTTGAACACACAAATCTCAAGTTCCATCCCAGCAACGTGGTGGACAAAATGGTAAAGATTAGCATTTCGAATACTATAAGGTAACTGGGTACCTTGTTATAGCCAAAGGGTTTACACATTATTGATTGCATGTATAGCTTTCTGGTTGACGAACACCAGTGCGACAATCATACTTGGGAACTAGTTGAGATAGCCAGGTATTGGCCTATTTAAACATTAGATAGATTTGTAGTATGTAATTATAATACAATATTAACTAATAAAATAGAGCAAGATTGTCAAAGGAAAAAAAAAAAAGATAATAGAAAAAAATAAATATCAAAAATCAAATTGGTATATTTGGGATCTAAAAAAATTTTGAAAAAATGGTTTAGCAGGTAATGCAAACTGAATATTGACTTTGTATGGCTTTAGACTTAAAAGTCAAAAAAACAGATACTATTTCCCAGAGCAATGCCTGGGCTCTATAAGATAGTTTTTATTGTTAGTTATCAAATTCATTAGTTTATCTTACCTCTGAAAGTTCCTGAAATGTTCCAGTTAGTTATCAGATTTTTTTTTAAAAAAATTACTATAAATTAATAAAATAATCTTGTTTTTTTTTGTACAACAAAGGATCAAAAAATTAAGTCAGCAGTCATATTTTTTCCATCAGTCTTATCAGATAATTATAGAAAATTAAGATTTCTATTTGGTGATACCAGATGAGAATAATAGAAAAAAATAAATGTCAAATTTGAATTGGCATATTTGGGATCTAAAAAAAATTGAAAAAATGGGTTAGCAGGTAATATAAACTAAATAATTGACTTTACATTGCCTTAGGCTTTAGAGTCAAAAAATAAAAGAACCTATTTTTTTCAGGGCAATACTCATACTCTGTGAGATAGTTTTTATTTTAGTTATCAAATTTATTAATTATCTTACCTCTGAAAGTTCCTAAAATGTTGCAAGTTGGTCAGTTGAATTTTTTTAAAAAAAAAGTACTATAAATTAATAGACTAACTTTGTTTTTATTTCATACAACAAAGAATCAAAAAATTGAGTTACCATATTCCTCCAAAAATAAGCACCCTCTTGGAGCAATTTTTATATCCAAAATTCTCTTGATCTAATAATCGGATCTGCATAATTTTGGTACTATTTGAATCGACTTATCAAAATGATTCGAATGACACCAAAATCACACAGATCTGATTATTAGATCAAGAGAATTTTGGGTATAAAAATTGCTCTGAGGAGGTACATATTTTCAGAGAAATACGGTAGTAGTCATATTTTTCTATCAGTTTTATTAGACAATTAAAGGAAATTATGCTTTCTATCTGGTGATACCAGATAAGAATAACAGAAAAAAATAAATGTCAAAATTGAATTGGCATATTTGTGATTTAAAAAAATTGAAAAAATAGATTAGCAGGTAATGCAAACTAAATAATCAACTTTGTGTGGTCTTAGACTTAAAAGTCAAACAAACAGAAACTATTTTCCAGGGCAATGTTCAGGCTCTGTGAGATAGTTTTTATTATTAGTTATCAAATTCATTAGATTATTTTTCTCTAAAAGTTCCTAAAATATTCTGAATTAGTTAAACAAATTTTTTTTTAAAAAAATTACTATAAATTAATAGAATAATCTTACTTTCCATTTTATACAACAAAGGATCAAAAAATTAAGTCAGCAGTTATATTTTTTCTATTAGTCTTATTAGACAATTACAGAAAATTAAGATTTTTACTAGTGATACCACATGAGGATAACAGAAAAAAATAAATGTCAAAAATCGAATTGGCATATTTGGGATTATACATGAGGACGAAAGCATTTCAGGTTCTAAAACCCGAAATTAAAATTTGAAGACGAAATTGTTTTTGATCTATTTTACTTGAAAGACAAAATTATTTGATACTTTTTTTGAATAGACAAAATTATAAGGAACATATCTATATAACTTTTATTTGCTCTTCCTTATAAAAAATTTTAATTTTCTCTAATGAAGACGAAATAGGCCTTTTTCAAAAATCAATTTCAGTGGCATCACTATTTGGGATCTAAAAAAAATTAAAAAAAATAAATCAGCATGTTATGCAAACTGAATAATCGACTTTGCATAGCTTTAGGCATAAGAGTCAAAAAAACAGAAACTATTTTCCAGAGCAATGCCCAGGCTTTGTTAGATATTTTTTATTGTTAGTTATCAAATTCATCAGATTATCTTATCTCTGAAAGTTTGTAAAATGTTCTGAGTTGGTCAGTCAGATTTTTTTTTTTAAAAAAAATTACTGTAAATTAATAGAATAACTTTGTTTTTATTTCATACAACAAAGGATCAAAAAATTGAGTTATTAGTTATATTTTTTCCATCAGTTTTATCAAACAATTACAGAAAATTAAGGTTTCTATTTGGTAATACCAGATGAGGATAACAGAAAAATAGACATTAAAAATCGAATTGGTATATTTGGGATCTAAAAAAAAATTGAAAAAATGGGTCAGCAAGTAATACAAACTGAATAATTAACTTTGCGTAGCCTTAGGCTTAAAGTTAAAAAAAACCAGAAACTATTTCTCAGGGCAATGCCTGGGCTATATAAGATAGTTTTTATTGTTAGTTACAAATTAATTTGATTATCTTATTTCTGAAAGTTCTTAAAATGTTCTAAGTTGGTCAGTCAGATTTTTTTTAAAAAAAATCACTGTAAATTAATAGAATAATCTTGTTTTTATTTTGTACAATAAAATATTAAAAATTGAGTCAGCAATCATATTTTTCTATCAGTCTTATCAGACAATTATAATAATTAAAATTTCTATCTGGTGATACTACATAAGAATAACAGAAAAAAATAAATGGGGAAATGGGGGCCCCACAGCAAAAGGTGGTGATACTCAAAAAAAATTTTTTTTTGTAAAAACTTTATTTTTGCAAAAATTAGACTATTTAAAACACTATATTAAAAAAACTACAAAAAAAATTTTTTTAGTCTATCACCACCTTTTGCTGTGGGGCCCCCAAATATCAAAAATCAATTTGCATATTTGGGATCTAAAAAAAATAACAAAATGGGTCAAAAAGTAATACAAACTAATAATCAACTTTGCATGAACTTAGACTTAAGAATCTAAAAAAACAGAATCCATTTTCCAGAGCAATGCCTGGGCTCTGTAAAATACTTTTTATTGTCAGTTACCAAATTCATCAGATTATCTTATTTCTGAAAGTTCCTGAAATGTTCCGAGTTAGTCAGTTGGATTTTTTTTTAAAAAAATTACTATAAATTAATAGAATAACCTTGTTTTTATTTTGTACAACAAAGAATCAAAAAATTGAGTTAGCAGTCATATTTTTTCTACCAGTCTTATTAGACAATTACAAGAAATTATAGTTTCTACAAGTGATACTGCATAAGGATAACAGAAAAAAATAAATATCAAAAATCAAATTAGCATATTTAGAATCTAAAAAAAAAATTAAAACAATAGGTCAGTGGTAATGCAAATCTATATGCATTTATATTTGTTAATTAAAACAATCCTGAAATGTTCCAATATCCTTCTAAACTATTTTCTAATTTTATTAATATTACTTAAGAATTTTATATAAAACTTGCTTATTATTCTAATAATTACAATATGTAGTTAAAGTTGAGTTAGTTCATATTAAATCATTATAGCTTTATCATGTATTACTGTTATAAAACCTTACTATTCTGGCAATACACAGTATGTGAATTACCAATGCACATTATTAATGTTATCCATATCTCAATTTAATTTCAAAGATACAAAATATGCATAACAAACAGAAGCAATTTTTTAAATCTAAAAGATGCAAAGTGCATATAATGAAAAAAATTAATTTTTTAAAAATAATAGAAAATAACAACTAGTTATATAATTTATATTAATAAACAAATTATGAATTATTATGACATTAACATGAAATATCACATAATTACAAATTTGTTTTAGTCTTATTTAAATTTTCTCATGGTCGGATTTTAGTTGAATCAATTCAATTTTTTCTTGCCCTCTAATCACGTTTTTTGGAGATGCCTAATTAAAAACATTTAAACAGAACAAATGTTATAATTATTACAAATTTAATAAATTGGCATAAACTAATTAAAGTTTTCTCATACTCTGGTCACATTTTCTAAAGATAATCAATCAAATCGTTTAAATAGAAAATATCATAACTTTAAAATTTTAATAAATCGCATAAAATCAAAGTTTTTCTCACAAACTGGTTATATTTTTTGAAGACGACCAATCCAAAATGTTTAAATGAACAAACTCTAAATTAGAAGGTTTAGATAGATGCTTTCCTCATAGTTTAATTTTTACTAATTTAAATTTCCAAATTCTTTGATTTCTCATAGCTTTACTACAAAACCTCGAATACATAATTGTAATATGATATAGAAACTGACAAAGTTAGTTTTAATATTGGTCTATCTTTTCAGAATATCATAAATATCTATACAAATATATAGATGCATAATGTTAGTATAGTAAATGTCATACTTTCATTACTTTACTCTAAAATTTTTTTTCATATTTTGTCACTGTTTAGTTAATAGGTAAATTTAATCCAAACTTAACAAATAAATATATTTGAATATAACCTTTTTATAACTTCTAAAGTTTCTCACAGGTCTTTTGATTATAACTTCTAAAGTTTTTTACAGGTCTTTTGATTTTGTTCAAAGTGCACAACCAAAAAATTTACAGTTATTAAATATTTAAATATATAATCAATCAAAAAGTACACAAATCTAAAATTCCTATACACAATCACATTTTTCGTTATGACTAATTAAAAATGTTAAAGTGCACTGACTTAAAAAAAATAATATGGATTATATATATTATATATATTATATATACTAGACTAATGTGTAGCATTGTAGAGCCGGAGCCAAAATATTTAAAATTTTAAATACTATATTGTACTGCATATAGTATTTATACTAGGCTAATGCATAGCATATGTTCAGAACCTATTATATGATGTTTATCATATTATACAAATGCATTAATATGCATATGTTGATAATATTAAAGCACAGATATAGACACGTGTGCGGACAGACAAAAAATTTTCAAATTCTATTTCTGATAAGATTTACATAACATATATGCAAGTATATCAAAAAAGTAAAATTTGTCAAGATTTTTACAATTGAAGCACATCAGGAAGGTAATTTTTGTATCACTTTGCATAGACACTAATTGACCGTCGCTATGCTCTGGCCAATTAGTGCTTCGATCCTACTTTTAAAAAGCAATCCAGATTAGATTCAGATTTTCTTTTATGTATCTAGTTTAATCCAATTATAATCTAAATTAGTAAATTGGAATTCAATCTATAAAAATTATTAACAGCCAATCAAAATTATGGTTTCAATACTACATATGTGCACTATGATCCTTTATTACTATATATCAAAAATTATAGACAGTAATTTGTTTGATTGGCTACTGATTGGCTAATATAAATCAATTGTCCGGGTAACTTATTTATACACTTTAAAGTACCTTTTTAAGGATGTAAAATTATACAAGTGAAAAATCATCACAAATATATTTTTAGCTACAGAAGAGTACTAGAAAGTTAACTCTAAAATTAATCTTTTATAATCTCTTACTTAGAGAAGTTAGCTTATATGCAACTTTCTGAACTAGATAACGAACAAAAGCTTTATTTGAATTTCAATATGCATTAAAAAAAAATAGCTGCTAATAAAATAGCTAGTTTTTTTTAGAGATTAGAATTTCAGATTTGGTTTTTAAGCAAAATAAGTTCGTTAATTGTATTAGCAATAAAAAATTTAGGGTTAGAGTAAAGTACTCATTAATTGGTTTTTAAGTTTGGGTTTATAGATTGTAGATATGAGTTTGGGTTCTCAGATTGTTCTGTAATTATATTTAATAAGTTCTGGTTGTTTTAGTAGTTGAAACCTGATTTTACTCTTTTTACATATAATTAACCTATTATTATATATATTCAGTGTTATTACCAATTTGTATAAACTTTTTTCTTGAAGTTTTTATTTTTAGTACTGTAATATTGTAAAATAATGAATAAAAATTGTAATTTGATTGGTTAATAATTATGTGTAAATTTGTAAATTAATCTAAAAAATTAGCTAATTAGACAAACTTCTGTTTATGATATATAAATATGTCTAACAAAATACCAGGTACTGATATATGAGAATAGAGTTGGTAAGTTTTTAGGTTTGGAACCTAAAAACCAAGTTTTGAAACCCAGTTTTTAAAAACTAGGTTTCAATTTTAAAACCTAGGTTTTTAGATTTGATTAAGTTATATATATATATATATATATTATATAATATATACTATATATATATTTTTATTGTATATTTATTGGATTCGTATTATTTCACTGACAATCACTTCACAGACATAATATTATACCGACACCCATTTTACCGACAAGCTTTTTTTACCGACAAATAACTCGCCGACACTCGATTTGCCGACAAGTATGCTTTCACTGACATGTTGATTTTACCGACACACACTTCACCGACAGTTAATTTTACTGACAAAATCAACTTACCGACAAGCTCATTTTACCGACAATAAAATCATCGACAAACAATTCGCCGACAAACAATTCGCCAGATGCCTTAAGTATTATGGTTGATACTGAAGTTATAGGGTCTCGATTTGAAACTATAAGCCCTGCTAAAATTCACATATACTCTATAAATATGAAATCTATACCCAAACCTTACCCTAACCCTATAAGACAAGGACGAAAAAAACATCCAAAAAAAATTTTAAAATGTTATATCAAAATAGGTCATAACTTCAGCATTAGCCGTGACAATAATTATTATACGACAGGGTGAAACCTGAGTTGTGAAATAGTGAAACCTGCTATGATCATCACGTGAGGGTGAAATCCGCTTTTATATAATAAAAAACATAATAAAACGCGAATTTTACCCTAACCCGATCTACAAAGCAGATTTCACTATTTCGTAACTCAGATTTCACCCTGTTCTATTATTATTATCGTTATTACTATAATAAAATGTCAATTTTTATTGTCATTATTAATAAATTGCATAATACGTAATTATTCTTAGTAGTTTATTACATTGCTGTGGTCTCATATATCAACAAGTTGCATTGTCAGTAATTGTATTGTCGGCAAATCGTATTGTCGACGAATTGTATTGTCGGTAGAATAAGCTTGTCGGTATATTCTTTTTTCGGTAAAATGAGCTTGTCGGTAAGTTGATTTTGTTGGTAAATATAACTGTCGGTGAAGTGTGTGTTGGTAAAATCAACTTGTCAGTGAAAAGGAACTTGTCAGTAAATCAAGTGTCGGCGAATTTTGTGTCGGTAAAAAAAGCTGGTCGGTAAAATGATTGTTGGTGTAGGTTGATGTCTGTGAAGTGATTGTCAGCGATTTGATTGCCACCCATATTTATTAATATAGCTTATTAAGTTATATATATATAAATAGTAATTAATATATTGTTGCAAAAAAATCTGCTACTAGGATTGCAGGTTATTGTTTATTAACCCTTAATAATAGGTTTCTATTTGCAATACCAATATCAATATGTAGTATAATATGACAATATTACAATTTATATTTATATATATTACTATACTAACTATAATAAGGTTTAAATACTAAAAATAAATTAGAGACTGATTGAAACTACATATGATATAAGTTTTAATTTTGAACCATAATATAGAAATTTTATTTGTATGTTATTTTGATAATAATTAATTTAATACTTTCTATATATTTGTATAATAATTAATATTATAGAGTTTTAGAGCTAAATCATTGGGTAAGCAGTTGTAATCATAGTTTGGGTATTACTTTAATAGCAGATTAATACTTTATATATGAGTTATATTGTGCTCATTAATTATACTATATAAACTAAGCATTATAGCATATCACTAGTAGAGTTTGTAACAATAAAAATAAAATTATCTTTTAAATATAAAATTAAATATAAAGCTTCAGACCCTGGGTTGGATAGCGTAGTAGTTAGCACTCCAGGGTCCTATTCGCAAGGTCGCCGGTTTGAGTCTAGTGGATAACAGAAACTGTATTAGGACCACGAATAGTAAAAGATCTATGATGAGGTGTTGAATTTCTCTACCGTTCCCGAACAAGGTACTACATTAATAATGAGTTGCGTGACATAGCCACGGGGTTATGCAGCACACAGAAAAGGAAAAACCTGACAAGAAATGTCATAAACTTTAGGACTATCCACTATAAAAAGGAACAGGATGAATGACCTAATTAGGAAGTAAGAAATCAGGAACCTAATACTATACTGACTAAAAATGGAAAAGTAGCTCTTGGAGTAGATAAAAAACAGCTGACCTAGAAAGCATACCAGCAGGATGTGTAGTCCCTTTAAGCTACCTATGATCCTATGGTACCACGTGGTTGACCTGCTGGAGTTGGCTGGGAAAAACAGATAATTGGAGGGAGGTATAGATTAGGAATCTCCTGTATATATAAAAATTAAAAATGACCTTTGATATAATGAGTTAATAAAAAGCAGCCACACGCCACCTCTGGGTAGTTCCCAGTAGGAAAACATAAAAAAAAAATATAAAGCTTCATGTCATCCTATGAAATTAACTTTGATAAAGTAATTCATTACTATTTTTGTTTTAAACTAGGTTTTGGAACCAGGTTTTGAAACCTAGTTTCAAACTAAACCTGGATTGGTTTAGATTTGAAACCTAGTTTTAAAATATAGATTTTTAGATTTATAAAGTAAAACCTAAAAGTTTGAAACCTAAACCAAACCTAAACCAACATAACCATCTCTATATGAAGAATCATTATCACAATATCTAGAATTATAATCTGAAAAATTCTTATCATTAATTTAAAATATAATACAGTTCTATGTAGCTGTTTAAAATTAATAGATACAAATATCTGAAATTAATTCAAATTATTGAATGAATCCAAATTTATTGGATCATGAATTGAAGCACTAATATATATATTACAGCATATATATAATTATATATATATCTGATATATAGTATATATATATATATATTATATATATATTTAGAGAATTGCTATTTCTGCTTCATTTTTTCCAATGCTACTTCTAGTCTAGCCTTTGACTCTTCTGACCCTTCTGACCAGTCATGTGTAATTTAATACAAACTGAGATCATATGACTTTCAGATTCTTGCATTTTGACTAATGATTAGATTACATGAAATCAGAATTATGTGATCCAGTAACAATAATAGCCAATAAAAATTTAACCCAAAGTAGGTTCAAATTTAAACTACAAAATAAGTTACCCCATGATTGACAATAGTTGCTCATCACTTAAGTAATCTTATTTGAAAGATCAAAATACACATAGGGGAGTAATAAAAATTAGATAATTTTTTAGGAAAAGGAGTAAAAAAAGTTGAAATTATATGGGCCCTCAAAAGTAGAAACCAAGGAATTTGGCCGATCACGGGTTTTGAGAAAATCAGCAAAAACTATTTTGTTACACAAAATCAAAACAATCTAAAATTAGGTTATTCATGATTAACAAACCTGTTTAAACAGGATTATTAGATCTGTAGATCTGTATTACTGTTATTAAATCTCGGTAAATCTAGTTTTAGATTATAGCGTCAAAAGCTTTTAACCATTGTATCGCAAAAATTTATTAAAGTGATCAGACTTTCATTATTAACTAAAAAAGATTGGGCCTAAAATTTGATAGAACAGTGACGTTCATGACTAATTTTTCCTACTACTTCATATCGGAGTACTATAAAAGTGGTTAAAAGAATAAATACTCCAATATTTGAATAATTAGTAGAACCAATCAGAAGAAATTAGTTTATTGCACGGGTCTTATGTAACAAACCGTGCTTTTTTAATTGTCTTGGATAGGTCAGTTAGGCATTATTAGGACTTAATTTCTTTAAATCCTTATTAGATAGAATCGCATATTATTGGATTTTTGTTTTTTTAAAAAAAAATTTATTGAACAAGACATATATTATTTGATCTTTGCTTTCTTTAAAATTCTTTATTTATTGGATTTTTGTTTTTTGTTTTCAAATTTTTTATTGGACAATTCATACATTATTAGATCTTCGCTTTGAATCTTCACATTCTTTAAATTCTTTGTTAGACAGTTTCGTATTTTATTTGGGTGGATTGCATGTTCTTAAGTTTTTGCTTTTTTTAAATTCTAATTATACTGAGTCATATGTTATTTTGTTTTACTTTTTTATATAATTTTAAATTTTCACTTTCTTTAAACCTTTTAAATAAGGCTATATATAATTATAGTTTGTTTTTAGATTAGATTTAGCTCTTTGTTTTTTTTTAAAAAAAATTCTTATAAATGAGATTTACTTTATTAGATTTATGTTTGACCTTTGTTTTAATTGTTGATATTTAGCACAAAAGAATTAATAATTTAAATCATAAATAAATTCTTTTTTATTTACGCTATTATTTAATGCGTGTATTAAATATTTCATGTCAATAAATTTAAATTGGCTTTTAATTGAGGTGAGGGTGACGTCATGAAAAACTATTATAAATTTATGAACAGTCTAAATTTTTTACTGTTCACTATTAAAAAATTTTTTGAGAACAGTAAAATAAGAATATTGTTCTCATAAGTTTTCAATTTGCTATAGTAACTACTTATTTGAGGTTATACTTCATATTTATAACATTAGATTGGCATTTTTTTTTTAGTGAGCATAAGTGAGAACAATAACTAATTTGCTAAGAACACTTATAACTATTACACTGTTCTCACGATTAAGTCTGAAATTTCCAACACTGGGTGACGCACAGATTGTTACGTCTGACCGTACAATAATATTTTATGGTTATTGTATTGGATTGTATAAATAACTAAATTTGTATGAGTTAACCCGTGCAAATTCAGTTATTTTCTACAACCCATACAATAACTATAACAAATTCCATGATGTTTTCAAAAATGTGAATACAGTAACAAAGAATCTGGAAAAAAAGATCGATATTGTAAATTTCCCATAACGTGTTATTTGTTTATAAAATGTAATAATAAACAAAAAAATTAGCCCTTATTTCAAAAAAAGGTTTCGTCACAATCATATACACCATAAATTTATTAAGACTAATATCATTCGTTATTTAAGAATTACAATATATAACTAAAATATCACTAAAATATCTTAATTCAAACTAAGATATTTATACATCAACATATCAGATGAAGAATATCAATGCTATTTAAGGTCTGTACCGGTTCTTACTGGTACCTCGGTACCAGTAAGTACGTTGTAAAACGAGAATCAGCCGGTCAATCGTTCCGCAGCAATTGGGTAACCGACCGACAGAATACGAATGACGAAATCAGAAAGAGGCGTGTTATATTTGGTGAATGGTTAATAAAGGCGTGATTTATAATATTTATGATTTAGGTACTTTATTAATAGGTAAGGCGGGGAATTCACTCTCGTTCCCAAAGGGTGGCATTTATTTATAATAATTCAATATTTATTTTTACATGCCAGAATCTCCTACTTTACTGATATCGCTGTAATCACTGATATCACTGCAATCGCTGACATACCTCGAATTGCCTGTATAGCTGATATCACCCATATTATTGTTATTCGTGATATTACTGACATCCTCTGAATTCCCCTAATTCTTGAATTCCACCGGTAAACCCTAATTCGTCGATACCCGGGTCACAAGTGCATGTGCCTGCATCAGGTCACGTTTCCGGTCTCACAACCATACGCATATATCATCTATGAGGTCTATTTTAGATTGTCATTTATGAAAGTAATAGATAATCGTATTTCGTTCTCCACAATATAAAAGCGTTGAACAAAAATAATTATATAAAATCATGAGAATATAATGATACAGAATTGACCATTACAATATGTTTAAAAAAAATGGAACACTTTTACTAAACCAGTATTTCAAAAAATGGAATACTTTTACCAAACCAGTATTTAAAAAAAAGGAGTGCATATCAGTTTTTGGAATAGTACACTAAAAATTTTTGAAAAATGGAATACTTTTACAAACCAGTATTTCAAAAAATGGAATACTTTTACCAAACCAGTATTTCAAAAAAAAAAAATAAAAAAAGGAGTATATATCAATTTTTGGAATAGTACACCTAAAAATTTTAAAAAAAATGGAATACTAATACCAAACCAGGATTTCAAAAGATGGAATACTTTTACCAAATCAGTAGTTCAAAAAAAAAATAAAGAAAGGAGTGTATATCAGTTTTTGGAATAGTATACAACATATGCAATGTTACTAAAGAAAATTATACTTAACAAGCTTCATAACCTTCTTTTTCATTGATTTATGAGCTTATATCTTTTACAATATATTGTTACATCGAATTATTTTTAGTTTTAATATTTGTTATTGATAATATCGTGATGCTAAAAATAAACGCATGTAATGAGAAAGCGAGATTTTTTTTATTTTTAATTATTGGGATTTCCATCTTTTGATTTTCATTAGTGTTTTGTACCGAAATCCAATTTATCTTCAACTGGAACTTATTTTGAAATTTGAATAATTATACCATGGAAAATAAATATATAAAAGCGTATTCTCTCTGACATTGATTTCTCATCAACATTTGATTTCTTATCATAGTTGATTTTTTATTTTTCATCAACATTTTAATTTCTCATCAAATATTTCCATAATATTAAATCGTTCGATAATACTTAAAATATTAAAGAAAATTTTAATAATAAAACTCTAATACAAGAACTTTAACCATTTTATTACTTTAAAATTTTTTTAAAAACAAAATGAAGCCTTTTCATTTTATTTTTTTTACCCTCTTCATGTTCTCTTTTTCGGGCACTTTATCGAATGCTCATCCTAAAATTTGCCCTGCTACTTTGCTTTCGGCCACATCTGGAATGGATATAAAAGGACAGATGGGATTTTACCAAGATTCTAATGGATCGTTATGGTTAACAGGCGCTTACCAGTATGGTTTTCAAGACCCCAAAGAGTGGGATTATTGCTATACCATACAGAATAAGTGTGGTGAAATTTTGTTTAATCTCACTGATTCATTATGTATGGAGTATGCTAAAGACAGTGGATGTGATGGTTATGATGATAAATCAAAAAATTATAGTAAGAAGAGAAGCATTTTTAATAAAAGGCATGAAGATAAATGTGAAGTAGGTCCATGGGGAACTAAGCCTTGGGTGGTTAAAGTGGGCGATTTAACTTGGGATTGTGGTGATAAAGATGGCTTTAAATACCAAAATTGTGATGGTAAAGATATTTACAAAGACATGGTGGAGGGCTATGATTCAGAAAAAACTCCGAAACGACTTGCGAATCAAGGACCTGCATCTGGATTTTATCTAGTTATTGATGGTCAAAGTAAATGGGGAAAACGTGCGAGTATTAAATCACCCGCTGCAATTAACGTTAATAACCAAGGTGGTGAAGTCGCACCTGCAGCACCACCAGCTAAAGGACCAAGGAAGTAACTTCTTTTGACCCGTACCAGTACCATCTACTGTTGATGCACCAACTACAATAGTATATATGTATTTTTTATTATTATTTTCATGAATAGATGCCCTCTAGCACTTAATATTGAACTTTTCATAAGCAAATATTAAAAATATTTGTTATGTGTAATTTTTTTGGCATAAAACCATTTATTGGCTTTTTTTTTTTTATATAAATATAAAGAATGAAGGTTCGATTATTAATAAAGTCTATATATAAACTGAACATAAATCTCTAATACTACTAAAGATATAACGTCTGTCATCTTTATGCGATCTGATTGGTAAGATTGAATTACCCGTGCCACTTCCGTGCCTACTTACGTGTAATTTTTGTTCGTTTGCTTATCGCTTTTGATAGCATATAGCATATACAGCATAATATATAACACATTATAATTGATCGAATCCGTATTTAAGCAATATTTGTAAATGAATTCTTGAATGCTGTTGTCCGTTAAATTATGAAAAAATCAAAACCAGGTTTCTGCTTGGTGCATTCATATTTATCGCTTTGGCACGTATCATCAGTCACCTCTAGAGTAATGTACATACATAAATGATTTTTCGGGGGCTGTTGTCCGTTAAATTATAAACTTAAAATAAAAAAAAAAAACAGGATTCTTCTTGTCGCATTCATGCCTCACTTTGGTAGCCACTTATCCAATCACGCTAAACCAAATTTATTACGATGTACGTAAATGATGTAATAACCGACACGATTTTATATATCTTTATATGGCTGAATCACTCAAAAATATTATTGTATTTTACGTGTCTATTTTTCTATGCAAATTGTTAAATTTTGTGATAATTCTATGTTATACTAAATAGTATAAATTTGACCGATTTCGCTTTTGTTTTGTCTGTTAATTTATAAATATTATATAGATAAATATATTTATATTTATTTTATTTGTTTCATAACGCCGCGTTTATTTTATCGTCCTAAGGAGAAGCTAATACTGCATTACAAAAACGAAGAAGGGTGAGCGATCTAGGTGGCATTTTTTTAGATGGGCCTAATTTATAATTAAGCTTCGATCTATATAATTAGTATTCGAATATGATATTACCTTTGAAAAAATAATATTAATACAACCTACTAAGATTACTAATCACTATAATAGCTATTTTAACTATAAAGTCATATTTACTGTACAAAATGATATTATTTAATTTTATTGTTAATTATCTTTATTAATAAATATTTTTCGTTAATGCAGGTTCGTAAGGATGTACCAAAATGCTAATAAAAGCCATAGTAACCCTGCCCTATAAGAAAAGTGGTACGGGTTGTGGTACGGGTTGGTGTCGGGAATGCTCGAAATGGCGCGGATCTTGTGGCACAGGAACGTTTTACGGAATGGCACGGACATTGCGGCAAAAGGTGGCTCGTAATATCACGTCATATGAAATGGCACGTTCAGATGATACGTGTGTGTACGTTACACACGTGTTGGCTCGTTTCGTGGAGAGCGAAAGATCAGTAAAGGATTTTTTTTAAAAAAGAGCGATATCTCATGATTTCACTAATGAAGCTTCCCTGTGTGTCTTAACAAAAAAAACTCCTTACAAAATTTTGCTTCATATGCAGTTAGCTTGTTCATCTTATATTGATTACTTATGTAAATTTATGTTTTATAGTTAATCCACATCGTTATCGCGGTGACACGTGAATTTACGTTCATTAAACTGCTGCAAAACCCGTGCCATTTACGGTCCAATTGGCACGGGCACACGGTCCCACACGGTCCACCGAATCAGAACCAACTCGGGGCCATACCCGTGCAAATCCGGACCTTGACCCGTGCCAAAATGACCCACCCGTGCCTATCCGATGCCATCCCGTGCCTATACGGTACATTTTTCTTATAGGGCTGGTACAATAAATGCTCTAAATCCATAACTTATTAAATACACCAATTGTTTCTAGCCAACAAAAACTTTTAAGTAAATTGAAGCCAAATAAAATAATGTGCAATATAAACTCGATTAACTTTTTGATATGCCAATTTGCAAAATATTATAATATTCATCAAATATGATCCATAACTTTACTATTATTATTAAAAGACATCATAATTATTATTTATGCATCATTTAAAATATCGATGGTAAGTGCTTTAAAATACAATGTTTTATTAATAAATCATGTTTGCATTGTTCTAGAATTAGGTTTGTTTTAAAACAAATATCACCGATTTAATAACCATAAGTTACGATAATTACAAATCAATTGCATAGTTTAATTAGAACAAGATTATCGTGATAGTAATTTAATCAGGGATATGCCTGCAGCGGTCCAGTTAAATCCGGTAATGCACATGAATGTAACGTCATTGTGTCGTTTACATATGATCTTTCGCCTTCAATCAGTTTTCTTTTGCAGTTTGATGACGCTTGTTCTATAGCGCAGGTATGTGACTCCCGTGCTTTTCATCGTGTGATCTACTATCACTCCGCAAAAATTCTTTCGGTAAATCATAGTGATTTGATCCCTATTTCTATATGGTTTATACAGCATGATAGAATTGGCTTTTGTTACTCGATCACCTGATACAACAATGAATATGGGATATCGCCTCGCTGTTCACATGGTCTACATTCGATTCCTAGCATCACTAAATTAACCTATCTTTCTTTGATATCCGAGCTGTAAAGTCGGGCTATCAAATTACTCATATTCGACATCTGGGTTGTCCATTCGGGCTTTCAATCACACCTATAACTCCAAAGTACCTCAACACACTAAATGCTTTTGCTCAGCAGTGGGTGAGTGAGCATCAACGACGAAGCTAGACTTGTGTCGAGCTGGCAGCAAAGACAAAAAAGGGAGAACAAACTTCCATTACTCCCTTCCTAAATAGTCATTTACTATGACTTCATATTTCCATTTCTTAATAATTACTTATCGTGCAATACATTATACTTACAAAATCGCCTATTGTTATCCCTTAATTTAATCAGCCCTACTTATCAAACAATACAACATACCAATCGTTTATAAACATAACTAAATCAATCAAATTGACTTACCTCATACTTACAAACCACTCATACAATACCATGGGTGTAAAGTGTGATCTTGTGACAAATGGTGCCCGGACATTGCGGCAAAAGGTGGCACGTAATATAACGTCATATTAAATGGCACGTTCAGATGAGACATATGTGCAGTGTTTAAAATTCAAATCTAAAGTTATGTTCTCAAAAGAGCATAATTTAAAACTTTATTGTTCTCAAAAACTTTTAGTGTTCATTATATATTAAATATATTGAACATTAATTTTTAAAGTATGTTCATATTCTATACTCACAATTTATATACTAAGTTTGTGCTTATCTATTAATAATTTTTAAACTTTATATATAGTTCTTCATATTTTTTTTAATGTAACACAATGTATTATACAATTCAATTTCTAATAATTTTATTAAAACTTCAAGTGCTTTTCATATTTGCTCATAATAAAACAAGATTTTCTATGATATTTTACTAATGTTACTATTGGTTAATACAATAAATTAGAATCCAATTACTTTGTTATTTAACTATTTGTCTTCATACTAACAAAACTTTGTGTCTTTTTTACTTGCTTAGTATCAACATATCATTTGACCAAATTATCTATATATTAAGTTTACACAATAATGATACTTTCTATATAAAAATCACACTGCATAGTTAATGAATATTTTATTTTAAAAATCTTTAAAGACTATTTTCTTATATTGTACAACTTTAAACATATGTTCTATACATAGTATGTATATACATACATATGTACAGTACATATATTTATTTATGCAGAATTTGTAACAATTAACCCACATTATCAAATTGATGAACATTTTATATCATTTATTGTTCTTAATAGTAAATATAGAACATAAAAATTTTATAAATGTTCTCATTGAGAACATTTCAAAAGAATAAAATGTTCTCAAATAAGAGAACCTTTTCTAAATATCAATGTTCTTAAAAAAACTCAAATGTTCATTGAGAACCATGAGAACATTGAATTTTAAACACTGCATATACACATGTTGGCTTGTGATACGTGTTGGCTCGTTTCATGGAGAGTGAAAGATCAGTAAAGGATTTTTTTTTAAAAAAAGAGCAATATCTCATAATTTCACTAATGAAGCTTCCCTGTGTATCTTAACAAAAAAAAATCCTTACAAAATTTTGCTTCATATGCAGTTAGCTTGTTTATCTTATACTAATTACTTATGTAAATATAGTTAATCCGCATTGTTATTGCGGTGGCACGTGCATTTACATTCATTTCTCGTGCCAAATCCCGTGTTGATTTGACTAGTAAACTGCTACAAAACCCGTTCCATTTACGGTCCAATTGGCATGGGCAAATGATCCCTCATGGTCCACCAAATCTGAACCAACTCAGGTCATACCCGTACAAATCTGGACCTTGACCCATGCCTATATGGTACATTTTCTTATAGGGTGTACATTAAAATTTTTGCTAATCACTTGTTTTTAATAAAAAATTCGAATACACTTATTTATATGATCTTCATTATTATAAATTATTTATTGTATAATCGATACTGCTTCTAATATTGTTTTATTATTATTAACTAGCAATGTACATGTGGCGGGCAACTTCGTTGCCCGCTTGCAATTTTTAAATTGCACTTGACTTAATATGTAACACATTTACAGAATTCTTTTAGTATGATATTGTAATGATTTGTAGGCTAGCAGGAAGGAACTTACAAGAGTATAAATATTATTTAAAGGGAAATAATTTTTCTTTTGTAAATTTGTTTATATTAACTGTCCTTATTGCTCAAAATGAGAGTAAGACTTTATTTTTAATAATATGCTAAAAAGAAATGTAGAAATAATTTAATTATTTTTATGAATGATCAGTTGTAAATACGTTTGATAGATACAGGATTAATAAGATTTGTGGTTTGTTTATTTTTTTAAAAACGGATAATAATGATAGATTATAATGCTAATAATAAAATTAATTGAAAAAAGAATAAGATAAACAAAGAATAAGTAAGGCGAAGATTCCTGATATTTAATTTACTAATGCATATACACTAGTGGTTAATGTTGTGTTAGTATTGGAATTATCATAAAAGTTGCTGTAAAAAATTCTGTTGCAGAACTTACTTGCTATTTAGATGTATTAAGATTAAGTTAGTTGCATTAAAATTATCATAATTTCTATTATAATTTACTGTTAAGAATTCAGTTACAAAATTTATTTGCTAATGCAGAAGTTAAAATCGAATTAGTATTGAAATTTTTATGATTTCTATATAAATATTGTTACTTATTATTCCAGTGGTCCAGTATTTGCATAAGGTTGAGTTGGTTGCATTAAAATTATAATGATTTACTATCTGCTATAAAGAATTCAGTTACAAAACTTATTCACTAATGAGTACATACAGTTGTTGAGTTAATATTAGGGTATATAATTTTCTACTACCGTATTTGCGTGTAATAGTGGGCTGGGGCGTTAATTCAGATTTTGAGTTTTTAAAAAATTGAGCTTTTTTGCTCAAAATAGCGCCCATGCGTGTCCCAAAATAATGTACACCCACCTTATATAATTCCTTTATTTTTCTTAAGTAAAATCATAAAACTTTTCTAAATTGTATTCTATTGTATGTCTTTATTGATGTTGAATTCATTCGTTTATAGATATTTGAATTTAATAGATAACACATTAATGCACTTTAACATGTTGTTTAAACGCTATGTGATGGTTCAACCAAGCCCAGCATGTTGATGTGCTATTGAGAATGTTTATAATCTGCGCCCCTTTAACACGATTACGTGCTAACACATTAATGTGTTATAAAGATTTTACAAAAAGGGACAATTATATGTCAATCATCAAGTTTACCTGGACTTCAACTAATATTTAATAAAAGTTATTTATACTAAATAAAGAGAAGATCTATTTACAAATTAGGGGTAAACTAATCAGAAAATTCGAATCTAATATCACAATTTCGAATTGTGACACTACGAAATGAACTTATCTATAAATGAACTTATTGTAAATTAATCATTTATAAAATAAGCTTGTCGATAAAGTAAGTTCGATGACTTTAAAGTATTTGTCAGTAATTGAACCAATTTCATATACTGGTACAGGATTTCAAAAAAATACAGTCAGACCTCCCTATAGTCACACCCCATATAGTCACACCTCTATTTAAGCACCCAATTTTGTGCGACAGATTCAAACATAGTAAAAAACCTCATTATAGTCACAAATCGCTTAAAATTACTATCACCATGAAAATTTGATTTTTTAACAATTTTATTAATAAAAAACCCTTATTATAGTCACCAATTTTTAACTAAATATGGATTATATAATCTGATTGGCCAATTTTCATATTCACGTATATTTAAAATTATCTATTAATTGATAATCTACTTGTCAACTAGAAAGTGATACTATAGGCGAAATGTGAAGTACTTCCATCTAAAATCTTTTTCTTACTAAGTTAACTATACATGTCCACTAATTGAAAGTTGTAGAGCTCGTCGAGACGCATCTAACAGTAGTTAGATCATCCAAATCGGCCCAGTGAATGGCAAGTTATCATCAAAAAATGATTGCCTAACTATATAAAAATCTGTGCTGAAGATTATATTATGAAAATCACTATAGGTAAAAGGTTCCATCAAAAACTTTTTTTCTTACTAAGTTAACAATACATGCACACTAATTGAAAGTTGTAGAGCTTGTTGAGACACATCTAACTGTGGTTAGATCACCCAAATCGACCCAGTGGATGGAGAGATATCGTCGAAAACGAATGTCCAACTATATAAAATCTTTTATGTAAACAAATATTGTTTATATAGAGATTTTTTATAGTCGGCCAATCGTTTTTCGATGATAACTCGCTATCCACTAGGCTAATTTGAATGATATAACCACCATTAGATGCATCTTGATGAGCTCTACAACTTTCAATTAGTGGGCATGTATCGTTAATTTAGTAAAAAAAGTTTTAGATGTAAGCACGCCATATTTAGCCTATAGCTAACCATAATGAGATATTTTATTTATAGTCACACCTCTTTACAATCACCAAAATAGGGTGCAACCAGTATTAAAGATTTAATGTTCACAGTGTTCCCAGGAACATATAAAAAAAATTATAAACACTAAATTTAGAATTTATGTTTCCTATTAGGAACAAAGTGAGAAAATAAAATAATTTGTGTTCTCTATAGAAATAGTTTTTTGTATGAAAGAAAGAAAGAGAAAGAAAAGGAGAGAAAGAGAGAAAGAGAGAGAGAAAGAGAAAAAGAAGAAGAGAGGAAGAGGGTGAAAGAGAGAGAGAGTGAGAAAGAGAGAGAGAAAGAGAAAAAAAGAGAAGAGAGAGAAAAGAAAGAGAAAAGAGAAAAAAAGAAAGAGAGAAAAAGAAAAAAAAAGAGAGAGAGAGAAAGAGAGAGAGAGAGAGAAAGAAAGAGAGAAAAAGAAAAAGAGAGTGAAAGATAGAGAGAAAGAGAGAAAGAGAGAGAAATTTAGCTATATAAATATTAAAAATTTTTTGGGAACATAAATTTAATATTTTATGTTTCCAAAGAACAAAAAAAAAATTCAAATCTTTTTCACTGGGCGCGACGGACTTGGTGATTATAAAGAGGGACGACTGTAAGTTTTTGACTCAAAATAAGGCGCATGTGCATTTCAAAATAACACGCAGGGGTCCAAAATAACGTGCAGGGGGTGTTATTATGCGCAAATATAGTATATACTACTATAAAATTCTGCTAATAAAATATACTTTCTAATTTGATGCACACAGCAGTTAAAATTGAGTTAGTGTTGGAATTATCATGATTTCTACTGTAAACAATTCTGTTACAAAATTTACTACTTCTTTCAATGACCACAGTATAGTTAAATTGGTTATAATTAAATTGGTTATAGTTAAATTTTTTATAGATTCTAACAATTTACAGTAAAGAAGTCAGTTACATATTTACTCACTATTGCAATACATACAATTTGTTAAGTTATTATAATGATCTCTATATAAAAAATTTAGTTACAAAACTTACTTGCTATTATAGTGATTAAAGTATGTGGTAAACTAGCGTTCATTGCATTTGAATTAATATAATTTCTGCCAAGTATTACTGTAAAAAATTCAATTATAGAACTTATCAATAATAGATACAAATAGTTGAGTTAATATGATTTCAATTATGGGTTACTGTAAAAAACTGTTACAAAATTTACTTGTTGTTTCATTACTAAAATATGTAATTAAAATTGAGTTAGTTAGAATTTTTATAATTTCTACAATAAATTCTGATATAAAACTTACCCACTAATACAGTCCAATAGTGGTTTAATCAATAATGGAATTATTATAATTTCTTAAGTTATAGAAAAGTTTAATCACAGAACCTACTAGCTGTTATTATAGTATGTGGTTAATATTAAGTTAGCTTGCAATTCTTGAATTGTATTAACAGGTAAAACACTTTAAAAAGATTTTTAAGAGTGCATTTAAGCTTTGGGAGTTCATAAAACCTGAGGCATCAACAATATAAAAAGCCTGTCAATGAAGTGACAGGGCAATTATTATTGTGAAATCAGATGACTTGATCAGATCACATGGCAAGACCAGAATATGTGCCAGGTTATGCATAAGGTAAAAAGAGGTAATTTGGCAAATACAAATAATTTGGCAAATTTTTATATCTTATTATCTAATAATCAGAATCGAATAACTTTTATACTTTTCAATTTGTCTTGATAAGACAAATCAAATAGTACCAAGCTCGCCTAGTTTTGATTACTAGTCACAAAATATTTTTGATTTTTTGTTATGTTTACACTTTATCAAAATACCCCAAAGATCATTTTTGTGCAATATATAATTGATGATATTTTGTGATCCAGTAATCAGAATCAAATAAACTTTATATTATTTGATTCATCTCATCAAGATGAATCGATGGTATAAAAATTATTCAATTCTTACCACTAGGTCACACAAGATACTATAAATTTGCCAAATTACCTCTACCTTTCTAAAATTAAGCTTTTTGATATAATTTATAATCCATTTAATATTATATTAAAACAAGATATTATATTACTAATTTTTTATAAAATAATTCTTAATTATATATAAAGTTTAATACAAAAAATAAAAAATTTTTTAATATTAAAATAAGAAAGTTTTTATAATAATTATATTAACTTTACCAATTTACCCCTTTTAACTTATTGTTATTCATACATTGAAATGTGCAAAAATTCTTTAAAGTTCATTTATGTTTAGATTAGAGTTAAAGTTAGGTTCAGGTGTTAGCAAAATGTATACAGTAGTAAAATCATTCAAGAAAACCATTTTATTAAAGTATAAAAGATAATTTTTTATGCAGTTTACCAACTTTTTGGCAAAATGAATATTTGTTTTAAGTTTTTATAATTATGTAACATTATACCTGATCTTGTAGTAATCTGTTATTAACCTGTTATAAATTCCAGACTTGCAATCACATGTCCAATTTGTTATTTTGATCGTATAGTTCTTATTGTATCTTGTTTGATGCAGGTATTTTTGATCAATATTTTGATAACATATAATTGTAAAAATGTGAGTTACTATGATAATCAAGGAAGTTTCAAGGATATTTAAGAACTATTAGTTAGTAGAGAAGGTTATCTTTCTTTTTGCTATTGCTTGTCTTGTAGTGAAAGCTAGCTCTATCATATTAAGGTTAAGCTTCGTAGCTGTGCTAACAGTGCTGAATCTCACATTGGTGATTAGGCTCTGCAATTACAATAGTAGTGCAAGACTCATATCTGTACAAGGATCCCATGCTGGAGATTAAGCTTGGTAGTTACAATAATTGTACAAGACTCATGTTCAATAATTAGGTTCTGCAGCTATAATAGAAATGCAAGGATAGTCATTAGACAAAAACCTTATAAGTTGATTAGACTATACATGAGGACGAAAGCATTTCGGGTTCTAAACCCGAAATTAAAATTTGAAGATGAAATTGTTTGATTTATTTTACTTGAAAGACGAAATTATTTGATACTTTTTTTGAATAAACGAAATTATAAGGAATATATTTATATAAATTTATTTGCTCTTCCTTATAAAAAATTTTAATTTCTCTAATAAATACGAAATAGGCCTTTTTCAAAAATTAATTTTGGTGGCATTACTAAATTAGACACTACAGTTATAATAACAGTACAAGGATCTTGTGCTTAGATATTAGGTTCTGTAAGGACCCAAACATCTCTTATATAGGCTATATTTTTTTTAGCAAATTAGTTAAAATTTAAACTAAAGTCCAAATTTAAAATTTGGTAAATTAGTATTAATTTAAATAATGGTCACATTTTGAATTTTGGTGAAACATTTAAAATTTCACATTGTTATATTTAATATTTTGTCAATTTATTCTTTTTTTGGGAGAATTACTTAATCATCACAAAATATATTAAATAGTAGTTTTGAAATATTTCAAGGTGCCTATTATAATCTGCAATAATTCCAAAATTATAAATACTTACTGCCAGTAAGAACATAAGAAGAAAGTCAATAAAAAAAATAAAAATAAATAAATAAATAAATAAATAAATATGTTAATTATTATTATTATTATATTATTTTTATTTTTAAAATTTGAAATAAGGAATAACCAGAATTTACTTTTATTTCTATGTACATATTTTTTTAAAGATTTTTTGCTAAAACACGTTCCACTAATTACCTACTCGCCTACTAATAACCCACCTGTTTACAATAACCCACCTGCCTAATTACCCTTTACTACTAATTATCCATCTACTTGTTTACTAACTACCTATCTGCCTAGGGTTGCATCGGTCCTGAAAAAGACCGGTCCAGGACCGGTCCCAGACCGGGACCGATAAGGACTGTGGGACCGTTAAAGAACCGGTCCTTGGACCGGTCCTTGTAAACATAACGTGATGTTCGTATCACACAATCATATTTCTTGATCTGGTGTAATGTAGATCATATGATGTTTGTTTACATTTGACAGTAAATAATTACGTCATTTTGGGCCAATAAAATCTTATGCATTAAGATTGACATAATCATTTAAGGACCGTTATGGGACCGAAGGACCGGACCGGACTGGGACCGTAAATACTATGTTGACGGTCCTCTTAGGGACCAGACCAGACCAGACCGGACTGAAGCAACCCTATATCTGACCACTAACTATTCACCCATTTGCTAACTACACAGTCATTTGCCAACTACTACCTATAGCTAATTACCCAACTCTTTTGATTATCAATTTCACTGGATATTTTACCACATAGTATAATCTTACATTATGTTATCATGATAGCATAAAAACTAAAAAAGCATTGGAATATTATTAAGATCAGCTAAACTGTAGGTATTATTTCAGACTATTTTGTATTATGCCATTAAAATAGTTATAGAATATTTACAGTTTATTTATTTTACAGATGTTTTTATTTTTTTGACATTTTCATTTTTTTTATACTATTAAATTAAATAGAATTGTTTTGAAATACAGCATAATTTTCAGAACCTGATATGCTTACATTCAGGCTTTCGTGTTTTATAATATTATACATACATACATATTTACAGAACTAAAAAGTTTCCCGATTATAACTATTAATACAAATTCATAGATATTTACTTTTATGTTCTAAGCTAACTCCGTTTTATTTGCTTTTAGCATAATCAGAATAAATAATTGTGTTAATTTTATTTATTTATTTATTTATTTATTATTTATTGTTAGTAAACTATAAATAAAGTATAATTAGGTTTTTAATTATAAATAATCATTTTCATCAATTGAAAACTTCCAGAACTAAGTGATTTTGCTCGAAATCACCAAAATTTAATATATTTTACTAATAAAACCACCAACTAAGATATTAAGTAAAATTGCTCGGATTTTAATTTTGTTGCAATAATAGTTAGCAGTATTAAACTAGTATTAATGCTCTGCAGGTTCAATCTGAGGTCTAAATTCGCCCAATAAATATAAAATACCCATATTTCACACTATACAATTCTTATCAATCATACCAATTTGCTATAACATCTCAATATTTGGTAGATTTATGACTCAATGTTAAAAAGTTTATTACAAATCAATACTAGTAAGTTAGTGGTAACAAAAAAATTTTTGCATTTAGTGTGATGAAGCATTATTCTTTTCTATTGGTTTAGATTCTTTATCTGCCAACAAATTGTGAATTATTCTTCAAAAACAATTTCTAGTTTTTAACCTTCCTTATGATATGATTTTTGAATACAGTGCGCGATACTTAAAGACTAAAATAATTTTAAAATCTAATAGCTCTTGATACAGAAAAGATATCAAAAAAAGAAAGCCACTATCTTGTAGTTTAGTTAATTTACTACAACTTAGCGCCTTTGTTTTTTAAAAAATTATTATTTGTTTTTAAGTTATAACATTTTAAAGATGCTTAATTTTTATATGATATGTAAAAAAATTGCCAAAAATGGGACAAATCATGTGACTTAGTCTTCTAAGTTTGGTCAATTTTAAAAAATAAAAGTTTAAAAAGTTTTTAGCCAATCAGATTTTAGCAAATAAAAATATAAAAATCAAATTTTAGCCAATCAAAATGTAGGAAATCAGCAAGATATCAAAATTTACTATAAAATTTTTCAAAATGGGACAATAACATGTGATTTTAGTCTTTAAGTGTCATGCACTGTATAATATATTTCAAAGTCTTTACTAGTCTTTTCTCTAATATGAGAACACCAAAGCAATAAATATTAGCAGTTACCGGTAATTTTTTGAACAATTCTGTGCCTAAATAATGCTTTTAGCTAAATTCAAAATTTGTGAACCACCCTAAAAATTTATCCTGAATTATTGTCAGGATGGTGGGTGCTATGTGATTATGAGTTTTAAATTCATATATTATATTGTCTAAAACTTGTGATCACCTACTACCTACCATCTCAACAATAATTCAAGATACAACCAAAGTTCGATCTTACCAAATATATTAGCTAAAACATTTTTTCAATCTTCCAAAGTTAACTTAAGATCTAAAAAAATAAAATATTGCCAAAAAAGTCAGTGTGGTGTTCTTACAAAGTATGCCTGCTAATGTTTTTCTCCTTCTGATCTAAGACTATAACTTAAATCAAAAAAATTAATATGGTATAGAAATTCTAAAGTGAACTCAGATCGTAACCTATTGCAGATCTTTAATACAAAACTAATAACAAAAGCTTACTGTTGAAAAGTTTTTGTCTGTTTATTATTTTAATATAACCATATTAACTCCAAAACTATAAACATTTGCTACATTTTTCTTGCAAGACTTCTGAAGAATATATAGTATAACTAGTAATATGATATTTATATGATGTCTGAATTTTTTTTAGCGTACAGTACATACAGCAGTGATAGTAAATAACTAGGTTATTTACTCAAATAACTAATGACCTAAAATGACTTTAAAATGACCAGTCATTATGGTCATTCAAATTTTGGGTCATTTGCAAATAACCTGTAACCAAATGACACAGGTCATTTCAAGATGAACTGTGTCATTTGGGTCATTTGGTCCATTATGCATAATCGATTACAGATTTTATACGTAATAAGCTTGGATTAGCACAGATTTTTGGTCCGTGATGAACCGTATATCCGTACCAATTGGACCGTTAATGACTCGGTGTTGCAACACTTTACTAGTTCAAATGGCACGGGTTTTGGCACAGGTAATTAGTGTGAATTACCGTGCTATACCACTGTGATAAAAAAAAATAAATACAAGTAGATTACATAATTTTATATCAACAATGAATATAATATGAACAAATTAACTGCATATGTATCAAAATTTTGTAAGGAATTTTTTTTGTTAAGACACCCAGAGTAGTTCATTAGCAAAATTATAGGCTATCGCAATTTTTTTAAAAAATATCATATATTGATCTTTTGCTCTTTGTGAAATGAGCAAACACATACCACCTTTGACACGTATTATTCTGTGAATGAAGGTGCCATTATAGCTGCAAACATTTGAAAGGTCTGAGGTAGTGACGTCACAACGTCACTCTTACGTCATATAAAATTGAGATAGTAACATCAATATGTCACTCTAAACCCCCTGCTTTTTGTTAATTGATGTTCTAATATCTGCTACTCTAGCCATTATACATGACATGATATAATGTGCCACCTCCTCTTATAATTTTTGTACTACTTTTTACTATGATATTCTGTTAATGCGCCTGTATGTATCACTCTGACCGTGCGATTTTGTGTATTCCCAACACAAACTCGTACCACACCTCAGACCACATTTTTTATAGGTTATATTGTGCAATCTTGTGTAGAACAAGTGACAGAAATTCATTTTAATAAAATTTTTTATTAAATTATTTATCTTGCAAAGTTTGTACAGTATGTACATATATCATAATTATAAAAAATTAACTTTTTAGTACTTAATTTGATTGGCTAAAAGTACAATAGATTATTGTAAACAAATGTCAAATGACATTCTAAATCATTTAAAGCCCCAAAATGACTAATGACTAGTCACTATTCATTTAAGTCATGTAGGTCATTTCAGGTTATTTGCTATCACTGACGTACAGTACATATAGTTGTATAGTGTGTATAGTATGTGAAATACAGTATATATACTTAGAAAATAAAAGGCAGGGAAAATTTAAGATATAAATAGTTTTATGATTTGTTCTAGAATATTCTAAAAAAATTTTTGTATACTGTACTATATGCGGCACATCACCTATAAAATTTGCCTTCTTTTTGCTTCTGAAGTGAATTGAAAGACCCAAGTTTGTAATAAATATGTTCTACTATTTTAATTCTTAAATAATTTTAATTTCCAATTACATGTGATTGTGAAGTGTATAATCATTTTTTGAACAAGTTTACTGGGTATTAGTATATCATATGTAAGTACTACCTTTATTAGACACTTCTAAAACTGTCCTTTTACATACTCATAATCCTAAGTAGTATAGTCTGATTAATAAATTTAGTAACTAGTAACATATGATAATGAGTATTTATTATTTATATAAATGTATACTCTAATTGTAATACAATAGTCTAATTCTTTGTTACTATCCGAATCTTGAAACTGCCAGATAATTATTCTTGCACAGTGCATCTGTAAATGCCTTTTCATCTGATCCGAGATTGCTACTTTTAAGTCCCAATTAAGTTAGTGTGTTGTTTTTGCATTTTTTTTACATCTAAACAATACTAAAATAACAAATATAAAGAAAAAGAAATAAAACTTAGGTAATACAAACCTTAAAAATCTATTATATTTTAAGATTTTATACTTCATAAATGTAATACACCTTAAAAAACCTAAATATTAAAAAAATATTTATAATTTTGTTGTAAAATTGTCTAAAATAATTATAAATTAGGCTATACAAATTTAGACTATTGGGTTTCATATCACCAAGTAACCTTTCGTGACCCAGCAACTCGGATTTTAATTTTTTTTAAAAAAAATTTTTAATAAAAAAAATTTTATTTAAAAATTTTATTGTCTTACAACCGGATACCCGATAAAAATTTTCTACATCAAAAATTTAAACATTATTCTTTATACTGTCATATGGGCAAACTTTGTTTTCTTAGAACATATTGCACTGATCAATAACACCATAGGCATGTTTTAGTAAAAGTTAAAGTTTTATATTCGTTATTATTATTTATATATGTAATTGATTGATAATCTTTACTATATTAAAAATTCGCTCTGTTCCATAATTATGAATGGAGAATTTCTATTGGCTAATATATTAAAAAATTAAAATTTCAAAACCCCACCTCACTGACCCAGCTGGGATATGAAAACCAATAGTATAAGTTTGTGTGGCCTTATTTTAATATTTAATTAATATAGGGTTTAACATATTAAATGTAGTTTTTTGTACTACTTTAATACTATATTTGATTAAAAATCTTATTTCAATTCAGTATCATATTTTAATATTAGAAATTCTCCAATTAACTAGCATTAAGATCTGTACAAAAAATTAAAAAAATTCTTTATCGGCTATCGGCAGGGTTACTGATTTGCACAAATTTTTATTAATTATAGTTTTAAAAAATTTGAACTATATTTATTTACCTGATGCTAGATGTTATAATTTAGTTTTTAGCAAATTACTATAAAATTTACATGTAATAATCCAACTTTTAGCAAATTTACTTAATTTTAGAGGTAGCAAAAATGTCTAAATTCATGCAAATTAGTTATGACCTATATGAAAGATGTCTGGGATCTTTTTCTGTAGGTGCAAAAATACCATGTTGCAATTAGGTTCTGTGGCTACAGTAATAGTGCAAGAACATTATTTGAGGTTAAGTGATATAGTGCAGGGACCTATTATTTGGTTATTTTTATAATGTTTAATTAGGTTTGTGGCTACAACAGCAGTGCAAGGGTCCGCATTTGTGATTAGTAGTACAAAAACTTTATACCTTGATTAGGCACCACTGCTACAACAGCAAGAAACTCATATTTGATAATTAGGCTTTGTAGCTATAATAGCATTTAGCATTTCAAGAATCTCGTATTGTATTTACAGTGCAAGGGCCTCATGTTGATGATTAGATCAATAGCATTTTGCTAATAATTAGGCAAGGACTTAAAGTTGATCTGTGGCTACAATAGTAGTGCAAAGATCTCATGTATAATTAGGCACTATAGCTGCAATAGCAGTACAATGACCCTATGTTAATGATCAGGCAATAGCAATGCAATTGGTTATTAGGCAAAGACTCTAATTTTGATTAGGCTTTGTGGCTGCGATAGCGGGCAAGGTTTTGTATTTGGTGATTAGTAGTACAAGGATCTTATATTCAATTAGGCTCTATAATAGCAATAGCATTGCAAGAATCTCATGTTGTAAATTAGGCTAGTATTAGGGTCTGTAGCTAAAAAGATAGTACAAGGATCTCATATTTGATAATTAGGCTCTGCAGCTGCAATAGCAGTGCAAGGACCTCATATTGTTATTAGGTTTCATGGCTGCAATTGCAGTACAAGAACCTCTAATTAATAATTAGGCTCTATAGCTACAATAGCTGCAATAGCAGTGCAAAGACTTTATATTGTGATTAGGCTTCGTGGCTACAATAGTATCTTTATTTTGATTAGGCTTTGTAGCTGCAATAGCAGTACAAGGACCTCTTGTTGTGATTGGGCTCTATGGCTACAATAGCAGTGCAAGAATCTTATAATGTGATTAGACTCTATGGTTGCAATAGCAGTACAAGAACCTCAGATTGTAATTAGGCTGCCTGCAATAACAGTACTAGGACCTCAGGTTGTGATTAGGCTCCACAGTGCAATGACCTTATACTGTGATTAGGCCCCATAGCTGCAATAGCAGTGCAAGGACCTATGGGTAAGATGGGTAAGTAACAATATTCATACTGCTATTTAACACTAATAACTAATTCTTATTACAGCTATATGAATTCTTTTTGGTGACATTTACATGCAAAGATGCAATTGATTATAAAACAAATAGTTAATTTTGGATGGGAATATTTCTTAAAATTTGGAAATATTTTGATATGCATGATATAATGCTTGTAATTGATAGTGAATGGAACTCCATATGTTCTTTTTTGTTCAAATAAAGTAATTGAGCAATAGTAATACTTATTTTAGGCAAAATGTAATCATAGTCAATTATATTGCAAAGTACAGTAATAGCACCCATTATTTTTTTCAAACACTCAAAAAAAAGTAGGAAAAAATTTTAGTGATGTTGATTTTTTTTTTATTTTTTTAATTTTTAATTAATTATTTATTTATTTAGTATTTTTTATTTGTTTAAACAGAGCACGTTAGGGCGTAGTACCTGAATCATATCTAAGCTATAAGCTACAATTAGCAGAAATTTTTTTTATTTAGTTTAGTTTCATGTAACAGTATATATAGAGAATTTATGATACAATATCTACTTTTTTATTTTTATTTATTTATACAAAACAAAAAAAAATTTACATGTTATATTACATAATTGAACCAATACAAAAAAAGAACAAATTCTTTTATTTCAATTTTTATTACTGTCTTTGACAATCAATTAATTATACTAGCAAAAAATCAAAAGAAAAAAAAACCAAAATTCTAAAAAACTCAAAAAGTATAAGTATAAACATAAAGTAAAACATACATACAAGTATAAAAAGAAAGTTTTTTTAATATAATTAAGTTGCTTTTAACCAATTCAAAATTTTTTTTCTTGCATCTAATATAGTACTAGTGCAATGGGTAGTGCTTATGCACCACCTATTTTATTTAATAACTAGCATATTAGCCCGTGCCTCCGGCACGGGTTAAGGGCAATCAATTTAAATTAATGCATGGTAATTTATTGAACAATTAAATGATTATGATTAATTATAAATTGTCCTGACACAATTGTTACAGTGAAATGAATGAAACTTCATACTCACGCTGGTAATTTATTGAATAATCAAATTTGTAGATCTCTACACAGACATACAATCACTGCAATTACCAATAAGCTCGTCAACAAAGTGATGGAGCAGTCATTATTGCGAGATCAGCTGATTTTATTGCAGATCATTTAGATTTTTTTTTTTATAGTTTGTGTTTTGATTGAGGCTTCTTGTTTAAGAGTGGGTTTGTTTGTTGTTTTTGTTGTAGTATCGTATGATTTTAGCAAATTTAGGTTTCGACAAATATTGGTAAAGAGGATATATTGAAGTAGGGCTAAGTGTATGAATGGTGGCTATGGGCATGCGTATATTAAGGAATGAAGTTATAAGGGTTTGTTGTTTCGGAATTGAAGAAGTTACCTTTGGTTTTGCTATTGCTCGCCTTGGCTCTATCCCCTCCCCTATTTTAAGTGGCTTGCAAGTATTATTAGTATCAGTCACAGCTACAGTAGATATTGTAGTATGTTTTTTGGATTTTATTGCTGCATGGCAGTGCAAGGACCATCAGTAGCAATTTTTGGGCTCCACTGCTGCAGGGGCAGTGAAGCGACCCTTATTAATGGACAGTTAGAATCTGCAGCTGCAGTAGCAGCAAGGACCTTATTAGTGAATAGAAGGCTCCGCGGTTGCAGTGATAGTGCAAGGACCTTAAAAATGAGCAGTTAGGCTCCACGGCTGTAGTGGCAGTGCAAGGACCTTATTAATGGTAAGTTAGAATCACGGCTGCAGTGGCAGTGTAAGGACCTTATTAATGAATTTAGACTCCGCGGCTACAGTGGCAGTGCAAGGAACTTATTAGTGAATAGTTAGCTCCGCAGCTGCAGTGGCAGTGCAAGGACCTTATTAATGGACAGTTAGGGTCCACAGCTGCAGTGTCAGTACAAGTACCTGAAGATACACAAAATGACTTCCCGATTCTCTTTTTAGCTATATACGTATATTAGTTATCTTGCTTATGTTGCAGTTTCATATTGTAGGCAGGGTGTGGTGAGACCTTTGGGTTTAGGAAATTTGGGGACTGAAGGGTCAGTAGTTAGTGTCTGATAGGTTGAGAGAATGATTGGTACAGGTTCAGATAAGTTTTCATAGACTATTAGATATTGAGTTTCAAGTATTAATCTAGAGTTTTTTTGGATAGCGAACCTATTCCAATATGTTTTTTCGTATATAGCAATAAAGTAGCTAATCGAGCAATAATAATTGAGCAATTACTTGGTTGTTGTCCGGTTGCGCGATTTTGCAATAATTTTTAGTGAGCATAGATATACCGAAAAAAATTAAGCTTTATACTCATGCTAGTAATTTATTGGACGATTAAATGATCATCGTTAATTGCACATAGAATGCAATTGTTAAAGTGGAAAGAATTAAACTTCATACTCACCCTGGTAATTTATTGAACGATTAAATGGATTATGGCTAATAATACATCGTCTTAAAACACAATCATCAAAGTGAACAGAATTAAACTTCATACTCACCCTGATGATTTATTGAGTGATTAGATGATTCTCTTGAAACACAATCACGTTAAAGTGAACCGAATTAAACATAATACTCGTCCTGGTAATTTTATTGAATGATTAAATGTTTACGGTTAATCATACATTTGAACAGAATTAAATTTCATATTCATTCT